>CM008284.1:32252741-32545345 GCA_002319775.1 Fagopyrum tataricum
CTAAGCTACAAATCACACTAACTTACTACTACCGAGATCTATTAGAAGTGGAGCCGGTGGTTTCCGTACTACTACCCGACCCGACTCAACAGAACTTTAACTTTAAATTCATTTTCAAAAACCAGATCCCTTTTCGCGGTTCTATTTATACTTGACCTTTTTAAAAAGTTTCGAGTGCCATTGTTTGCCAACCTAGAGCTCTGATACCAAGTTGTAACACCCCGAATTTTGGGAATCCGAAGCGTTACTGACTAGGACCTCACAGTGGGTCCCGGCCTTAGTTTGACAACAATTTCACAACGGACCTTGCAACAAGGCACAAATTTTAAAACGGTATATCTTTCAATAAAGTACTCAAAGTAATAAGACGTGACCAACATAACACAACCAATCTCTAGGACGAGTGAGTCTAATAATAAAAGTCAACTAAGGAAATAAATAATTGAAATATAACCGAACACCCGATCCTAGTACGGAAACCCTGGCTGGCCACTTCACTCTCGATCTCTCGGTAGATATCTAACCTGCATCATCTAACAACACGGTATAAACCGTTAGCTACAATTCTAATACTAAAGTGTCACTAGAGCACAAACACACACAAGGGCATATACAATAAATCACTTAGCATGCACACACACATTCCGGTTTATTATCTTTTCATTATGTAACTTGATCTAGTCTAGTTTCCATCTTATTTTGTAACACAAGAGTCTCACGACTCCTGCCCCCGTCCCCGTAAACCAGTAGGGCTGGTGTATATACCTCTTCCCGTATACCTACTGGACTGGTCGCGGGGCAATCCTCCGGCACCATCGGCCCGGACCGACGGTTACGGCACGTTATCATACACTTGTGCCTTACTTAACAATAAAATACCGTGATCTAATCCGTTCATTTTATTTCTCATAATATAGCACACACCACTCAAATGCACACTCAGTATAAAACGGTAACTAAGTGAGTCCTACGAACTCACCTTATCGGTACTGGTCTCAAAGTCTCGCGATCTTGCCAACAAAAGATCCGATTATCCTGCTCATTAAATTATTCATTCTTAGAACAATTCCAATCTTAATTTCATTCAACTTATCATTCTCACAATCAGGGTATAACGTATAACCTCGATACCCTGATCTACTTTAACATTTCGGTTTAGGCCCACGTTCTCTTATTCCTGATATCGTTATCCTACTAATTTACATATCCCACTCGGAGTGAATCCATAATTTAATGTTATCACCCGTGTAACCATTTCCTAACTCATTTTTATCCTTGTATTACACTTCTTTTAATCCAACAAATCCAAGTTCTCGTACCTTCCGAAGTCGTTTCCTAAACTTGTTGTCTCGGAGTTTCATATCTTATCTAACGTTATCCAACCCTTTATATACTTCTAGTTCTCCGGCCGGGTTCACTAATATACATTTTCCAACTCCTTCCGATTCTAACTTTCTGGTCATTAGTACATTTTTTCAGATCCCTTACATAAGATTCCGGTGTTCAACTAGATATATAACTATATCTATCAATCTTCATTCTAATATTAGTGTCGGTTTCTATATCTAAACGAAATCAATCCTCCAAGTTGTCTTCAACTAAAATTACCATCATCTTATAATGCAGAAACTAATTATATGATAATTCTTTATAATCTCTCCAAATTAATTTTAACGGAAGGCTTGAATTTGGTCTAACCGTGATCGGTTTGGTAGTGGGTTAAACGGTCCGATTGCACTAGTTGGCACCACGGCTTATCGGTCCGAAATCTCGGCTCGGAGTAATGGTAGCGCACTGTAGGCCCTTACGTCACCTATCTCGGTCTCCCAGCTGCAATTCACAACGTAAATTATAGCTCCCCTGGCTCCTGTTCAACTGACAGTACACAGAGCAATAACCGTTCTCCCCTTCACCAGCGGAAATTGGTTTCAAATGTCGGGTGCGAAGACAATGTACAAAGGAAGGTGGAAGCTGCAGATCCTCGGTTCAAACTCCCTGGCATCAATCTGGCAACGTCCCAGGTTCATCTCCTATGTCACCATTCGTCCGTCATGGTCCCTCTTTCCGATTCACATACAGACAAGGTCGAGGAAGGGTGTTACTTATTTCTGTCGACCAGGAAGGTGAAGATGGTAGAGGGGTTTAGGTGATCGGTGAAACGCAAGGGAGCTCGGGGTGGTTCGTACGATTTGCAGATGACTGAAGAGAGATGGCGGAGAGTGAGCGAGGTGTGATGTGGAAGGTTGCAGGTCGGTAATGGCGGTTCAAGGGGTAGCCATGGTCTGAGAATGGAGTACGGTGCAGAGTGCAGAAAATGGAGCACGATGATCAAGGAACGGTCGGAAATGGACGCGAGAGAGCAGGCGTGTACGATAGGGTCGGTGAAGCTCGTCGATAGAGGCGTGGCGTTGCGGATTGACAGGTCGGGAGGTGTTCCGGACAAGGTGAAGAGAATGAGAGAGAAGAATGGCCGATCGGGACGGAAGTTACTCGCGTGCGGTTTCTGGACTACAACGCTCATCGGCATTCACTCTCGTCATGATGGTGGTGTCAACGTCCGACATTAATGGCTCGCGTAACGCTTCAGATGGAAGGTCGAAGGTGCAGCCTGGGAAGACGATGTAAGGAGGCGTCTGGGCCGCACACTGGCTCTTCTCTCGTTGTTGTTTGTTGGCCCAAGGTAGGAGAGAGGCGTGGGCTCAGTCAACTGGGAGGAGTGTTGGGCCGTGAATCAACAGGCGCAGAAAAGAGATACATTAGCCCGAGATCTGTAGCTGAAAGAAGGCCGGACTACCACGTTGGCCATTTATTTTATTTATCTGTTTAGATTAAGTTAAACCAACGTACCCGGTTCGGTTTTGGTTCAACTCGGTTCTTATTTGGACACTCGGTTCACATATTGAAATAATTACCAAATTTTAACAAAAATAAAATTAAACTAATCATATTAAATTCTCAAAAATTTCCGGTTATTACATCAACCACCCCTTAAAATAAGTTTCGTCCCGAAACTTAAGGTGACGTACTGAGATTCGGACTTCCGAGTCATAATTACTGTTATTCTTAGGAGAAACTTTCCTTTTCTTTCAACCCGGACGAACCGGTATCACACGCACCCCGAGGCAATCATCAATATATAACTAATCACTCCAAATTTAAACCGCGGAACATATAATAGCACATAATACATAACACATAACACATAAGCGAGTTTTAAACCAACTCGTCGACTTAAAGTCACCCCTAACTCAGCAAGCTTCTCTGGTTATGAGCTTCTAATACTATCCATTATTCCCCAAATGAATTCATCGATTCCCTGTCGGGACCATTGAATCTTTAGCATAGAAATTTCGTTCGCTCATCGTCGTCAAACATTCCTCCCTAATAAGGTTACCGGTTCTCAGCAAAGTGTAGTCCATTTCATCCTGTCAAATCCTCATGGTTGACCCTCTATCACGGTCTAGTATGTATTCTTTGAGCTGCGATACATAGAATCCGGGTGTATACCCTCTAAGACAGTGAGAGACTAATCGGTATGCCATTCACTCCAATACTTTAATGTCACAAAGCCTGACACCTCGAATCGGCCATACTCTCAACCATACATATGGACCGACTCGGAATGCTAGAGGTTTGTGCCCCTTGTACGCATAAGACTTTTGTTGACTCTTAGCTACTAGCTTATGTTCTCTTATGAAGGTTACTCGAAACACGTCGTCCGGTATCTGCTTCTCAAAACCTCAAATTGAACCATCCATCTTTGTCAGAAATGCTGGTCCTAGACATACCATGTAGTCCCATTATCCGTCTCGTGAACTCTTTGCTAACCGACTCACCGATCTCGTTTCCTTGACGGTGTAGCGGACGGCTTTGGTGAGTCTATCCATCACTACCCAAATGGCGTCAAAACTACGGCTCGGTCTCAAATCCGTGACAAGTCCATAGATATATCCTCCCACTTCCATTGCGGAACTCGTAGTGAGTGGAGCTCACCTCCTGGTCGGTGATGCTCAATCTTGACCTGCTGACAGGTCGCACATTGGGCCACAAACTTACTCACATCCGGTTCCAGACCGCTCCACCAGTAGGAATGTCTGATATCTCTATACATCTTACTCGCACCTGGGTGTACCGAGAAAGGTGTAGCATGAGCCTCCTGTAAGATCCGCTGCCTTAGCTTCTCATCAAAGGGGACACAAACACGTCCTTGGCGTCTCATCACTCCATCTCCTCCTACCAAGATCTGTGGTGCCTCATCACGGGACATCCTCTCCCGAATCCTGGATATGGTAGGGCAGGTATACTGCTTCTGTCGGATCTCATCCAACAGATCCGGCACAAGATCCAACGCACCTAAGTTCCGATGAACATCCGGAAACTGGATCTCTACCTCTAGTCAGGCAAGATCCCTCTGTAGCTCGGGCTGAGCCGTTAAACGAGCTATAGCCTTCTCCTGAGGCGTCTTCCTGCTCAAGGCGCCGGCGACTACATTCGCCTTCCCCGGGTGGTATAGAACTTCCAGATCGAAGTCCTTAATCATCTCTAGCATATCCTCTGTCGGTTATTCAACTCCCGTTGAGTGAATATATACTTCAGACTCTTATGGTCTGTGAATATCTGACAAGTCGTTCCATACAAGTAGTGACACCAAATCTTAAGGGTGTGCACTACTACTGCTAACTCCAGATCGTGAGTGGGGTAGTTCTCCTCGTACGTCTTCAACTGGCGAGACGCATATCACATTACCACTCTGCATCAACACGCACCCCAACCCTAGCTTTGATGCATCGCTGTACACCACAAAGTCCTCTGTTCCCTCTGGCTGCGCTAAGATCGGAGTAGAAGTCAATCTCCTCTTCAGCTCCTCATTATTCCTCTAGCAGGACTCAGACCACACAAAGCAGGTGGTCTTCCTCAATAGACCGGTAAGTGGCCATGACGAACGGACTCGATCTTGACCGGGTCCACCTTGATCCCCTCGGCCGTCACCAGATGCCCCAGAAAGGCTACCTCTGTCATCCAAAACTCACACTTGGACAACTTAGCATAGAGTTGGTTGTCCAATAGGACCTGTAACACTGTCCTCAAGTGCCCGGCATGCTCATCTCGGTTCCGGGAGTACACTAAAATGTCGTCAATGAAGACAACCACGAACTGATCCAAGTAGTCGATGAATATCCCATTCATCAACTCCATAAACACGGCCGGCGCGTTGGTGAGCCCGAATGGCATCACCATGAACTCATAATGACCGTATTTGGTCCTGAACGTCTTAGGGATGTCCTGATCCCTCATCCTCAACTGGTGATATCTTGACCTCAAGTCAATCCCGGAGAAGACTGAGGACCCCTGCAACTAGTCTAGAAGGTCGTCGATACGGGGTAACGGGTACTTGTTCTTGATCGTTACCCGGTTTAACTCTCTGTAATCTATGCACAACCTTATAGATCCATCCTTCTTCCTCACAAACAGTACCGGAGAACCCCAAGGAGAAACACTAGGTCGGATGAACCCCTTCTCTGCTAACTCTTCCAACTGCTTCTTCAGCTCCGCCATCTCTATGGGTGTCATCCGGTAGGGAGCCTTTGAGATCGGTCTCGTACCAGGCTCTAAGTCGATGCTGAAGTCTACACTCCGTTGTGGAGGTAGGCCGGGGAAGTCATCCTGGAACACCTTCGTGCACTCACTACTAGTACGTCCTCTAGCCTTGGACCCTTCTCTTTAGCTCTTCAAGCCCTCCTGATCTAGTCCAGATCCCACAAGGTAGTTAGTCTTACTCCGCAAACAAGAGTGCGGTCAATTTTCTTTCCTTTTCTAGGCAATCCTCTTGGTTATCAGATTGGTTTCTCGACTCATACCTCAACGTCGTTTTTAACTCATCCGTGATGTTGTTGCTTAGATATTCATTGTTCCTTCCCCTAATTGATGTCTCCCCACCCTCTTATTTATTGGGTTAGCAATTAACTCTTTCATCTCTACTGGTTCCAAGTCTCATTGCAAGCCTTCTCACTCCTTGTGATATCTCACCTTCTGTCCTAATTAACTGGTACTTTGATTGCTACTGGTAAAACTCGAGCGCATTACTTCCCTTCGGTTGGGGCGTATTTGCCTGCATATGTCCACTATTCTCTTGTTTTTGTTTGAATGGTATTGTTTCCCTTTGATCGTCCCGGCCCACGGGTTGTCTTATCGGTCCCATCCTTGTAGTTTCCCGGTGATTTTGTGTCTCAGGTCGTTTGTATTCCAGACTATCCCCTCCATAACGGTAGTGGCTATCGCACGCCAGCGCTACTCTTTGGACGTCTTTACTCTTTAACCGTTCATTTTCCGTTATTTGGTATTCTCCTCTCTTGTCCACTTGATCTCAAAGAATCCATCTAAGGTGGATGTGTAGGCGTGACCATGCCACTTCACACTCTTAGCGAGTTTTGTACTAACAAATGATTCTCTTTATATCCGACTGTATTCTTCGATCATTATCCTCTGTCTAATCAGCCATCGCTTAGTCATGGTGGCATCTTGAACGCTTCCCATGTACTTATTTTCTTTCCTTGTGGCTTCTATATCATCACACATTACTACTAGTTCCTTTACAGTAGATGGTGGTGATATTCTACCGTTCATCGGGATACGTCATTGTTCTTACTTCCCTTTTTCTTAACTCAACGTGTCGGTCCAAGTACCTCTTTCTTCGGTTTCTTAAATTATGTTGCTTGCTTTCTTTTTCGTACCCAAATTGGGGTTGTTCTCTTACTAGTGCATGTTTGACTTCCTAACAAGCGATCCCGCTTCTCCGCTTCTCCTCGCCGTCCATCCGACATGATTGCACTTCATGACACCGTGAAATGACTTATTCTCGCGTTCCTCTAAGCACTATGATACCCTCTTCTCTCTTTTTTCCGGTTTATTTGGAATATCCCTTGACGTTGAAGTCTCTAGTCCTTGTCCCAAGGACGCCTTTATTGGCTCTCGTGCCTTTTCTGTATCGTTTCACTTGATCTTCTTCTCATGTACACTTGATGCTTCTTCTTATGTACACTTGATGTAATTGCAGCTACTGTGATTTCGTTCGTTATTTTTGTATCCTTGGAAAAATCACGACAGTTATATCTCTGCAGTCTTGAATCATTATGTGAACATTGGCTTTTTCCGAGGCGTGATCAACTTATTGGTTGGTCATATCTTCGAATTTCTAGTACCGTTGGATAATACTTTCACCAGTTTCACGCTCCGTTCTTGTCTTTGGAAAGCTTTTATCCCTCCACTCGCGTGCTTGATCTGTAGCGCCTTATTAGTTCTAATCCGTGTGGGAAGGGTAGAAAGGTAATTACCTTTACCCTTACCCAACACGGTTACTATCCTGGTGTGCACCGTCTACACGAGACGAGCGACTATAACTATTCTTATTTCTAAGTACAAATCACACTAACTTACTACTACCGAGATCTATAGAGTGGAGCGGTGGTTTCCGTACTACTACCCGACCCGACTCAGCAGAACTTTAACTTTAAATTCATTTTCAAAAACCAGATCCCTTTTCGGGTTCTATTTATACTTGACCTTTTTAGAAAGTTTCGAGTGCCATTGTTGCCAACCTAGAGCTCTGATACCAAGTTGTAACACCCCGAATTCTGGGAATCCGGAGCGTTACTGGCGAGGACCTCACAGTGGGTCCCGGCCTTAGTTTGACAATAATTTCACAACGGACCTTGCAACAAGGCACAAATATTAAAACGGTATATCTTTAAATAAAGTACTCAAAGTAATAAGACGTGACCAACATAACACAGTCCAATCTCTAGGACGAGTGAGTCTAATAATAAAATTCAACTAAGGAAATAAATTACTGAAATATAACCGAACACCCGATCCTAGTACGGAAACCCTGGCTGGCCACTTCACTCTCGATCTCTCGGTAGAGATCTAACCTGCATCTTCTAACAACACGGTATAAACCGTTAGCTACAATTCTAATACTAAAGTGTCACTAGAGCACAAACACACACAAGGGCATATACAATAAATCACTCAGCATGCACACACAGATCCCGGTTTATTATCTTTTCATTACGTAACTTGATCTAGGCTCGTTTCCATCTTATTTTGTAACACAAGAGTCTCCCGACTCCTGCCCCCGTCCCCGTAAACCAGTAGGGCTGGTGTATATACCTCTTCCCGTATACCTACTGGAATGGTCGCGGGGCAATCCTCTGGCACCATCGGCCCGGACCGACGGTTACGGCACGTTATCATACACTTGTGCCTTACTTAACAATAAAATACCGTGATCTAATCTGTTCATTTTATTTCTCATAATATAGCACACACCACTCAAATGCACACTCAGTATAAAACGGTAACTAAGTGAGTCCTACGAACTCACCTTATCGGTACTGGTATCAAAGTCTCGCGATCTTTCCTGCAAAAGATCCGATTATCCTGCTCAATAAATTATTCATTCTTAGAATAATTCCAATCTTAATTTCATTCAACTTATCATTCCCACAATCAAGGTTTAACGTATAACATCGATACCCTGATCTACTTTAACATTTCGGTTTAGGGACCTACGCGTCCATTCACGTTCTCTTATTCCTGATATCGTTATCCTACTAATTTACATATCCCACTCGGAGTGAATCCATAATTTAATGTTATCACCCGTGTAACCATTTCCTAACTCATTCTTATCTTTGTATTACACATCTTTCAATCCAACAAATCCAAGTTCTCGTACCTTCCGAAGTCGTTTCCTAAACTTGTTGTCTCCGAGTTTCATATCTTATCTATCGTTATCCAACCCTTTAAATACTTCTAGTTCTCCGGCCGGGTTCACTAATATACATTTTTCAACTCCTTCCGATTCTAAAGTTCTGGTCATTAGTACATTTCTTCAGATCCCCTTACTTAAGATTCCGGCGTTCAACTAGATATATAACTATATCTATCAATCTTCATTCTAATATTAGTTTCGGTTTCTATATCTAAACGAAACTTCAATCCTCCAAGTTGTCTTCAACTAAAATTACCATCATCTTATAATGCAGAAACTAATTATGTGATAATTCTTTATAATATCTAAAAATTAATTTAAACGGAAGGCTTGAATTTGGGTCTAACAGTGATCGGTTTGGTATAGGGTTAAACGGTCCGATTGCACTAGTTGGCACCATGGCTTATCGGTCCGAAATCTCGGTTCGGAGTAATGGTAGCGCACTGTAGGCCCTTACGTCACCTATCTCGGTCTCCCTCCTGCAATTCACAATGTAAATTATAGCTCCCCTTGGATCCTGCTCAATTGACAGTACACAGAGCAATAGCCGTTCTCACCTTCACCAGCGGAAATTGGTTTCAAATGTCGGGTGAGAAGACGATGTACAGAGGAAGGTGGAAGCTGCAGATCCTCGGTTCAAACTCCCTGGCATCAATCTGGCAACGTCCAAGGTTCATCTCCTATGTCACCATTCGTCCGTCATGGTCCCTCTTTCCGGTTCACATACAGACAAGGTCGAGGAGGGGTGTTACTTATTTATGTTGACCAAGAAGGTGAAGATGGTAGAGGGGTTTAGGTGATCGGTGAAACGCAAGGGAGCTCGGGGTGGTTCGTACGATTTGCAAATGACTGATGAGAGATGGCGGAGAGTGGGCGAGGTGTGATGTTGAAGGTTGCAGGTCGGTAATGGCGGTTCAAGGGGTAGCCATGGTCTGAGAATGGCGTACGGTGCAGAGTGCAGAAAATGGAGCACGATGATCAAGGAACGGAGAGGAACGGTCGGAAATGAACGCGAGAGAGCAGGCGTGTACGATAGGGTCGATGATGCTCGTCGATAGAGGTGTGGCGTTGCGGATCCACAGGTCGGGAGGTGTGCCGGACAAGGTGAAGAGAGTGAGAGAGAAGAATGGCCGATCGGGACGGAAGTTACTCGCGTGCGGTTTCTGGACTACAACGCTCGTCGGCATTCACTCTCGTCATGATGGTGGTGTCAACGTCCGACATTTAATGGCTCGCGTAACGCTTCAGATGGAAGGTCCAAGGTGCAGCCTGGGAAGACGATGTAAGGAGGCGTCTGGGCCGCACACTGGCTCTTCTCTCGTTGCTGTTTGTTGGCCCAAGGTAGGAGAGAGGCGTGGGCTCAGTCAACTGAGAGGAGTGTTGGGCCGTGGATCTGCATGCCCAGAAAAGAGGCACATTAGCCCGAGATCTGTAGCTGAAAGAAGAGACCGGACTACCACGTTTGCCATTTATTTTATTTATCGGTTTAGATTAAGTTAAACCAACGTACCCAGTTCGGTTTCGGTTCAACTCGGTTCTTATTTGGACACTCGGTTCAGATATTGAAATAATTACCAAATTTTAACGAAAATAAAATTAAACTAATCATATTAAATTCTCAAAAATTTCCGGTTAGTACACCTCCTATGTGCATAAGACTTCTGACGGCTTTGTGCGGTCAGCATCCTCTCTCTAATTAGTGCTACACGAGCTACATCATCCTGAATTTGATTAGGTGTCAACCACTAGCATTGCTCGGCTCATCCCAGCATAACGGAGTACGACATCTCTGTCCATACAGTGCCTCATATGGGGTCATCCCAATCGATGCATGCCAGCTGTTGTTGTACGAGAACTCAACTAGTGGGAGATGATCCGTCCACATTTGTCCCAGTCCAACACACAAGCTCGCAGCATATCCTCCAGTGTCTGATTGGTCCTCTCTGACTGACCATCTGTCTGAGGATGTAATGTAGTAGTAAAGTGCAAACTCATCCCCAGGGCAGTCTAAATCTGCTGCCAAAACCTCGAGGTAATTCGTCCATCTCTGTCTGAGACGATCGTCCTCGGTACACCATGGAGTCTCACAACATGTGTAGTGTACTCCTCAGCTAATCTGCTCACCGGCCACATTTCCCGAATAGGGATGAAACGTGCCGTCTTCGTCAATCTGTCCACGATAACCCAGATAGCATCAAAACTCTTGCTCGGTCTCAGTCCAGTAACAAAATCCATGGTGATGTCCTCCCACTTCCTCCGTGGAACAGGCAGTGGATGAAGCTCACCTCCAGGTCGGCAATGCACAATCTTGACCTACTGACAGGTCGCACACTGTGCCACAAATCTGGCCACATCGGGTTTCAGCCCTCCCACCAATATGAACGCCTCATATCTTGATACATCTTACTCGTACCTGGGTACACGGAGTAAGGTGTACAGTGAGCCTCCTGTAATATCCTCTGGCACAACTCCGCATCAGCGGTACACAGACGCGACCGCGGCGTCTCAGTACTCCATCTGCTCCTATAAGGAACTTTGGTGCCTCATCCCGAGACATCCTCTCTCTGATCCTCATCAAGATCGGGCAGGTCTCTTGCTTCTGTTGGATCTCACTCAACAGATCAGGAAAAACCTCTAAAGTACTCAACTGGGCATCCTCATCAGAAAACTGGATGTCCAACTCTAACCAGATCAGGTCTCTCTGTAATTGAGACTGAACTGTCAGCTTCGTAATCGCCTACTCTCGAGGCGTCTTCCTGCTCAGGGCGTCGGCGACAACGTTCGCCTTTCCCGGATGATACAGAATCTCCAAATCAAAATCCTTGATCAGCTCAAGCCACCTACGCTGGTGGTTATTCAATTCCCGTTGCGTGAAAATGTACTTCAGACTCTTATGGTCTGTGAAGATCTGACATGTGGCACCATACACGTAATGTCTCTAGATCTTCAAGGCATGAACTACCGCTGCCAACTCCAAGTCATGAGTCGGGTAGTTCTCCTCATATGTCTTCAACTGACTAGACGCATATATGCAATCACTCTGCCTCGCTACATCAACACACATCCCAAGCCTAGCTTGGATGCATCACTGTAAACCGCAAAATCCTCTATACCCTCTAGCTGTGCTAAAATAGGAGCGGAAGTCAGACGTCTCTTCAGCTCCTCAAAACTCTGCATACACTGCTCAAACCATACAAATTTGGTAGTCTCCTCAGTAGACTCGCTAGTGGACGGGCAATCACAGAAAATCCCTCCACAAAGCGTCCGTAATAACCGGCTAGGCCAAGAAAGCTACGTACTTCCTTGACGTTCGTCGGTGTCGTCCATGCTGCTATTGCCTCTATCTTCGCCGGATCAACCTTGATCCCCTCGGCGGAAACAATATGACCCAGGAATGCTACCTCATGCATCCAGAACTCGCACTTAGAGAACTTAGCATAAAGTTCTCTATCCCGTAAAACCTGTAATACATTCTTCAGTTGTCCTGCATGCTCCTCTCTGCTGCGAGAGTACACCAAATTGTCATCTATGAAGACTACCACAAACTGATCCAGGAAATCGATGAATATGTTGTTCATCAACTCCATGACGACTGTTGGGGCATTTGTAATCCGAAATGGCATCACTACAAACTCGTAGTGTCCATATCTGGTCCGGAATGTTGTCTTGTACACATCCTGCTTCCTCACCCTCAGCTGGTGATATCCTGAGCGCAGGTCAATCTTGGAAAACACAGTCGCTCCCTGAAGTTAATCTAACAAGTCATCAATACGAGGCAATTGATACTTGTTCTTGATGGTCACCTTGTTCAGCTCTTTGTAATCAATACACAGTCTCAATGATCCGTCCTTCTTCCATACTAAGAGGACAAGTGCTCCCCATAGCGATACGCTAGGGCGAATGGAGCCCTTCTCAGCCAACTCCTCGAGTTGCTTCTTGAGCTCCAACATCTCGACAGGTGCCATCCGGTATGGGGCCTTCGAGATCAGTCTCGTACCAGGCTCAGACTCAATACCAAAGTCCACACTCCTCTGAGGCGGCAAACTGGACGGCTCAGCAAATACATTTGTAAACTCACAGACCACTGGGATATCCTCTAATGCTGGACTCTCCCCCTTCTTCATGGCATAACACCAAAATGCCTCACAACCCTGTGTAATCAATCTCGCTGCTTGTATCACGCTGATAACCATACCTGACTTTCCAAGGTCCCAACCTCGGAAAACCTCTATCTGACCTAACTTGGTAGAGAGGGTGACAGTCGTCCTACCTACATTTCATACAGCCTGATGTCTATCCATCCAATCCATACCTAGAATGACTTCTTCATGCTCTAATGGCATGACAAAGAAGTCAACCAGTAACACACGAGTCCCTACAGAAATGGGACAACAATGAATCTCACGGGTACCTCTGACCCTACTACCATCGGGTAACCCTATACTAAAGGGTATCCCCTCAAACGTATCTAGACTCAAACGCTCAACACATGCATAAGATATAAATGAATGTGTAGCACCCGTATCAAACAAAACTCTAACAGGTAAACCATGAATCAGAATGGTACCTATAGCAGTCGGTGCAGCTGGTTCCTCTGCACTCCTCAGCTCAAAAGCTCTACCCTGCACTGCTCTAGTGTCCGTGGTACTCCCACCACGACCTCTGCCTCTACTCGGCCCAAGAGGAGATCCCTGAGTAGTAGGGCGATTTGGGACCCTCTGTTGTCCTTGTGTCTGCTGCTGCTGAGGTGGCCTCTGCCCACCCCCTACTAAACTGGCAGGAGAAGAACCCTGCTGAGATGAAGCTCCGCTTTGTCGGCAGAAGATAGCTCTGTGACCCCGTCTACCATAGGTGTAGCAAGTCACTAACGGTCTCGTGCACTCTGGTCGTATATGTCCAAGATCACCACAGTTATAACATTGTCGTCCGTTATCTGTAACCGGTGCAGATGAGGGGTAACTCTGGCATCTCTAGCCTCGCCTTGAACTAGCAACTCCAGTAGTACCACTAGTCTGCCCAGTACGCTGTCTCTTCTTAGACCCTCCGGTTTGAGAAGCTCTCTCCTCTGTCCAGCCCGCTCCCTCTCATAGTCGGAAGCTCTGTCCTGATAATCCATCAAAGACTCACAATGAAATCCCGCCATATAGGTCCGGGTAGTATCACAATGAAATCCCGCCAGCTGGTCCCAGCAATGCCAGCTCCTCCCGAAATCTCCTAATGGCCTCTAAGACTGGTACATCCTCAAACCCGGCCTCAACAAAATCCCGCAATTTCTCCCTCCTCAATGAGGCAGGGCAGAAACGCTCTCTGATCATAGTCCTCATCTGATCATAACTAGTAACCTGACCCCGTACAGATCTCCACCAGTTTTGTGCCAAGTCCCTGAATAGAATTTGCACCAACTCGATCTGTCTGTCAGCTGGACATCTAATAGACTCAAGAACTGAGTCTACATGTCCTATCCACATCCCAACCTCTAGTTCCACCTTCCCAGAGAAAGGGAGTACTCCCATCTGATGGAATGCCTTCAACCAAGCATTTGGTCGAGGCCCTCTATGCTCCTTTGGAACTCGAGCAATCTCAGCAGCACGTGCCGGTACAAATGGCACCTGAGTAGCTCCATGGGATCTCCCAGATGACCCCTCTTGTTCCGGCAGATCTAGGGCACGTCCACCCGCTCTAGCAGCCTCTTTCACTCCCCTAATGTACGTGCGGAACTCAGGTCCCCCCACAGAGACATGATCCGAGTCATCTGACTGAACTCATTGTGGTCTCTGTCTCCCAGCCATACCGTCTCAGTCTCAGGAACGACGCTCTCAACAACATCCTCATGAATCTCCTCCGCTGCACGTGGATCAACAGCGGGAATCTGACCCCGTCCTATCGCTACTAGAGGAAGAGGGGGTCTACCCCTACCTCGTCCAACTGCAGATAAGGCTCTAGTCCGAACCATCTACAGAGGACACAAACCTAACTTAGAAGGCTATATATATGCCATATGTATAGATATATATCAAGTCAATCACAACATAATATCTATATATATCTATACTGTCAAAGTCTTCAGAGGGGTGATGGCTTCTCGTACACGCTATCCCAAAACATTTGTACTCATTTCAAAACCAAAACCTTTTGAAAAGTCAGACCCCTTTTCGGGTTAGTTTCTTTATCTATTCGACCTTTATCGCATATTCCAAGTGTCATTGTTGTCAACCTAAGGCTCTGCTACCAACTTTGTAACACCCCAAATCCCTAGGACTCGAGGCGCTACTGGGCTAGGATCTCACAATGGATCCTGACCTTAGCTTGACAACAAGTTCACTAGATCTTACAACAAGGCACAGATAGATTAAAACAAAACATCAAACTGTATATATACATATCAAAAGGTAATACAGAAGAACCGCTGAGTACAAACCAAACGTATATCTATACATACAAAATATCCCATATCCCACGACACCCAGTGTACGGAGCCCTCAGCTGATCACCCCTCTGGATCACTCTGCAGCTCTCCTAACCTGCAAAGGATCTACAACACGGTATAAAACCGTTAGCTAACCATACACATATATATAGGATAATACATAAGCACAAACACACGTCAAGGAATAATAAACTCATGCTATCACACATTTACCCGGTTTATTATCTTTATATAGTCCAACACTCAAATCGTATAATTATCTGCATATGAATATAGGTGACACGAGTAATATATATAATCCTCGCCTCTGAGTGCTATAGCCAGGTGGAGTGGTATAAGTATACCATAAGGAGTGGTAGATGCCTTTTCCGTATACCAGATCTGGCCTGACTACAGAGAACCTCCCAGACTCCACTACGAGATGAAAGGCAAGTTGTCACAGCCACTACAATGGGTGGTCACTAAACCATAGGTCGGTAATAATCACTATCGCATGCTATAAAGCATATAACAAACACCACTCATGTATACATCCAATATAAGGATGGTAGCGAAGTAAGTCCTACGGACTTACCTCAACCTCAGAAGTAGTCTCAAACCCGATCAGCTCCAACTCTGGAGAACAGCATTGCCTAATAACAAGGCATAAAGAGATATCAAATCTCCTATACATGAAAGGGGTCACACCTAGACCCAAGGGATCCATCAGGATCGTATCCAACTTATAAACCTTAAAGCCCTAACCAGCATATAACGATATCATACTCATCATCATTCTATCCTCATACACATACCTAGCATGCTACTAACCCGCTCATACTAGGAAAGGAATGGATCTACACTACTCTAGGTAGATCCGGGATAAGACGCACCTGCGTGACAAGAGGGACGCATGGGCAAAGCAAGGCTACCGCAGGCGCGGCGACACTCGGCCGCAAGCTCTGGGACAGTGGCCGCGGGGGCAGCGGCTTCCGGGCGCGGGTGCGGTGACAAGGTTCCCGCAGGGGCGGTGGCTTCCAGACGCGGGGGTGGCGACAGTGTAGAACGGCCTTCCCCAACTTCTCTTCGACTCCTTACGTGAGGAACTCACGTCTTCAGCATTCCATAACCACACACACACACATACATACACATTCCACTATCAAAACACATCCAAACACAACTAATCCTAAGCTAAGGAAGAGGAATTCAAGAAAGGAAGAAGAGAAGAAGAAGGTGACTTACCACAACTGTGGTCCTAGGCAGCAAGGAAGAAACAAAACCACACTCTCAACTGGCTCCCAAGCTCAGCAACACATCATACATCATCAACCACCAAAAACCACACACAAACTCTTTCGAACTGAAAGAAGAACAAGAGCAAGATCAAGGAGAGGAAAGGAAGAAGCAAGAAGGACGTAATGATAGCTGGGAATGAAGTGAAGATGAAACCCTTGATCAAGCCAAAGAAGAAACTTAAGGAGAAAGAAAAAAAAGGGTAAAGCACGGGTCAAGAGTCAACAAAGTCGGCTGCAGCCGCAGGAAACCGTAGGGGCGGTTCCCTGAGCCGCAGGGGCGAATAGCTAGACGAGCCGCAGGGGCGGCTCCCTAAACCCGTGGGGGCGGCTAAGACCAAAACAAGCTCCAAAGACTACGGCTCTTACATTTGTCTCTTGTGTTTAGGTGATTTTGGTCCAAACTAGAACTTAAAGAGATGTAATCCATCAAGGCTAAAGGAAGTTCACTCCACCTCATCATCACATGCAAACATATGAAGAAAAGCAAGAAGAAAACCCTAGAGCGTGCAAGGTAGAAAGGCTAGAGAGCAAGAAAGAAGAGCCAAAGAAACGCCTTGGTGAATGCAAGTCCCATGATCGAGTGAGTGTTCACCCGATAGAAGAAGAAGAGCACTCCATCAAGAAGACTTAGGCTCTCCATGCAGGATGATACCCTAGCTAGCCGTTCGAGTGAAGATCGATTCACCCGATAGAAGAAGAAATGCCACTCGATGGACCACTTGATCGACCACTCGATTAACATGGACATGAACTAAGCACTTGTCATTACAAATCGAGATGTGTCAATCGAGTTTGCCATTCCACCCGGAAAGAGAAGAAGAAACATCACTCCTTCTTTCCAGCCTTCCTCACGCACATCTTCTCCTGAACAGCTATGCAAATCTCGGTCTTCTTCCTACCAATCTCGGCTTGCCTCATGTTCTTCTCCTCTTATGCACCGAGATTCCTACCATGACATATCTTGGTTCGTCCCTTGTTCACTCTCCTCTGCTTTCATGCATGCATTATCCTTGGGTTGAACATGTATTACCATCCTTGATCTTCCTTCCAATGCTCCCACCTTGATGTATCAATTTTCCAGCTCATGTATTTCTTTTCCTAGTTGTTTTCCCATTTGTTTGGCCTGAGCTCTTGTGCTTGGTCCTGTAGGTGGTTTAGAGATGCTCCCGCATCATTCTCCCTCTCTTGATAAGGATTCGTCCTCGAATCCAGTATATCTTCGTCACCATGGAAGGGAGTGAGATCCGCCACATTGAACGTAGCACTTACTTCATAGTCTCCTGGAATCCCTAATTGATATGCATTATCCCTAGTTTTCTTAAGGACCTTAAATGGTCCGTCACCTCATGCATCCAACTTGTTCTTCCTTTTGGATGGAAACTGTTCCTTCCTTTAGTTCACCCCCCGAGGTCTCCAGGTTGGAATACAACACGGCGCCGTCCTTGATTGGCTCGTGCAGCCACAACTTCGGACTTCTAGAGTAAGTAGCTCTTTCTCATTTCATGAAGCTCTTTTATGACTTTCACTTGTTTTCCTGCATCAAAATTTTCCTTTTCCCTCATAGGAAAGGGCATAAGATCAAGTGGGGTTAAAGGGTTCATACCATAAACACACTCAAAAGGTGAAAGCTGCGTAGAGGAGTGGATGGTGCGATTATACACAAATTCCACGTGAGGTAGGGTATCTTTCCAAGCTCGGATGTTCCTACGAATGATGGTCCTTAGAACAATATTAAGAGTTTGACTCGGTACCTCAAATTTCCCATCGGTTTGGGGTGACTAGATGTTGAAAATAGAAGTTTGGTGCCAAGCTTTCCCAATTGCTCCTCCAAAATCAGATGAGGAACTTCACATCCATGTCAATTACAATGGTTTTGGGAATAACATGTAGCCTTAATATTTCTCAGAAGAAAAGGTTAGCCATATTGGTAGCATCATCCGTCTTATGACACGCAATGAAATGAGCCATCTTGAAAAACCTATCAACAACAACATAAATAGAACCTCTCCCTCTCTTAGTGAGAGGTAATCCCACAATAAAACCCATGGTGATGTCTTCCCAAGGTGTTGTAGGGGTCGATAGGGGTGTGTAGAGACCATGTGGTTGTCATCGAGATTTGGCCTTTAGACAATCCAAACATTGTTAACTAGGTGCTCGACATCCCTGAGCATATGGGGCCAAAAGAAGTGAACTCCTAAGGTGCGGTATGTCTTGTCTTGTCCAAAGTGTCCCATCAATCCTCCTCGATGTGCTTCCTCAGTCAATAATACTCTAAGAGAACACCTGGGAATGCATACCTTGTCTTCCTTGAATAGGAATCCGTCAAAGATGTAGAATTTTCATGTGGGTCCCTTGACTCTACAAGGTCGAAAGCTCTCCCCAAAGTATGGGTCAGCATCATAGAACTCCTTAATATACACAAAACCAAGCACTCTAGAATCCAAGGTGGTCAGAAGTGTGTATTTCCGAGATAATGCGTCAACTACAACATTGTCCTTGCCCTTCTGTATTTGATCACAAAAGGAAAAGTCTCTATTAATTCCATCCAGTTCCCATGATGTCTATTGAACTTGTCTTGGCTTTTGAAATACTTGAGGGATTCATGATATGTATGTAAGATGAACTCGTTGGGCCGTAGGTAATATTGCCAAGTCTTAAGAACTCAGAACAATGCATACAACTCCTTGTCATATGTGGAGTAGTTCAGGGTAGCTCATTTCAACTTCTCAAAGAAGTAGGCAATTGGTTTTCTTTCTTGCATAATCACACTTCCAATTCCTACTCCAGAAGCGTCATATTCGATCTCAAAGGTTTTGCTAAAGCCGGCTATGGTACAGAAATCCTTCATAAATAAGCGGTAGAAGCTAGCTAGTTCATGGAAACTCAGAATCTGCGTGGTGAATTTGGGTGTTGGTCTTAATCTTGCTCTCATCTACCTGCAATCCCTATGAACTTACTACAAAACCCATGATGGTAACTTGATTAGTACACAATTTACATTTCTTAAGGTTTGCATAAAGATGTTGGATGTACAAGATAGTAAGTACTCCCCTGAGGTGCTGCTCATGTTTTTGGAGGTTTTGGTTGTAGATAAGTATATCATCAAAATATACAACTACAAACTTTCCAATAAAAGGACTAAGAACATTATTCATAAGACGCATGAAGGTACTAGGAGTGTTGGTTAGACCAAAAGGAATCACCAACCACTCATATAGACCGAATTTTGTCTTGAAAGCGGTTTTCCATTTGTCACCCTCTCTCATCCAGATCTGATGGTAGCCACTCCGGAGATCAATCTTGGAGAAAATATGAGCTCCGTACAACTCATCTAACATGTCATTGAGCCGGGGAATGGGATGTATGTACTTGATGGTGATATTGTTGATGACCCGGAAGTCAACACACATCCTCCAATCTTCGTCTATCTTGGGTACCAAAAGGACGGGTACAATACATGGACTTAGGCTCCCCTTGACATATCCCTTATCCAACAATTCATGTACTTGCATTTGAATCTCGTGTGTTTCATGTGGATTCATTCTGTATGTGGGCCGATTGGGTAATGCTACGTCGGGAATGAAATCGATTTGATGTTCGATTCCTCTGATCGGTGGTAAGCCAAGTGGTAGTACCTCTAGAAAGACATCTTCGAACTCAATCGTGACCTGTTGAATATTTTCCGGTAGAGCAGGGTCAATTGATGACTAAAGAACCTCGCCGTCCTTGCTCAAGAGCATGAGATTCGTGTCCGAGTCGAGGAAGTCGGTCTGGAACGTTTCTTGAGATGGGGTGTAGACATCATCCTCCTTACTAGTGGATAGTTTTAAATTTATAACACACGATATGCAAAGCCCTCGGGGTTCGAAAAAACTTTTTCGCTAGATTATGTCCTAATAAATCAATATCAATAATGATAAACACTCGTAAGTTCACAACACACGATATGAATAGTTTTAAATTTATAACTTGTAATAAATACCTAAATAGTAGCGAACTCACAGTGTATTGATCGTACGACGTAGAGCAAGTATTCCAAGGTCGAACACAAGGACAATGGGGTTCAATTTGCAATTAGGATCAAAGATAGTGTAAATGTAAATTTAGAAGTAGAAGAAAAGATAAAGGAAAGATAATCTATGTTTTTAGGAGATTTTGGGTTGTTCGTAATTGAATATCATATCCAATTAAAAACAGTTTTATAAAACAAGAGACAAAGGATAATCAAATAATGAAAGAATGGATTCCAATGGTTCAAGATCATTGTTTATGACATATGAACTAAAGACAACTCGCAAGGCTATGGTAGAGCAGCTACAAGGATGAACGTTTCTCCTGTGATGATCTATTACCGGCTAAGTCGCAAGATCGTCTAGTTCTAATCCTAACTACCTATTACCGGGAAAGCCTCAAGGTATTTAGGGTGGAAATTCTGCACAAACCGGATTCTCTAACTAAGGACTAAGTAACCCCTTAACGGGTAAGTCTTAGGAATTACCTAGCTCAAGTAGTAATCAAACACATTCAATCCAATAGAGGATTTCACCTCTATTACCTATGGCCAATCTACTACTGTATCTAAGAAGGAATATCACCGGGGAAGTCTCAATTCCAACTCTGGTTGCTAGCTTAGAAGGTTCTAACATAGATTCATTACAAACCAACCATTAGGGTTTATGCAATTCAAACCAAGTATAAAGTACAATCTAATCCCTCATAGTCCAAGCCATAAACAAATCTCTATTCACCTTGGAACCACAATAGTTCCAGCCAATAATCATCATATCAAAATCAACAATTAATTTTAAGAAAGACAAATAATTCATGAAATAGAAATAACAGAGGGAAAAGAAATTACTCAGCTTTAATGACTGTAAATCCAGCAAATGAAATAAATCTCGATCACAAAGCGTATCCGAACAAAATTGAATGATAAAGTTTGAATCTTTAATCTAAATCTATAAAAAACTAAGAAGTACAAATAATGAAGATGACGGTAGGGGGAGATGACTTACCCTCTCTAGGGTAAAATCTCACTCTAATCTGACACCCCTTGGAAGGTATTCAAGCCTTCCTTTTATACTCAAACTTCTACCTAAAAGTCGTGGGCCGAAAAGGAAAAAAGTCCGAAAATAAAATATGACGCTCAGGGAAGAAATCTCGGGTCGATCTCGGTCTCTTCTGGCACAAATCTCGGCCGAGATTCAGACCGAGATTTCTCTTAGTTATGCAAATCTCGTCCATCTCTCATAATATCGGTCGAGATTCATTTCCAAGATGCTCCAAATTCGTCGTTCATGCCTTTAGCTTGATTCCTTCGTCCTTTCCCGTGCACGTATGATCGCTCCAATGCATCAAGTCCGAGGCTTGATCCTCAAATGCGTCGTTTTAGCTCCGAAATGCGCCAAATGACCTACAAATATACCAGTAGAGTGTGTAGACATATATTCCTGCAAAGTAGAACAAAACAAGTATCAATGGCACAAACTAAGGCTAAAACATGAATGCGGAAAGGGGAAATCTACCTAAATGCATGACTAAACTAGGTCGATAAATCATGTTATCAGGTGTAGACATCCTCCTCCTTACTAGTGGGCATTGGTTGTTCAACATTAACTTTCGGCTCTTGAGGCTTCCTCTTGATTAGTGTAGCAATCTCGTCAAGGCTCATGTGTTTAAGGGTGAAAGTGGTGCCCTGAAGTTCAAAGATATATCGATTAATTCTCCCCTTGTGACTCACATCACTGTCATATTGTCATGGACGGCCTAATAACAAATGACAAGTTGCATAGGAGCAACGTCATATAAAATAGTATCTTCATATTTCCCTAGACATAGACTCACATTGACTTGCTTATCAATTCTCATTTTCCCTTTTTCGTTCAACAAAGAGATTTTATTAGGCTTTGGGTGGTCAATTAATGTTAGTTGTAATTTGGTAACCATTTCAAGAATAGCAACTACATCCGTCTATAATCATATCACCCACCCTTTCCTTAATGTAGCATCTACTACAAAAAATATTCTCTCTTTGTTCCATATTTAAATTTCTCCTGTCAACCAAATAAGTACTCCCTTCGGGTTTGGATTCGTTTGGTTGATCTCTCTTGCTCCTATCTCCTGTCAACCAAAAAAGTACTTTTCACTTATCTCGGTCGAGATATGGACCGAGATAAGTGAAAAGTAGCCAACATCACGGGGCGAGATAGATGGATCTTGGCCGAGATGAAAACTTCAGTCGGGCACTTGGTCTCGTTCGTTCCTAAATCGTCTTCTTCTACTTCCCTTAGCTCGTATGATTGCTCCTAAGCATCCACTCCTGAGGCTTGATCCTCAAATGCATCGTTTTAGCTCCAAAATGCGCCAAAATACCTACAAAGTCACCAAAGAGTGTGTAGACATCTATACTTGCAAAATAACACTAAACAAGCATAAAAGACACAAACTAAGGCTAAAACATGCATGCGGAAAGGGAAAATTTACCTATATGCTCTACTAAACTAGGTCGATAAATCATGTTATCAAAATACCCCATACTTATCCTTGCTTGTCCTCAAGAAAGTAGTAAATCCAAGATAGGATAACATTAATCCATCTATGCAAAACAGATATGAAAAACTCTTTTTGATGTGCTTCTATACATGATCACTCTCAAAAGTGTAGTCATATGACTAAAGACATATTTCAATTGAATTCAAATGAAGATAGGTATACAAAGAAAAATCAAACTTTGCAAGGAATTCAAAATCATCACAAAAATTACCATTGCCTAATATTCATGAAAAAATCAAGTCTAAGCCACTAGGTCAAATACATGTATACAAAGATCAATAGGACTTAGCAATGAAAAGGCCAAAGAAACGTGATCAAGATGGGATGTATATAGGTAATGTGGTTGTAATCCGGGAAGAAGAACAACACAATAAGCTCTTTTCTTTTTCTCAACATCCACCTTTCTTGCAATTTTTCTTTCTTTTCTTTTTCTTTTGAGTGAAAGGGATATTGGTAAACATTAGCCGAAACCTTGGTGTTCAGTTTCCTTCACATACCTCACACCAATATGCACGTACCAAATCAACTCAAAGGGAGTTTTTTAAAGCTAATTAGACTTTGGCAAGACACAAACACCCGATTATGTGAATGGTGCCAAGTTACTCATCTTCATAACCAACAATCCCTTTAAAACTTCACATTTCATAAAATCACATTCAACTTCACATAACACATATGAAAATTTTCAATTACGCATACACCTACAAACTTCACTTTCCTAATTCCCGGATAGGTTAAAAGGAGGCAAATATAATCAATGCTTGAGGTGCTAAACATGATAAAGATAGAGAAGAAGAAGAACTAGAATTGCCTAAATCATTCCCTTGCAATGTATAAGAACTTCTCATATAGCTTCAACTATCCAAATTCATTCCAATTAAACATAGAAATTTTCATAAATTATACAAATTCCAAACAAAGAAATCAATTCCTGCAAATACCAATAATTCACTTAAACTCAAAAATAATATTTAAAATCCAAATAAACATACACTAAATGTCATCATAGAGATCATATCATCTAGAAGCACAATAAATTCTCTTTTTTTCCCGATGCAATACAAATAAATAAAAAAACGTGTGACAAATAAACTAAAATTGTTCATTCAATACAAATATCGAAACATGGCGTCTACCCACAAGAACAGGCCAATTCAACACATCGCAAGCAAAAAGATCGATGTTCAGCCTTCTAGCAATGTTGGTGACCAACCCACCTACACAAATATACCCTGAACTGTTTTTGGCAACCTTTTTCAGGTGCTCAAGCAGCAAGGTAGAAGAGTCCAGGGTAGGACCATATGCAATGCACCATAACACAAATAACTCACCCAAGAGTACCTGGTGTTATGTCTCACGGCGAAGCAATAAAATCTCACTCATCATCCAATGAGCAAGCTTAAAAGAAAAGTTAACAATGAACTTGCATTTGGCCTCTCCGGCCTTCCACTCACTAGATAGACCCATCAGTTTAGGTATCTCGTGTCAGAATGCACGTTTGCTCACATTACCATCAAAGACAGAAACATCACTATGCGGGAAATGAAAGAAATCTCCAAAGTCATCTTTTGACATCACATACTCATTGTTCATCATCCTAAACTTGACACAATCACTAGCATTTCCACCCTTAAAAACAAAGGAACTCAAAAATGCCAAAGTTATTTCCGCATAATTTGGCTCTCTAATAACCATCAAGTGACACCAACCACATTTCTCCATAATCATATGCAAATCTTCACCAATTCCCAATTCACCTAAATTATGAAAATCTAAACACTTGGGAGCCTCGAAATTCAATTTAGCAAGGCGGTTGTAGTTTGACTTACAAGAATCCGGGATGATGGGAATCATCCTTGGAGGCTTGGAAGGCTCCGGTTGCTTCTTGGATCGCCTCAAAGAACCTCTTCCGGTAAGTGATCGCCTTAACCGCTTCATCTTTCCCCAAAAATTTCCGACATAAGCTTATCTCGGGCCCGATCTCGGTCTGGATCTCGGGTGATCGACCAGATTTTCGGGAAAAATCGCCCGGTTTCGGTTTCGGCTGAGATTTGATAAATCGGTCGATTTCTTGCTCCTTTCTTGCTTGCACAATGTTCCTAAGGCTCTTTAGTACAAAATTCCTCAAAAGAATGAAGGATTTTTGAGGTTTTTGGGTTTTTGAAAATTTGGTTGGGGTTTGTGTTTGAGGAGATGATGTGGTGGGTTTTTTGATGTAATTGATTGTGAAAATGTGTTTAGATTTTTATTTGTGAGAGATTGTGGGTAGAATGAATGAATTTGGTGGAGAATTGAGAGAGATAGAGAAAATTGGGTGAAGGTTTAACGTTTGGAGGCTATAGAGTAAGGGTTTGAAGAATGAGGGAAGGAGGAAGAACTAATGGTTAAAACCCGACAGTGGCTCGTCTCGGTCGGCATCTCGGTCGATTCGACCGAGATTTTTGTTCCGACTTGTTTTCGTCTTATTTCCTTTCGTTCTTCGTTCCTTCAAAGTGTTCGGCTCGTTTTAGACTTTTTACGAGCATTATCTCCTTTTCTTCTTATCTCCTTTTCTTCTGATCCGCGGATATCCGATGATCCGAGGATACCCGACGATCCGGCGATCCGCGGATATCCGAAAATATCCGGATACCCGCGGATATCCGTTTTTTATCCGGATATCCGAATGCCTAAAAAGCCGATCCGTATCCGATCCGGTGATCCGGGAAAATCTCCCGGATCGGATCGGATTCGGACCGGATCATAACGGATACTAAAATATCGGGTTTTCCCGGATCGGATCAACGGATTTTTCGGGCCGGATCGACGGATCGGATTGGTTTTGCCCACCCTACCGAGAATTGTGGTTCGATTCCTGTCCGATACCCTATCATCAAACATCGCTTCACTATGAGTTCTACATCGATCTTTCAAAGATAGCTGGAAGGAGGGAACTTGTTGTATTCACAGCCTTGTCGTAGTGGTGATGCCCTAGGTGGCTGTTTTCGACGGCGTTGGCGTCCTCTGCAGATGTGAGGTTGGCGAAGGTGGAGTGTCGGCGTAACGTTGGCCTCGGTGTACCACGAGAAGGGGAACACGAGAGGTTCAGTTGGTTCTCTGTCGTCGTGAAGGTCAGGAGGCAAAGGAGTCATCGTTCGTGGTCTAGTGTTCAAGGCGGCGAGGCTGGCAGAAGGAAGGTTGGCGTCGGAAAGGCTCGCCTTCGGTGGTGGTTAGTAGAGATCGGTAGGACGGATGTCTCAGGGACACAAGGTGTGGGTCGATGAGGTTTCCGGTGTGCATAGGGGCGGGTGAGGAGGATATCGTTTCAAGTTTAGCTGTCCTCGAGGTGACGTTACTTCTCAGTCGAACTCTTGTCATCAATCCGTCATTAATGTTGTCCGTTACATCGACTGGCGAGGCGCGTTGAAGACGAAGTGAAAGGACGAGGAAGACGAAATATGCCGGCCTAGAAAGACTTGGGCCGAGAAAGAGATGGGCCAAAATAGGGAGAGATGCGCTGAGATGAGTGAGCAGAGAAGAAAGTTGTGCAGACCTTTTTGGCCGGTCTTTCCCAGCCAACCAAGAGAAGGCTTGGTTTGGTTCAACCAATTAAACAAAGCCCGGTCTAATTAAGTAATTAAGGGACTCGGTTTAGTTTCACTATCCAATCGGGTTTGGATCCGTTTGCTTTATTTCTTCGGTATTCGATTCGAGTTCTTGGTTAAATAGTAAAAAAATTAAATTAATTTGAATTTAAACTAACAAGGAAAATTATAAAAATTTCCGGTTATTACACCAGTCACCCTTTAAAATAAGTTTCTTCCCGAAACTTAGGATGACGTACGGTCAATCTGAGGTTCGGACTTCCGAGTCATAATTATTGTTATTCATAGGATAACTTTTCTCCGTTGTTTCAAACCGGACGAATCGGTATCACACGCATACCGAGGGCAATCATTAATACATATATAATCACTCAGACTTTAAACTGCGTAGCATATAATAAACACATAACACATAAGCGAGTTTTAGACTAACTCGTCAACTTAAAGCCACTCCTAACTCAACATGCTACTCCGGTTATGAGCTCCTAAAACTATTCATTATTCCCCAAGTGAATTCATCGATTCCCCGTCAAGAACCCTGAATCTTTAGCATCAGAATTTCTTTCGTACCTAGTCGTCTAACACTCCTCTCTAATATAGTTACCGTGCTCGGGAAAGTGTGGTCCAATTCATCAGTCAAATCTTCCTGGTTGACCCCATGTCGTGGGTCATGTATATGTTCTCTGAACTGAGATACATGCAATACCGAATGTATGTTCTCCAAGGCAGGTGGGAGGGTTAACCGGTACGTAGCCTCTCCGGCTAGCTCCAATATATCGCCTCGGGTCGGTGATACTCTTAATCATACATGTGAACCGACTCGAACTCTAGCGGTTTGCGCCTCTTATCAGCATAAGACCTCTAGTTACTCTGCGTTGCTAGTATCCGTTCACATACCAAGGCTACCCGAGCCATGTTGTCTTGTATCCGTTCCCGCAATCTCGAAATGAACCGTCCGTCTCTATCTGAGACCATGGTTCTATGCACTCCATGTAGCGTCTCGGTCTGTCTCGTGACTATTTTGCTAACCGAAACATCGACTACGTTTCTTGATGGGCATTCAAAACCGATATTGGTCCGTCTATTCCCCCGACCCAATTAGCGTCCAAACTCTTGCTAGGTCTCAACCTTGTGATAAAGTCCATAGATATGATTTCCCCACTTCCACCGCGGAGCCGGCAGTGGGTGGGGTCCTTATCCGGATCGGTGGTGCTCAATTTTGATCTGCTATCAAGTCTCACACTATGTCACGAATCTGGTCACCTCCGCTTCAGGCCACTCCGCCAATTTAACGCCTGACGTCTTTGTACATCTCCCTGGTACCTGGGTGTACCGAGTAGGGTGTAGAATGAGTCTCTTGTAGTATCCTCGATCTCAACTCCTCATCCAGAAGGACATAAACACACCATTGGCGTCTCATCACTCCATCCGTACCTACCACAACGTGGAATATCATTCCGGGATTTCCTCTCCCAGATCCTGTATATGATGGGTAGTTGTCTTACTTCTGTCGAATCTCATCCAACGAATCCGGCACATGCTCTAAGCACTCAAGTATCGGTCGGTGTTTGGAAATTGAATCTCTACCTCTCGTCCTTCTAAATTCCTCTGTAGCCCAGACTGAGTTGTCGATCGGTTATAGCTTTTTTCCTAAAACGTCTTCTTACTCAATGCATTGGCGGTTACCTTCATCCTTCTCAGATGGTACCGGACTTCTAGGTCATAGACTTTGATCAGCTCAAGCCATCTCATATGCCGGTTATTCTACTCCCGCTGAGTGAATATATACTTCAAGCTCTTATGGTATGTGAAAATCTAACAAGTAGTCCCATATAAGTAGTGGGGCCAAGTCTTAAGGGCGTGCACTACTGCTGCTAACTCTAGGTCGTGCGTGGGGTAGTTCTCTTCGTACGTCTTCAACTGGTGAGACGCATATGCTATAACCTTACCCCTCTACATCAACACGCACCCAAAGCCTAGCTTGGATGCATCGATGTACACAACGAAGTCCTTTGTGCTCTCTAGCTTGACTAAGATCGAAGCGGAAGTCAACCTCCTCTTCAGCTCCTCAAAACTCCCCTGGCAGGGCTCAAACCACACAAAGCGGTTGGTGTTCCTCAGTAGACCGGTGAGAGGTCGGGCAATGACTGAGAACCTTTCCACAAACCGTCTATAATATCCAGCTAGCCCTAGAAGATTACGCATCTCCTTAATGTTCCTAGGAGGCTACCATGACGAAACATACTCAATCTTGTCCGGATCAACCTTGATCCCCTAAGCCATAACCACATTACTCATAAAGGCTACCTCTGACATCCACAACTCACACTTGGACAACTTAGCATGGAGTTTGCTATCCAGTAATACCTGTAATACCGTCCTCAAGTGTCCAGCATACTCCTCTCGGTTCCGGGACTACACCAAGATATCGTCGATGAAGATTACTACAAACTGATCCAGGTAGTCGATGTATTTCCCATTCATCAATTCCATGAACACGGTCGGCGCGTTAATGAGCCCGAATGGCATCACTACTAACTCATAATGATCGTATCTGGTCCAGAAAGCTGCCTTAGGGATATTCTAATCCTTAACCCTCAAGTGATGATATCCTGACGTCCAATCTATCCTAGAGAAGACTGAGGCCTCCTGCAACTGATCTAGTAGGTCATCGAAATGGGGTAACGGATACTTGTTATTGATCGTTACTCGGTTAAACTCACTTTATTCTATGCAAAGTCTCATTGATCCCTCTTTCTTCCTCACAAACAGTACCAAGGCACCTCAAAGAGAGACACTAGGTCGGATGAACCCTTTCTCTACCCACTCCTCTAACTGCTTCTTCAACTCTGCCATCACAATAGGTACCATCCCGTAGGGGGCCTTCGAGATCGGTCTCGTGTCAGGCTCCAACTCAATACTGAAATCTACGCTCCGTTGTGGGGGTAGGCCGGAGAAATCATTCCCGAACACCTCCGTAGACTCACTACTGGTACGTCCTCTAGCCTTGGACCCTTTTCTTTAACTCTTCAAGCGCTCTTGATCTAGTCCAGATAACACAAGGTAGTTAGTCTCACTTCACAGATAAGAAGACGGTCAATTTTCTTTCCTTTTCTAGCTGGTCTTCTTGGTTATTGGATTGATTTCTTGACTCATACTTCAACGTCGCTTTTAATTAACATGTGATGTTCTTGCTCAAATATTCATTGTTCCTCCCACTGATTGATGTCTCTCCACCTTCTCCTTTCTTGGTTAACATTTAATCTTTCAATCCAACCATGTTCCAAGTCACATTTCAAGCCTTCTCACTCCGTCTGAAATCTCACCTTCTGACTTAATTAACTGATGCTTTAATTGCTTCCGGGTAAACCCCAAGCGCATTACTGTTCTTTGGTTGGAGTGTCTTTACCTGCGTACGTTCACTAATCTCTTGTTTTCCCTCTGCATGGTATTGTTCCCCATGATATTCCCGGCCTATGGGTTGTCTTATCGGTCTCGTCCTTGCTATTTCCCGATGATATTGCGTCTCAGGTCGTTTGTATTCTTAACTTATCATTTCCATACAAGTAGTGGCTATCGAGCGTCAACACTACTCTTTGAATGTTCATTTTTCCGGTATTTGGGTCTTCTCCTCTCTTGTCCTCTTGTCTCCGCGAGATTGCCCACTTGATCTCAAATAATCCATCTAAGGTGGATGTGTAGACGTGATCAAGCCATTTCATACTCTTAGCGAGTTTATACTAAGAAATGATTCTATATTCTTGTTATTCGTTTTATCTCCCTTATCTCGGGTCTTTCTTAGATCATCTGTATTCTTCAATCTAATCAGTCGTCGCTTAACAATGGTGGCATCTTGTCCGCTTCACATGTACTGATGTTTTTTTCCTTGTGGCTTTTGTATCCTCACTCATTCCTACTAGTCCCTTTACAATATTTGGTGGTGATATTCTACCGTTCATCGGGGTATGTCACTGTTCTTACTTCCTTTTCCTTAACTCAATGTGTCGGTCTAGGTACCCCTTTCTTCAGTTTCTTAAATTTTGTGACATGCTTCCTTCTTCGTACCCTAACCGGGGTTGTCCTTTTACTAGTCAATGTTGACTTCCTGTCAAGCGATCCCGCTTCTCCACTTCTTCTCTCCGTCCAACCAGCATGATTGTACTTCATGACACCGTGTGATGACTTATTCTCGCGTTCCTCTAAGCATTATGATACTCTCTTCTTCTGTAGCCGGTTTCTTGGGAATATATCTTGATGTTGACGTCTCTAGTCCTTGTCCTAAGGATGCCTTTATTGGCTCTCGTGCCTTTTCTGCATCGTTTCACTTGATCCTCTTCTTATGTACACTTAACGTAATTACAGTTACTACGGTTCCGTTCGTTATTTTTGTATCACTAGAAAATCACGACAATTATATCTCTGGAGTCCGGAATCATTCCTTGAACCCTGGGCTTTCTTCAAGGCGTGACCTTATTGGTTGGTCATATCTTTGAATTCCTAGTACCGCCGGGTCATACTTTCAGCAGCCTCACGCTCCGTCCTCTTGTCTTTGGAAATTTTTTATCCCTCCACTCGCGTGCTTGATCTGTAGTGCCTTATTAATTCTACTCCGTATAGGAAGGGTAGAAAGGTAATTACCTTTACCCTGACCCGACACGGTTACTATCCTTGTGTGCGCCGTCTATACGAGACAGGCGATCATAACTAGTATTATTATTTCTAAGTACAAAACACACTAACCTACTACTACCGAGATCTGCAGAGTGGAGCGGTGGTTTCCGTACTACTACCCAACCCGAATAAACAGACATTAGACTTTGAAATTCATTTTGGAAAACCATATCCATTTTCGGGTTCTGTTTCTACTTGGCCTTTTTAGAAGATTGCGAGTGCCATTGTTGTCAACCTAGAGCTCTGAAACCATGTTGTAACACCCCGAATTCTAGGAACTCGGAGTGTTACTGGCTAGGACCTCACAGTGGGTCTCGGCCTTAGGTTGACGTCAATAACGTCGGATCTTGCAACAAGGCAAAAATATTTAAATACAAATACATTCAAAAGACACAGTACTCCCGACAAACTCTAGACATGTACATCAGCCAACTGTTAAATAGATCAACTCTACTGTACTTTAAATAAATAAAACATAATATATAACCCAACACCCAACTCTTAGTACGGAAACCCGGCTGGCCCCTCCACTCCCGATTTCTCGGTAGAGATCTACCTTGCAAATACCTAACAACACGGTAAAACCGTTAGCTACAATTCCAATACTAAGGTCACTAAAGCACACACACATATAAGAAAGTATTGTAAATCAATCAGCATGCAACACACAATGTCCCAATTTATTATCTTTCATTACGTGAATTGAGTCATTCTTTTTTCCAACTTTTGCTTGTAACAAAAGAGTCTCCCGACTCTTGCCCCCGTCCCCGTTTACTAGTAGGACTAGTTTTGATGCATCTCCCCCATATACACTACTGGACTGGTCGCGGGGCAATCCTCCGGCACCATCGGCCCGGACCGACGGTTACGACACGTTATCATACACTTGTGTCTCTCTTTACACATAAAGTACAGTGATCTAGTTCGTTCATTTTATTTCACCATAATAACACACACTACCCTAGTGCACACTCGGTATATAAAAGTAGCTAAGTGAGTCCTACGAACTCACCTTATCGGTACTGGTCTCCACGTCTCGCAATCTCGCCAGTAAGAGATCCCATTATCCTGATCAACCCAGTAAGAGATCCGATTATCCTGATCAACATTTATCAACCTTTAAACTCGTTCACCCTTTAATACTACACGACTTATCATTCTAATCGGTCAGGTATGATATATAGCATCAATACCCTGACATTTTCTACGTCCTAAGTTTACGGACCTAGAGGTTTATTAAAAATTCTCATTCATCACCATAGTCGTTTCACTAACGTTCCTCTATCTCGAAAGTCCGTACTTAGTTTGTCATTATTTAACTACCTCACTACTCATTTGCTCCATTCCAATTCTACTATTATAATATTTCCCACCTTAATCTCATTTCAACACTCCGGTCATTCATATAATTTCCGAAACTATCATTTATCTCACATTTCGTTTAACTATCATCCGTTAATTAAAACTAAATTATCCGGAAAAAATATATTAATTAGATAACTTATAAATGATGATTAAATTTATCGAAAATATTAATTTAACGGGCATTAAAATTAACGGAATTAAACGGTTCGGGGAAAAACCGGAATTAAATTGGATCGGAAGGGGGGTTAACCGGTGCAAAACGGTACCAAGGTTGGCAATTGGTCCTTGGTTCAAAACTGGTGAGCAACAACAGCTATCATGGATGAACTTGGTATATGTACGTCATGAGTTCGATACATGTGAAGAGCAACCCGGCAAAGGCTAACAACTTACACCGAGAACTGTGGTTCGATTCCCGTCCGATACCCTGTCATCAAACATCGCTTCACTATGAGTTCTACATCGATCTTTCAACGGTAGCTGGATGGAGGGAACTTGTTGTATTCACAGCCTTGTCGTGGTGGTGATGCCCGGGTGGCCGTTTTCGATGGCGTCGGCGTCCTCTGCAGATGTGAGGTTGACGAAGGTGGAGTGTCGGCGTAACGTCGGCCTCAGTATACCACGAGAAGGGAAACACGAGAGGCTCAGCTGGTTCTCTGTCGTCGTGAAGGTCAGGAGGCAAGGGAGTCATCGTTCGTGGTCAGTGTTCAAGGCGGCGAGGCTGGTAGAAGGAAGGTTGGCGTCAGAAAGGCTCGCCTTCGGTGGTGGTTAGTAGAGCTCAGTAGGACGGATGTCGCAGGGACACAGGGCGTGGGTCGATGAGGTTTCCGGTGTGCATAGGGGCGGGTGAAGAGGATATCGTTTCTAGTTTAGCCGTCCTCGAGGTGACGTTACTTCTCGGTCGAACTCCTGTCATCAATCCGTCATTAATGTTGTCCGTTACATCGACTGGCGAGGCGCGTTGAAGACGAAGAGAAGGGACGAGGAAGACGGAAGACGCCGGCCTGGCAAGACTTGGGCCGAGAAAGAGATGGGCCAAAATAGGGAGAGATGGGCCGAGATGAGTGAGTAGAGAAAAAAGTTTGTGCAGGCCTTTTTGGCCGGTCTTGGCCTTCCAACAAAGAAGGCTTGGTTTGGTTCAAACAATTAAACAAAGCCCGGTCTAATTAAATAATTAAGGGACTCGGTTTAGTTTCACTATCCGATCGGGTTTGGATCAGTTTGCTTTATTTCTTCGGTATTCGATTCGAGTTCTTGGTTAAATAAAAAAATTTAAATTAAATTAATTTGAATTTAAACTAACTAGGAAAATTATAAAGATTTCGGTTATTACATGTCCGCTGAGTTGGCTGAGTTGGCTGAGTTTGTTGTTTCAACGTCCCTTACGCCGTTGTTGAAGCCTAATAATGGGGTTCGTCCCATTGCAATAGGTACTATATGGAGATGGTTGATGTCTAAAGTAGCCATGAAGCGAGTGAGTAAAGATATGAGGGAATATCTTGGAGATTTTCAGTTTGGAGTTTGTATCTCAGTGGTGCAGAAGATATTCTACATAGTGTTAACAAGGATTTAAGCGAGTGTCACTCTGATTGTTCTCTAGCTATGTTGACAGCGGATTTTTCTAATGTCTTCAACCTGGTTGACATAACTGTTTTGCTTAGGGAAGTAAGGGAAAGATGTCCCTCTATCTCTTTTTTGCTTGATTTCATATATGGTCAAGCTGCCCATTTGTATGTTGGTGATGGTTTTATTTGGTCGGCTATTGGTGTGCAACAAGGAGACCCTTTGGGGCCGCTTATTTTTTTCCTTGTCTTGCACCCAATTCTTCATTGAATTAGAGACAGTTGCAAGCCTCTTCTACATGCTTAGTATCTTGATGATGGTACTATTATTGTCTAGACAAAGGAAGTGGCTAGAGCGGTTGACATCATTAGAGAAGTTGGCTTGAGTTTTGGCCTTGAACTGAATGTTTGCAAGACTGTGCTATTTTGGCCTTCGTGTGATGGATCGAAGTTTAGAGAAGATTTATTCCCTCATGGCATTTCTAGGCCGGTTTGGGGTATTAAGTTGTTCGGTGGGGTTGTGAGTAAAGATGATGGGTTTATTAGAGGGCTAGTCATGAAAAGAGTTGTTAAGGCAGTTGAGTTGATGCACCTTCTTCCGCAGTTGAGGGACCCGTAGAGTGAACTTATTTTCATTCGTTCTTGTATGGGCGTTGCTAAGATGTTGTTTAGCTTAAGGACTTGTCTACCGGGGCATGGGGATGGTGCATCTATTTTTTATTATTTGGGACTCCGTGAATCAGTCAAAGATATTGTGGTTTGTGGGGTGCATTTTTTGGCGATCTTCAGTGGCAAATTGCTTCTTTTCTGATTCGATGGGGGCCTTATTATAATCAACTATAGAGACTTCTTATTTTGCTTTTGTGGCTTCTAGAGCTCGGTCTTTTGACCCTTCAAGACCACATTTTGCGGATAGTGGAGTTGTTGATATGGATACTAAGTTTTTTGGAGCTTTGGGCAATCTTCAAGCTTCTATTCCTAGTTTTGATCTTTCTGGTTTTACTGTAAAGAGCATTGTCCCCCCTAAATCCCAACATGTTTTAGCGAGTGCTCTTTTTGGTAAGACAATACAGATGATGGAAGCACTTTTGATTTGACCCCTAGACAAAAAGAGATTTTTCAGTGTATACAGGCAGCACATAGCGAAGATTTCCTTCTTGCCATACCTTTTGATGGACTTGGACAATGTATGTCTCCGTTGAGTATCGCAAGATCCTCAAGTATTGCCTTATGATTCCCTTGTTCACGTCTAGTATGTTTTGTCCTATGCCTAATTGTGAGAGGCCTTTGGATGTATTTGGGAGCATGCGGTTCATTGTAAAGAACTATCCGGCTTCAAATATAGACACGATTTGATTTGTGATGTTTTATGTGACGTGTTTAAGAAAGAAGGATTTTCGGCCAAGAAAGAGGCGCCTCAATCCTTCTTGATTGATCCGCGGGAAAGAAGGTCTATGTTGAGGCCCGCAGATGTGTTAGTTTTTGGATGGGTCGGTAGAAAACATGCTAGTATTGATTTGACAAGAGTCTCTCCTTTGGTTGGTTTGGATAACGGGCCTTTTGTGGTGGGTAAGGCGGCCCTCAACACGGCCTCTTTGAAGGTGGCTAATCATGAAAGAGCTTGTCTTCAAAACGAACATGTGTTTTTTCCGTTCGCTTTCGATACGTTTGGTTTTCTTGCGCCTGATGCAATCGAGATTCTCAAGAGGGTGCAACGAGTCTTGCATTGCAAAATTATGTCACCTAGGTCTTCAGATGTAGTGTTTAGGAGGACCGGATTTGCTATTCAGAAAGGTTGGGCACAATTTGTTGCCCGCCTAACTTCTAACTAAATGTAATATGTCGATTTCTTTTGAATATAATATAAAATTGGACATTCTTATTACAAAAAATATATTTTAAATTACCTAACACATTTTTGATGAACTTTTTAAAATCTATCAATTTTTAAACGTTTACATTTCAATTTTAAAATTTTATTTTACAATATTTATTTCACTTACTATCTTTATAAAGAATTACTTGAGATTAACTCATTTTTACACCCTTATATTAAGATATGAAAAATTCGGATATGCATTTGACTATTTTTTGTTTATATAATATATAATTAATTTAATGAAAAAATATAAATTAGTTTTAGTTTCTCCCCGGTTAATTAATATAAATCATTATGATTCATCAAAATGTAACACCCAAATTCACGGGACTCGGGATGCTACGGGCGAGACCTCACAATGGGTCCCGACCCTTAGCATGACAACAATTTCACCGGACCTTTCCAACAAGGCACAAATAAAGGCAAAACTCAAAAAGTTTATAATGTATGCGAGAAACTGAAATGAAAGGATACAAGGTGGAAACTCAGCCGAGTCCTCAAATCGACACAACTCCGATAAGAAAACTTAAACCGTACAACCCAAATCCACAATCCAACAATACAAGACATAAACACAAAAACGTCCCGTCCTATAATGTACGGAGACCCCGGCTGTCCACTCCACCTCACTCGGCGGCGTCCCTAACCTGCAAGGCATCTACACAACGGTTTAAAACCGTTAGCTCATATTCGAAGCATTAGAAATGAGGTGAAGGCACATACACATATACATCACATAGCACATACACATATACATCACATAACACATACATACTCCAAAACACACAAGTCCGGTTTATTATCTTTTTATTATTAAGTCGTATCCCGTTCTAATTCAACTTAGGTTTGTGACACGAGAACCACCGTGGTCTCGCCTCGGTCCCTACTTACCGGCAAGGAATGGTACTGATGCATCCCGTCTACCCGCCCGGGCTAGTCGCCGAGAACCTCCTAGACTCTCGCAAGAGCTAGGCAGATGATGTCACCGCCCGTTATCATACACTTGGGCCAAAATAATATAAAGTCGGTGGTCCTATTTACCGATTTAGTTGTTTATACCATAAACAATAACACACACACACCACCAACACACATCGATGCTAATACGTAAAATACGAGCTAAGTAAGTCCGGAGACTTACCTCGTCACCACACTCAAATCACAACACTCTCGCTTCCTTAAGGAGGAAGCCAACAACCTGCTCACAAGAGATATGCATATCAATACATGCTCACGCTCAAGAAGTCTTAGACTTTACTCTAGTGATCTAAGCAAGATCCCCTAACCCTCAAGCTAGGAATGTATCCTAGGGTCCAAGGTACTCACCACACTCTCAGCACATGAAAGCAATTCACAATAGCTTATAACCTCACATGATCTTAAACTTCAGCCAAGAAGGAACAAGCTAGCCTAGAAGGTCCATCATGCTCAACATACTCATAACCATCACTACATCGAGCCTTAAGGGCTCCTAGGTTCACAACCACTAAGTGGCATCTCAAGCTACTCTAGATCCATCCTAGGCATGCTACTAACATGGTACAACTACATAACTAAGGAAGGAACGAAGAGGAAGGGAGAAGAGAGCCTATTGTTGAAGAAAACGCAACCGCGGAGTCAAGCTGGCGCCCCTGCGTATCTATCACCGCACCCGCGGCCTCCTGGCGCCGTCCTGCGCCTCTTGCGCCGCCCCTGCGCCTCTTGGCGCTTCATGTACATCACATAACACATACATATTCCAAAACACACAAGTCCGGTTTATTATTTTTTTTATTATTAAGTCGTATCCCGTTCTAATTCAACTTAGGTTTTGTGACACGAGAACCACCGTGGTCTCGCCTCGGTCCCTACTTACTGGAAAGGAATGGTACTGATGCATCCGACCGTCTACCCGCACGGGGTAGTCGCTGAGAACCTCTTAGACTCTCGCAAGAGCTAGGCAGATGATGTCACCGCCCGTTGTCATACACTTGGGCCAAAATAATATAAAGTCGGTGGTCCTATTTACCGGTTTAGTTGTTTATAACATAAAACAATAACACACACACACACCCAACACACATTGATGCTAAATACGTAGAATACGAGCTAAGTAAGTCCGGAGACTTACCTCGTCACCTCACTCAACTCACAACACTCTCGTTTCCTTAGAGAGGAAGCCCACAACCTGCTCACAAAAAGATATACATATCATCACATGCTCACGCTAAAGAAGTCTTAGACTTCACTCTAGTGATCTAAGCAAGATCACCTAACCCTCAAGCTACGAATGCATCCTAGGGTCCAAGGTACTCACCACACTCTCAGCACATGAAAGCAACTCACAAAAGTTTATAACCTCACATGATCTTAAACCTCAGCCAAGAAGGAACAAGCTAGCCAGAAGGTCCATCATGCTCAACACACTCGTAGCTATCAACTACATCGAGCCTTAAGGGCTCCTAGGTTCACCACCACTAAGTGGCATCTCAAGCTACTCTAGATCTATCCTAGGCATGCTACTAACATGGTACAACTACTTAACTAAGGCAGGAACAAAGAGGAAGGGAAGAGAGAGCTACTGTTGAAGAAAACACAGCCGCGGAGTCAAGCTGGCGCCCCTGCGGATCTGTCACCGCCCCCGGGCCTCCTGGCGCGCCCTTGCGCCTCCTGGTGCCGCCCTTCGGCTCTAATGATCGCCCCCGCAGTCACGCTGCAAGAAGCTCGTCTTCGACGTGGATCTTGGCTCCAATGTCTCCTTTCCTTGTTGGTCTTCTCCAAACCCAACCACTTGATCTTAGACTCCTCTTTACGACCTAAACAAGCTAAGCAACACATGCATGCAAGGATTCAAGGGAAAAGTGTAACGCCCGGAATTTATTCCGGACTTAGAGCGCCCTTGTAGTTTATCCGTAGTCCCGAGATGCCAAGTGCCGGGATTTATTCCTAAGAAAAATCCCGAGCTGACTCGTCGTTTTTCCCTTTTTTTCCGCATTCCGACCCTTCGTTCCGGGTTAAAAATGACAAGGGGTCATTTCCGACCCCTCGGTCCGTGGTGAGGGACAAGAGGTCAGCTAACCCTTGATCTCCACACCCCCTTTCAGCCTTTGTCTCTCTCTCTCTCTCCTCCCTTGCTCCCATTCCACGTATTCACTTCCACACTCTTCTCTCTTCTTCCTCTCCTCTCTTCTCTTTTCTTCTTCCTTTGTTGCTTGAGGATCTAGGTTGTGGACTGCAGAAGAAGATCCCATTGTGTTGGTAAGCTCCTTCCTCTCCTCCCCTCTCTTCCTTGCTGTTTTTCCCTTCTTCTTCTTCTTCCCTCCTTCATCCATGGCTATGGATGAAGATCTTGAGGAGTTTTTGCTCAACTCTTTGCATGCATAGGTTCCTAGCTCGATTAGGTCAAGGAGAGGTGCCTAAGACCAGTGGTGGGTGTTTGGAGAAGAGCATAGGTTCCTAGCTCGATTAGGTCAAGGAGAGGTGCCTAAGACCAGTGGTGGGTGTTTGGAGAAGATCCAGCAAGAGAAGAAGGACTTTGGAGCCAAGGATCCACGATCGAAGACGAAGAAGACGACGTTCTGCACAGAACCTGCGGGGGCGGCTCAGCACGACCGCGGGAGCGGCCAACTGCAGGGGCGTCTTAGCACATCCGCGGGTGCGGCCCGGCACGGCCGCGGGTGCGGCTCGGCACGGCCGGCGCCATACACACGACGAAGACGACCGCGGGTGCGGCTCCTGGTTCCACGGGGGCGGCTTCTGTGTCCGCAAGGGGCGCCAGCTTGACTCCGCGGCTGCGGTTTCTGCAATAGTAGGCTTCTCCTCTTCTTTCCTCTTTGTTCCTTCCTTAATATTGTTGTTGAATCATGTTAGTAGCATGCTTAGGATGGCCTAGAGTAGCTTGAGAATGTCACTTAGTGGTTGTAAACCTAAGAGCTCTTAAGGCTCGATATAGTTGATGGATATGAGCATGTGAGTATGATGGACCTTCTAGGCTTGCTTGAGGATTTATATCTTGTGAGATTATAAACTATTGTGAGTTGTTCTCATGTGTGGAGAGTGTGGTGAGTACTTGAGACCTAGGATGCATTCCTAGCTTGAGGGTTAGGTGATCTTGCTTAGATCACTATAGTGAAGTCTAAGACTTCTTGAGAGTGAGTATGTATTCTCTTGTGAGCAGGTTGTGGGCTTCCTCCCTAACGAAGCAAGAGTGTGGTGACGAGGTAAGTCTCCGGACTTACTTAGCTCGTATTTTATGTATTAGCATTGATGTGTGTTTGGTGGTGTGTGTTTATGTTCTTGTTATAAACAACTAAACCGGTAAATAGGACCACCGACCTTATATATATGTTGGCCCAAGTGTATGATAACGGGCGGTGACATCTTCTGCCTAGCCTTGCCTGAGGCTAGGAGGATCTTGGCGACTGGCCCGACGGGTATACGGTCGGGTGCATCCGTACCATTCCTGGCCGGTAGGAGGGACCGAGGCGAGACCACGGTGGTCTCGTGTCACAAACCTAAGTTGAATTAGAACGGGATACGACTTAATAATATAAAGATAATAAACCAGACTTGTGTGTTTTATGTTATGTGCTATCCGTGTGTTTGTGCCTTCACCTCTTTTCTAATGCTTCGAATATGAGCTAACGGTTTTAAACCGTGGTTGTAGATGACTTGCAGGTTAGGGACGCCGCCGAGTGAGGTGAAGGAGCGGACAACCGGGGTCTCCGTACATTATAGGACGGGGACGTTTTTGGGATATGTCTTTGTATTGTGGATTATGTAGTACGGTTTGGTTTTCTTATCAGAGTTGTGATGTTTTGAGGACTCGGTTGAGTTTCACTTTGTAGTCTTTACATTTCGGTTTTCTCATACATTAAAACGTTTTGAGTTTTCGCCTTTATTTGTGCCTTGTTGGAAAGGTCCGGTGAAATTGTTGTCAAGATAAGGGTCGGGACCCATTGTGAGGTTTTGCCCGTAGCATCCCAAGTCCTGCGGATTTAAGGGTGTTACAAAAAGCTTCCTCAAGAGGTTCATCCATGGCCATGGATGAAGGAGGGGGAAAGAAAGGGATAATCAGCAAAGAAGAGAAGGGAGGAGAGGAATATGCTTACCAAACTAGATCTGATCTTTCTCCACTGTAGTCCACAATCCAAGAGCTTCAAAGATGGAAGAAGAGCAAAGAGAGAGAAGAGAGGAAGAGAGGAAGATGACTAACGTGAAATGAAAGTCAAGAGTGAGAGAGGGAGGGGACAAGGCTGCCAAAGAGGAGAGGAGATCAAGGGGTCAGCTGACCTCTTGTCACCTCAGCTCGGAATGAGAGGTCGGAAATGACCACTTGTCACCTCAGCTAGGAACGAGGGGTCGGAAAGCGGAAAAAGGGGAAAACGACGAGTCGGCTCGGGATTAAGGAATAAATCCCGGCACTCGGCACCTCGTGCCTGCGGGAAAACTGAACCGCTAACGCGGGAAGGTCGACAAAACGCTCTAAGTCCAGAATAGAAATTCCGGATGTTTGAATCAAAAGGTATTCCTTTTTTCCCAAAACTTGTCTAATCAAGTATTCATGTGATCCTCGTTTAGATGTTCAGGAAAGCTTGTTTTCTGCAATTCCGCTTTTACACATCTAAAATTCCAACAGTGGTATCAGTCGCCTCTTACATAAATTGATTAGATCAAATTGAAAAGGCCATCTTTGATGCATATTTTGATTGATTTTAATTTTGATTATGAAAGAAATTGTTTTTATGGATTAATTTCATGATTAAAATTACAAATTTTATTTGTATATGCTCCAAAGTTCATGCAATTGTTGCATATAAGATGAACTTATATTAGAAATTTAATTTTTAATGTTTGAATCATGAAATAACAATGCTGATTTTTGTTTTCCCTCACTGAATAATGTAAATCGTTTACAAAATTTAATTGAGAGAAGCCGAAAACTGTTTTCGGCAAATAATCAGGTCAACGGTTAGGGTTTCATCCTACGACGGCTAGGGTTTACTTTATGGTTAAATTAATTTCCTAATATGATTAGTTAATTTAGCTACAAGATATACCGGAGACAATCATACCGGTTGTTAAAACCGAAATCCGAGTCTTAACTCGGATACCGGTTATTATAAAAACTGGAATAAAAGTAAAAATGAAAGCCGGATACCGGTTTTTGAAAAAACCGAGATCCATCATGGGTGTTTTAAATTTTACCTACCTGCTGATGCTTACCGGATACCACTTATTTTAACAACCGGAGTCCGATAATTATAATTTAAATAAGAGTAAATTACAGGAAACCACCTCTTATATAACTCATTTTTCACTTAACCACCTCTTATTTTTTTATTTTTCATTTAACCACCTCTTTTCCCTACTTCTTATCAAATTACCACCTCTTCACATATTCCATTAACGTGCCGTTAAAAACTAGACCAGTTCCCAAATTCAACTTTTTAATACAAAAAAACAATATTTTTACTTCTTCATATGCAAGAACAGTTTTTTTCCCATTGTTTTGCAACATGAGTAGATTCAGAGATTGGGGTTCTTATACATGAAGAAGCCATATTCGGTGCAACAACATACCCATGTTCTTGATCCTTCAATTTTTTCAAACTCAACTTTTGAATACAAATTCCAAGAACTGAAAGTTGTACATCAGATATGTGAATTTGGGTAAAATTAGGTTAGGGTTTTGTGAAATTAAAATGAGGGATTGGTTTAGGATTTTATGGTTTTGAAAACTATATAATTCCCAAATAGTTGTTGAGAGCATCCACACAAAGCTAAGGTTCTTCTAATCCACAAATCCCCTCGAACTTTCCGTTCTCCTCTTCCAATCCGCCGCGCCTTCATCCTCTCATCCCCTTTCAGTGACACCGCCCCTGCCAATGCAACGATTTGTGAAGGACGGAAGGTGATAAAGACGAAAGAGCAAGAGAAGAGTGTTGGGAAGATTGTACACTATCGTCGGCCAAGTCACCGCCACATGAATTGCTGAAGCGGGGGACGAGGATGAAGTTCAACAAGGAACTCATCAAGATGAAGGCGCTTAACGGCTCGATGAGGTTTTCAATTCAATGTGTTTGCATCCTCTCATTCACTGCTATTGCTCATATTGGGGGAAGTGATTTTGAAATTGAGGGAAAGTGGATTTTTCAGATCGTAAAGTTGGAAAAGTTTTATAATTAACATTAACTTTTATTTGTGAATTATAATTTTTTTATTATATATATTTTTGATGGTGAGTCCATGTTTTTTAACAATACATTAACAAAAAAAGTTAAAAAGTGGTATATTGAAAGTTAAATATGAATAATAGATGGTTAAGTAAAAATTAAAAAATTAAAAAATAAGAGGTGTTTAAGTGAAAATTGAGACATATAAGAGGTGGTTATATGTAATTTACTCTTTGAATAAAACAATTTTTTTTAATTTATTTCCGGTTGATCTAAAGGTTCGAAACCCTTTCTTTCTTCAACAGTTCACCTCTTCTCTCTCGTCTAACCCTAAATCTCTCTCTTCGTCGCCGCCTCTCTCTCTTTCCGTCGCCGTCGCAGCCTTTCTCTCGTCGTCACCATCTCTTGTCTAGAAAGTTGTTGTCATCGCCGTCTGTAGTCGTTGTTGACGTCGTCGTCCGGGAGGGGAACGTCGCTGTTGTCGCCGTCAGTGAGGGTATTGTCGCCGTCGGTGAGGGTGTTGTCGCAACTCTCTCACGTTCCTCTCTAGGTCTTTCACGGCATCATGTTTCTCTTGGATCTCAAATTGTGTCAAATATTCTGCCTCTACCCTGCAAATGATGTTTCTCTTGGATCTCAAATTGTGTCAAATATTCTGCCTCTACCCTGCAAATGATAGATAGGCAAGTGTTTATTGTATTCTTAATAAACCTATCAAATTATAAATGAAATTGAAATTTTAGGGTTTCTCCACATTCATGGCTAGTCATGTATGCACTTTGCATAGATTTTAAATATATTAGTTCTTCTGTGTCACTTTAGATTAGATCAAATCTGCTTAAGTATGCACATTGACAGCTCATGAATCGCAAATGGTAGTTGTTCAACTAGTGCAAAAACGTAAAATTTGAATCATGGTTCTTTATGAATTCGATGGCAATACAAATTGGCTTTTCTTGGCTTCTGAATTACAAGATATGCAGTGCAGGTACATCATATATCCCCTTATAACAAATGATTTCATTTGCGTAAGTTACTCATGCTCAAACTTGAGATATGTGTTTATTTTGTCTTGAAGGCATTATGATTTTTGTTTTTAGCACATTCTCTTGATATTCTTGCAATTTCATGTAAGTTCAGCTTTGGAAAAAATTCAAAGGAACTGATCAGCCTTTAACAAACCTTGGTCCTAGCAGGGATTATAATGTGGATATGATACCTAAGGTAGTTATCAAAAGCGTCCCTAGAACCTCCTTTCCTTGCTATGTTACCTTCTTCTTCTTATTGTTTCTCTGACGGGTTATCTTTAATCCTATATTGGGACAGTTTTTGATGGCAAATCGGAGCCTTGTGCGGGTCCTTATCCACACTGATGTTACCAAGTATCTCTACTTCAAAGCTGTTGATGGAAGCTATGTTTACAATAAAGGAAAGGTATGAATGGTATTATGGTAGACACAAACTACATTATGAATTTAAAAGTGGTGAAAATAGTATAGTAATAAATGGTCGAGAATTGTTCATTTTGAAGTTAAATTGTGATAGGTTCACAAGGTTCCTGCAATTGACATGGAAGCACTCAAATTTCCACTCATGGGGCTATTTGAAAAGAGACGTGCTGGAAAGTTCTTCAGTTTTCTGTAGAAGTATGATGCGAACGATCCCAAGACACATGATGGAATGGACCTGAATAACGTAACCACTAAGGAGGTCATTGCGTATGTACCTAATCTTTAAAAATTTACTACGATTAATTTCTTGATTTGATAATTGGTTATGAATTTATAATCTTGCTAATAATGTCAGTTGTGTTGTATATATAGTTTTTTAGTTTTCTTTTGCTTCTTCACACACTATTTTTCTAATGTTTTCAATTAAGATAATTGAAAAAAAAGTTTTTTTTAATTATGTTTCTGCATTAGGTCTTCTTTCCGCGAGATATGAAAATTGTTAAATAGATACTCAAGTAGTTGTTTATTATTAAACAGAAACTCAAGTAATTGTTTATCCCTCTGAAGCAATCAAAACATGCCTCTCTAAGATCTATATAATGAACCATTATGACTTTTGAAGGATATTGCTGCTTCATGAAATTCAAATTTTTGTAGGAAATTTGTTCTTGATGAACACACTATAGACTTCCTTGGTCATGCTGTGGCACTTCATAGAGATGATCATTACCTTAACGAGCCTACATGTGATACTGTGAAGAAAATGAAGGTAATTCTCCCTTTAGTGGAACAGCTGCATATCTGATGTTTTGACAGTTGCATATCTGATGTTTTGATCTCATGTTGGAACAGCTGTATTCTGAATCTCTTGCTCGTTTTCAAGGAAGCTCACCGTACATTTATTCGTTGTATGGATTGGGGGAATTGCCGCAGGTCTCTCTCTCTTCTTTTTTTCCCCTCTCTTCTCTTTGGAGTTTTCCCTTGAGATTTTGTCTAGCTTTGCACGTCTTAGTGCTGTTTATGGTGGCACATACATGTTGAACAAGCCTGAATGCAAGGTATGCTCATGAATGGCAGCACTAGTTCATTATTTTCAGTTTCATGATAAATTTTGATTTTCACCATTAGTTTATTTGGAGATGGTCTCTTGTAGTTTACTTTTGTATTGTGCTTATGGTTACTGTGATAAAACGTTAGGTGGAGTTTGATGAAGGGAATGTTATAGGTGTTACTTCAGAGGGAGATACTGCAAAATGTACAAAAGTCATTTGTGACCCCTCATACTTAACAGACAAGGTAATGACTTGAATCAAAATCAGTAAATAGCAAATGGACACATGTTTACTTATATTTAGTAATGAAAGGGAAGATCAAGAAAATCTTGTGAAGTGGACCACAAAAGATCTTAACAAATTACCAAATCCAATTGTTAAGGATATTTTCACTCGTTGAATAGGTTAAAAAGGTTGGCAAGGTTGCTAGGGCTATCTGCATCATGAGCCATCCAATTCCAAGTACCAATGATTCACACTCACTGCAGATTATCCTTCCACAAAAGCAGCTGAACCGTAAATCTGACATGTAATTTCCCTGTTTGAAAAAGGATTTATAATTCCACAGCACCTTGAACTTCTATAAATGTACATGTGATTTTTTTTTTGTCTGGAGATCCATATATTTACCGGCATATCGTTTCTTGCTATCAAGCCATCGAGGAAAATCTTCTTTTATATGAGATGTCAGCAGAAACTAAGGAACTTTTCCAAGATAGTTATAGTTAAAGTTATGCATTTACCTGTTGGGTGAACTTGATAGCCACTTAATTAGCATTTGGTTGTAATTTGTGCTATCTTTTCTTCGTAATTTGTAAAGTGTGAAGCAAATGAGCAAGGGGTGCTAGAGGGTAAGATAATTGATCGCGCATATATGTCTGGCAACATTTCACTTTCAGTTTTAGTAAATTGTGAATTTGGTTATCCATTTAACCAAACTTTTGCAGATTATAAACTTGATTCATTTAGACATCATTTTAACTTTTGAGTCTACTACGGCAGATGTATTGAAAAAGCGAGAACTCGAGGCTGTTGGTATTAATGCTAGGGATAGAAAGAGGAAGAGAAAAGGACTGCTCATAAATTTAACTTTTGTCCTCACATTGGATATATTTTGATTATAAGTTCAATTTTGGTATTTGGTAAGACTTCTAGACTAACACGTGGCAATGCGATATCCGGATATCTATTTTTTTTTAAATAAAAAAAATAAGAGTCGCATACCAGTTGTTTCAACCGGTATCTCACTTTATTTAATTTTTTTTTATTTATAAAAATAACAGGCATGCGACTTTTCTCGCATTCCGGTTTAATAACCGGTATCTGACTCGTTTTACTGCGGTCTCACTTACACCGCTCAAATAACCTTCATGCGATTTGGAAAAAAACCGGAATAAACCGGCGTTTTTGTACTAGTGTATTTTCTTTAGATAATATAGTTGATATCTTATCTATATAAATTTGATTTATCTTAGAAAATAAGTTATTTGATAACTTATTTAATAAATAATGATTTAATATGGATATTTGATATCTTATTAGGTAAAGATAAAGTTACCTTAATTAAATCTTATCTTGAATAATATTTATTTTCCTTGGATAATATATTTGATATCTTATCTAGATAAATTTGATTTATCTTTGAAAATAAGTTATTTGATAACTTATTTAATAAAAAATGATTTAATTTGGATATTTTATATCTTATTAAGATAAAGTTACCTTAATTAAATCTTTTCTTCTATAAAATTTATTTTCCTTAGATAATATATTTGATATCTTATCTGGATAAATTTGATTTATCTTATGAAATAAGTTAGTTGATAATTTATTTAATAAATAATGATTTAGTTAGGATATTTGATATCTTATTAGGTAAGATAAAATTACCTTAATTAAATCTGTATCTTCAAATATAAGATTCACCCATAATTTGATATTATGATATCTTATTATATTTTGTAGGATATTTGATTTTTTATTGGGGATTTTTTTTGCAAATTAATGATTAATATATGATATTAATACCATAAACAATTTAAACATATTAAAACAATGGGAAAGGAGTTTCCACTTTTTATTAATATTTATTTGATTAAAGTGTTTAATCAAAAATTGATTTTTTCATTTAAATCAAAAGAAGATTTTTTGGATAAAATTAGTTTTATTCATTGTCTCGAATTATTTGTATATTTTTAATAAAAATCTTTTTGGGCCTTATCATCTTTAGTCTAGTTTCATTACTTGATACTTTGAATCCCCTTCGGTCATGTAAAAAAACCTGTAAAAATGATTAAGGTCGGCTTAGTACTTTCCATTGTGAAGTACTTCCCTTCTTGGGGTTCCCGAAGTGTTGGTGAGGGTACTATTTTTGTTCTAAGATTTTAGTAAGGGTACTAAAAATTTTATTATTATTTTTGAATGCAATTTATCTGAAATTTTATTCGAGAATAATTTTTTTATATATAATTGTGTTATGTATATATGCGTGCATGATTCGATATTTAATATGTCTTTTGCATGCGATGACTAGTATGACCCACGTAGATAAATACGATTTGCGTATCGTTATGGTTTTTATGTACACGATTTGTGTATCATTATGTATTTTTTGTAAATTTTAATTTCTGCAAGAGTTATTTATATTTCATTAAATATATAATACATGAAGACCGGAGACGATATAGAGCCCAAATGATGGAGATCCATGAAGGTACAAGATTTGAAGATGAGATCTTGTTAGGGCCATACTAGGAACCATATTTAATTATTGCATTGCTTGAATATTTTAATTTTCCGCTATGCATGAGTGTACGTCATTTTATGGTGTGTCGTTCACTTATAAAATGACAAACTGAGCATGCTAATTACGTCCCTTAAAAGAATATTTAGAAATGTCTTCCCAAATCATAACCGATCCCTGCTTTGGGATTTCGTTGGATAGGTTTCGCCTTCGCGAGGTGTCCTGCTTTGACCAAGACATATTGTGGGTATGTTCAATAGGGTCAAGCTGCCTTGATATGGTTATATTCAACAAAAGACCATAAGGGATTTGGATTTTGAGGCATAAGGATGCGTTCACATTAGATGTGACCATCAAACCAAGAATTATAAGGAGTTATAATTAGTAAAAGAGTTTACTTACCTTGATTATATGAGATAAGAGGAAGTGCCCAAGTACGCTCGAGTTTCATATAAGATGGGATCTTGGAATCATTTTACTCTAAAGGGATTTGAAATAAATCAATAATTGAGTAGAATGTGCAAAACTTACTATTTAAAGATTGTCTTCTATTTTATAGTTTTGCTTAAAAATCAATCACATATTTATCTGTAAATGTTATCATTCTATTTCGTAGTTAAAATGTCTACTGAAAACATTACTTTCACCATCCCAACTATTCTCGAGAAGAATAAGTTAACCCAAACCAATTTCCTAGAAAAGGAAGGGATTTTGAGAGTCGTTCTAAAGTCTGAGGGCCAAGAATATGTCTTGGAGAAACCCGTCCCCGAGCTCACTGAAACCGCTTCTGAAGCGGATAACTAGACCCATAAGACAATAGCTAATAGGTCACGTAGCGTCACATGTTTGATGTTGATTGCTACAGATCCTGGTCTTCAACAAAGGTTTGAGGAACAAGATGCCTATACCATGATAACTAATCTTTGAACTTTGTTGAAAGAACAAGCTAGGCTTGAGAGGTATACGACCTACAAACTATCATGAGCTGCAAACTCGAAAAGAGGAAACTAGTCGGTCCACATGTATATAACATGATAGGCTTGTTTGACAAGATGGCCTGACTTGGTAACAAGTTCACATTGGAGACGTCAACATATATGATCCTCAACTCTCTCCATGATGGCTTTGCATATTTTCGTTTGATGAATCATATGAATGCCATGGACAAGTCCCTTAACGAGCTACATGTAATGCACAAGATAGCTGAACAAAACATAATGGGTGACCCAACGAAAGAAGTTCTAATGGTCAAAGCAAAGGGATTCAAGAAAGGACATCAGAAGAGACATCATGATAAGGGGAAGGGCAAACAAGTTGCTCAACCTAAGACCAACACTCCCAAAGTGAAGGTCGTTGCTGAACATGATTGCTTCTACTGTAAGGGAAAAGGGCATTGGAAGATAAGAAGCATGGAAAAGCATGGCTCTGTTAGACATAGTATGCTCAATGATGAATTTTTCTTCCTACGTCCTTTTGGGGACATACCCTCACTATTGTTATGTTCACACTAAACAGATTTCTGTCCTACTCAGTTGATAAAACACCATATGAGCTATGGTGTGGAACAGTTCCAATCTTGTCAATTTTGAGAGTCTGGGGTTGTGAAGCTTATGTAAAGCGTTTACTATCAAATAAGTTAGCACCCAAATCAGACAAGTGCTACTTTGTATGTTATCCTAAAGAAACAAGGGGATAATATTTCTATCATCCCAATGAGAACAAGGTGATTGTTGCTCGGGATAGTATCTTTTTGGAAAAAGATTTATTTCCAAGAAGACAAGTGGGAGAAATGTGCAGCTTTAATGAGATTCAAGCTGAGCAACACACTCAATAAGAAGAGGACATACATGATGTCACTAAGGAACTTGACTATATTGATGTTCCTGCCCAAAGGGTAGAACTTCAAAATCAAGATGTAATTCCTCAAGTAGATGATAACCTAGTTGGACCACATGAAGATGTAAAAATTTTCACAATTTAAATCTCTTTTATTGTTGGACCACAATTGAGATCTAGTAGGGTTAGGCAACAACCTGCTCATTTGGATGACTATATGTTGATTGCTAAGATTGACGTTCTAATCTTAGAGAGCGGCGAGCCCGAAACCTACAAACAAGCTATGACGGATACCAACTCCAAAAAATGGTTTACAACCATCAAATCTGAATTGGAATCCATGTTTAAAAATCAAGAATGATACTTGATAGATTTGCCTAGTGGGGTAAAACTCATTGGTTGCAAATGGGTTTTTAAGACAAAGACGGACAAGGATGAAAATGTTTTCAGTCTATAGGACAAGACTTATTGTCTAATGATTTACACAAATTCATGGTATTGACTATGATGAAATATTTTCCTAATTATAATGATCAGATCCATTAAGATTATCCTAGCGATTGTCGCATATTATGTATCAAATATGACAATCAGATATCAAGACCGTTTTCTAAATGGATATTTAGAAGAGGGTGGGTGTATGTATGATACATCCTGAGGGTTTTGTAGATCTGGAAAAACCTAGGAAGGTATGCAAACATAAGAAGATCATTTATGGACTTAAGCAAGCATTTAGGAGCTGGACTCTTTGATATTATGAAGTGATCAAATAGTTTGACTTCATTAGATTCAAAGAACCTTGTGTCTACAAGAATTTTAGTGGGAGCAAAATAACCTTTCTAGTCATATAAGTGGATGACATATTACTCAATGGGAACAACATTCCGATGTTGAAACAATTAAGGAATGACTTAAGAAGTATTTCTCATTGAAGGATCTTGGAGGAGTCAAGTACATCTAGGAACCAAGATCTATATAGATAGATCTAAAATGTTGATTGGTCTTAGTCAAGGAACTTATGTTGTAAAGGTCCTTGGTAGATTCAACATGATGAACTTGAAACAAGGGTACCTACCTACAATTTACATATGCTTTGAGCATGTGTAGTGGATACCAATCGAGTCTCGGTGAGACACGTTGGTTAGTGGCAAAGAGATCTTTAAGTACTTGAGAAGAACTAAGGATGATCCATTGATTAATAGAGGTGATAACGAGTTGGTCGTCAAAGGCTATATTGATGCGAGTTTCCAAACATAGATGATTTGAATCACATTTTGGATACTTCTTCATTATGAATGAAGAAGCGGATCAGTTGGACAAGCCAAAGACAAGGAATATTAGTAAATTCTATGACGTGATGATGTGCAAAGTACACATGGTTGATGTAACACCCCAAATCCGCGGGACTCGAGGTGCTACGGGCGAGACCTCACAATGGGTCCCAACCCTTAGCTTGACAACAATTCCACCGGACCTTTCCAATAAGGCACAAATAAAGGCAAAACTCAAAACGTTTTTAATGTATGCGGACACCGAAAATTAAAGAGTACAAAGTGGAAACTCAGCCGAGTCCTCAAAAAAACATAACCCCGATACGAAAGTCTAAATCGTGCAACAACATCCACAACCAAAGATACGAACACACAACCCAAAACGTAACACAACCCAAAAACGTAACACAACCCAAAAACGTCCCCGTCCTATAATGTACGGAGACCCCGGCTGTCCACTCCTCCACCTCACTCGGCGGCGTCCCTAACCTGCAAGGCATCTACAACCACGGTTTAAAACCGTTAGCTCATATTCGAAGCATTAGAAAAGAGGCGAAGGCATAAACACATACATATCACATAACATAAAGCACACAAGTCCAGTTTATTATCTTTTTATTATTGAGTCATATCCCGTCCTAATTCAACTTCGGTTTGTGACACGAGAACCACCGTGGTCTCGCCTCGGTCCCCTTGTACCGGCAAAGAATGGTACGGATGCATCCGACCATCTAACCCGCCGGTCTAGTCGCCGAGTTCCTCCTCAACTTCACGCAGAGCTAGGCAGAATGTCACCGCCCGTTATCATACACTTGGGTCAAAATATATAAGGTCGGTGGTCCTATTTACCGGTTTAGTTGTTTATAACATAAACAATAATACAATCACACACCACCAACACACATCAATGCTAATACGTAAAATACGAGCTAAGTAAGTCCGGAGACTTACCTCGTCACCAAACTCAAATCACCACACTCTTGCTTCCTTAAGGGGTAAGCCCACAACCTTCTCACAAGAGATATGCATATCAATACACACTCACTCTCAAGAAGTCTTAGACTTCACTCTAGTGATCTATGCAAGATCACCTAACCCTCAAGCTAGGAACGCATCCTAGGTCCCAAGTACTCACCACACTCTCCACACATGAAACAACCCACAACAGTTTATAACATCACAAGATATTAATCCTCAACCAAAGAGGAACAAGCTAGCCTAGAAGGTCCAACATGCTCACATGCTCATATCCATCAATTACATCGAGCCTTAGGGGCTCCTAGGTTCACAACCACTAAGTGGCATCTCAAGCTACTCTAGATCCATCCTAGGCATGCTACTAACATGATTCAACAACAATACTAAGGAAGCAACGAAGAGGAAAGGAGAGGAGATGCCTACTGTTGCAAAAACCGCAGCCGCGGAGTCAAGCTGGCGCCCTCTGCGGAACACAAAAGCCGCCCCCGCGGATCCAGGAGCCGCCCCTGCGTCTTGCAGCCGCCCTGGAGTCGCGTGTCTGGCGCTGCCCCTGCGGCCATGCCGAGCCGCACCCGCAGCCGTGCTGAGCCGCACCCGCGGCCGTGCTGAGCCGCCCCGGCGGCTGGCCGCTCCCGCGGTCGTGAAGGTCTGCCCCCGCGGGTTCTGTGCAGAACGTCGTCTTCTTCGTTTTCGATCGTGGATCCTTGACTCCAACGTCCTTCTTTTCTTGCTGGATCTTCTCCAAACACCCACCACTAGTCTTAGGCTCCTCTCCACGACCTAATCGAGCTAATAACCTATGCATGCAAAGAGTTGAGCAAAAACTCCTCAAGATCTTCATCCATGGCCATGGATGAAGGAGGGAAGAAGAATGGGGGAAAACAACAAAGAAGAGGGGGGAGGGAGAGGAAGGAGCTTACCAAAACAGATCTGGAACCTCTCCAAGCTGTCCACAGTCCAAGAGTTGCAAGAGATTCAATCACAATGGAGAAAGAGCAAAGAGAAGAGAAGAGAAGGAGAGTGGAGGAAAAGTGACGTGAAAGAGGGAGAGGAGAGAGAGGGATGCGACACAAGGCTGAAAAGGGGTGTGGGGATCAAGGGGTCAGCTGACCTCTTGTCCCTCACCACGGAACGAGGGGTCGGAAATGACTCCTTGTCACTTTAACCCGGAACGAAGGGTCGGAACGCGGAAAAAGGGAAAAACTACGAGCCGGCTCGGGGTTTTTTTGGGAATAAATCCCGGCGCTCGGCACCTCGGGCCTACGGGAAGATCTACAAGGCGCTCTAAGTCCGGAATAAAATTCCGGGCGTTACAACTAACCCCCCTAAAAACAAGTTTCGTCCCGAAACTTGCTAAACCCAACACTCTCGGACAAACACGTCACGTAACCACGTGGAACTCATAAAACGTCAACTATCGGCTCTAATCCAAGTCTACGTATAGAATCACATCAAGACCTCGCAAGGTAGACATAACTCAAACAAAATCACATAATCACACAGAACAAACAAGGAAGATCTCGGAACTAACCCGACGGTCCTATCGGTGTCGCTAAATCTGCGTAAAACTCAGGATAGTTCCTCTGGATACTATCCTCCGTCTCCCATGTAGCCTCATCGGCTCCTCGCCTCGACCACTGTACTCTAAGCATCGGTATCTCCTTCGATCGAAGGCGCCTCGTACTCCGCTCTAACTGCTATCGGGTGCTCTGTAAAAGTAGGGTCCGGCTCGACCACTAAATCCTCGTGGCTAATGATGTGCCTCGTGCAAAATCCGCTCTCTCAATTCCTGATCCGACGGTAGACAATTACGACGTTCCTGGCGTCTCAGTAGCCCGTATGCTCCTGTGATAAACCGCGGTGCCTCTCCTCGGGACACCCTGTCCCGGATCCTCCTCAAAATGGGAGATCCCTCCTGCTTCTGCAGGATCTCTCCGGACAGGTCCGATACTACCTCTAACTCGGACAACCAACCGTCCGTATCCGGGAACCGGATATCCAACTCCAAACCTATCAAATCCCTTTGCAACTGTGGCTGAATCGTAAGCCGAGCTATAGCCTCCTCTCGAGGTGTCCTCCTAATCAAAACATCGGCGACTACGTTCGCCTTCCTCGGATGGTACAAAATCTCTAAGTCAAAATCCTTAATCAGCTCCAACCATCTCCTCTGGCGGTTATTCAACTCCCGTTGAGTGAATATATACTTCACACTCTTAGGGTCTGTGAAGACCTGACACGTAGCCCCGTACAAGTAGTGTCGCCAGATCTTCAGGGCATGAAACACTGCCGCTAACTCAAGATCACGGGTAGGGTAATTCTCCTCGTACGGCTTCAGCTGCCGAAAAGCGTACGCAATAACCCTACCCCTCTGCATCAAAACGCACCCCAATCCTAGCTTGGAGGCGTCACTATACACTACAAAATCCTCTACGCCCTCAGGTTGGGCTAACACAGGAGCGGAGGTCAAACTCCTCTTTAGCTCCTCGAAGCTGTGCTGACATGGCTCGGACCAGACGAACCTGGTAGACTTCCTCAGCAAGGAAGTGAGAGGTCGTGCAATCGCGGAGAAACCCTCAACAAAACGGCGGTAGTATCCCGCTAAGCCCAAGAAACTGCGCACCTCCTTGACCGTCCTAGGAGGCGGCCATGATGAAACAAACTCTATCTTCGCCGGGTCAACCATGACACCCTCGGCGGAAACTAAATGTCCAAGGAATGCCACCTCGGACATCCTGAACTCGCACTTAGAGAGCTTAGCGTAAAGCTCTCTATCCTGGAGGACTCGAAGCACCGTCCTCAGGTGTCCCTCATGCTCCTCCCTACTCCGGGAGTAGACTAAGATGTCGTCTATAAACACTACCACGAGTTGATCCATGAAGTCGATGAAGATCCCGTTCATCAACTCCATGAAGACGGCGGTGCATTTGTGAGCCCAAATGGCATCACGACAAACTCATAATGGCCGTATCTCGTCCTGAATGCCGTCTTCGGCACGTCCTCCTCTCTCGATTGATACACTTGAAACGCTGGGTGAACACCCTTTTCTCTCGGTGGCCATGCCAGCCAGTATAACACTTTCCCAACTTGCGCTAAGATCTCAAAAAGGTCCGATGTATCGGAAACTCAACTTCCTTCTCGGGTCTCCCTCATTACAACATTTCTATTATGTTTCTTCTTTGCTTGTCTCTAACAAAGAAGAAGAAACATGTATGCTATAACTTTTACATCGTTGGCTTTGGTTTTGGTTCTTGTCAAACCAAACTTCGATGTTACTTTTCCTCAATTCTTGTTGCAAGTTCTAAGTAATGAAGGAAGTACTTTGCTTCACACTGCTTCTACTAACAAGACATGTATGCTATAACTTTTACATCGTCTCTCGATACTCAGTCAAGACCATGTCTTGAAGAATCGCTTGTACACTTCAAACCGATCGTACCTCGAGGCAATTTCCAAAACAGTTGCACCAATGAATCCCTTTTTAACTCTCAACAACTCCATTGTCCATTTTCGTCCCACTCAATACTTCATCGTCATCCGGAGTAGGTTAGCCATAGACGGTGTTACTTGGAGAATCTCTCCACAATCCGGTAATGATCGGCACATCCAAGAAACTTGTAACTTCTTTCACATCCTTCGGGGGTTGTCATCCCGAGACAACTGGTCATACAACTTCACTCTTCTTCGAGAGTAGACCAAAAATGTTTTATTCGGGGAATTAGTAAGCCCATATGGAATCACTACAACTCGTAGTGCCCATGGTTTGTCCGGAATGCCGTGTTTGCAATATCCCAGTCTCGACTTCTCGATTGGTGACAATCAAGCCTTAACTCGATTTTAGAAGAGACCACCAAACCTTGCAACCGGTCGAGTAGATCATCTATACGTTGTAAGGGGGGGGGTGTACTTGTTCTTGATGGTGACTTTGTTCAACTCCCGGTGATCAATGCATAGCCTCCAAGATCCGTCCGTCTTCCTGACGAAGAGGACTGGTGCACCCCAAGGGGAAACGCTCAGGCGTATGAAACCCCTCTAGGCTAACTCCTCGAGCTGCTTCTTCAGCTCCAGCATCTCGATCGGCGCCATGCGGTATGGAGCCTTGGAGGTCGGCCTCGTTCCGAGCTCCAACTCAATAGCAAAATCAACGCTCCTTTGCGGTGGTAGCCCGGATGGCTCCCCGAAAACGTCCTCGAACTCGCACACCACAAGGATCTCCTCCAGCGATGGTCCCAACTCCTCCTTCATGGCATAGCACAAGAAGGCCTCGTATCCCTGCCCGATAAGTCTAGCAGCTCGGACCGCGTTAATGACTGTACCGGCCTTCCCGAGGTCCCAACCTCGGAAAATCACCTCGTGCCCCATCTCCGTGGAGATCGTCACGGTCCTCCGGCTGATGTCTAAACGGCTCGATGGCGGTCCACCCATTCCATCCCAAGGATGACTTCTTCATGCACTAAGTGCATGACAAAGAAGTCTGCTAACAAATCTCGGTTTCCCAAACGAATGGGACAACCGCGTACCTCTCGGGTACCCCTAACCCTACCTCCATCGGGTAACCCTATAATAGAGGGTCTCCCCTCTACCGTAGCTAAGGACAACCTAGCTACACAATCATCGGATATTAAAGAGTGCGTAACACTCGTATTAAATAAAACTCGGACCGAAAAGCCATGAATCTGAATGGTACCTAGGGCTGCCGGCGCCGGAGGATCAACGGTACTCCTCAGCTCAAATACCCTGGCATGTGTGCCTCCGGTATCCTGGGTACCTCCGCCACAACCTCTACCTCGGCCCTGTCCCTGAGCTAATCCCCGAGTACGGGCCTGAACCTGACCTTGGCCCTTCTGTTGAGAGCACTGTGACTGATACTGTGGCGGCCTTTGACTACCCCCTGCCATGCCAACAGGCAAGGAACCCTACTGCGACTTGCCCTGTCGGCAAAAAGCGGCTCGGTGACCCACCTGACCACAAGTGAAACAAGCCATGGGCGGCTTCCTACATGCATTCCTTATGTGTCCAAAATCTCCACAACTGTAGCACTGCCGTCCCCTGTCTACTTCCTGCCTCGACGTCTGAGGACCGGAACGTCCCGGAGTCTAGCCACGTCCCTGACCCACTGCTCCGGCCCTTGAACTAGCTGGTATTGTCCTCTGTCTCTTGTCCGGTCCTCTGGACTAGGCTACCCTCCTATACCCAGGGCGGTCTCTCTCATAGGCCGAAGCTCGGTCCTAGTACTCCGCCGGTGAGTCACAACGAAATCCCGCAAGGTAAGCACAGGTGGACTCCCTCAGTCTCCTGGAAAAGAGATAGACATGCTGGTCCGCCGGAGGTGCGGCGGGTCCTAGCAAGGCTAACTCCATCTGAAATCGCCTAATCATCTCAATGACTGGGACGTCCTCGACTCCTGCCTCCACGATGTTCTGGACTTTGTCTCTCCTTCGTGAATCCGGACAAAAGGTCTCCCTAACAAGTCTCAGTAGCTGATCCGTCCTGGTCACCCCTCCTCTAACCATCCTCCACCAATACTGGGCTTGCCCTCTAAATAAGGTCTGGACCATCTCAACTTGTCTCTCCTCTGGAAACGGATCGCCTCTAAAGCTGACCCCACATGCCGAATCCAGTGCTCGACCTCTAACCCTACCCTCCCGTCGAAGTAGGGTACATGTTGCTGGTTGAAAGCCTTCAACCATGAATTAGGTCTCAGAGACCTCAGCTCGTCTCTCGTCCTAACAACCTCCATAACCGGCTCGGGTGCAACTACTGCCGGTGCAACTATCTCTGGTGCAGCCCGAATATGAGTCACCCTCTGCGAGACCTCAGTTGACCCCGCAGGTGCAGGTGTAGGCACCGGTGGGACGGGAGGTCGTGCTCCAGTCCTAAACGCCTCCTCAACTCGTCGTACGTAGTCCCTAAACACGGTAGCTCCAACGGACGCTTCCCCGGTCCTGACAGATGGAGAACCCTGCGCCCCGGACCTCACAACGGTCCTATCCCTAGCCTCGGGAACAATTCTCTCTGCGACGTCCTCTACGGGGACCTCGACTGCTGGTGCACCCACAACTGGCGGGTCCGCAATGGGGATACGTCCCCAACCTCTCGCGCCTGGAGGTCTTTCTACACGTTCCTGCCCTCTCGGGACGATAGGGGAAAGAGGGGGTCTACCCCTGGCGGGTCCTACGTAAGTGGTAGCTCTCGTACGTGCCATCTAATAGCGTATGACGTTTACTTAGGTATAAATATGTAGGTACTATTATGATCTCGTATGATAAAACTTCTAAAAGCGTAAGGTAAGCATAATCACAAAATACATCAAAGGCATACAAGCCCAAACATCCTAAGTCCACATACGTAGCTAGGTACATACAAACCCACAAACATCCTAAGGGCATATATATATATAACTATGTAATAACATAAGTGCATACTTCTAATCCAGAGATCTATGTCGCCGAGGTTTGCGGAAGGAGTGGTGGTGCCGTACATTCTAACCCAAACCCGACTCATGCACATGATTTTGAAAACGAAAAGTCAGAACCCGTGTGGGTTCTGTTTATTCCTCATTCGGCCTTTAAAAAGATTTCGAGTGACATTGTTGTCAACCTAGGGCTCTAATACCATTTTTGTAACACCCCAAATCCACGGGACTCGGGGTGCTACGGGCGAGACCTCACAATGGGTCCCGACCCTTAGATTGACAACAATTTCACCGGACCATTCCAACAAGGCACAAATAAAGGAAAAACTCAAAACGTTTTTAATGTATGCGGACACCGAAAAGTAAAGAGTACAAAGTGAAAACTCAGCCGAGTCCTCAAAACAACATAACCCCGATACGAAAGTCTAAATCGTGCAACAACATCCACAACCAAAGATACGAACACACAACCAAAAACGTAACACAACCCAAAAACGTAACACAACCCAAAAACGTCCCCGTCCTATAATGTACGGAGACCCCGGCTGTCCACTCCTCCACCTCACTCGGCGGCGTCCCTAACCTGCAAGGCATCTACAACCACGGTTTAAAACCGTCAGCTCATATTCAAAGCATTAGAAAAGAGGTGAAGGCACAAACACATACATATCACATAACATAAAGCACACAAGTCCAGTTTATTATCTTTTTATTATTGAGTCATATCCCGTCCTAATTCAACTTTGGTTTGTGACACGAGAACCACCGTGGTCTCGCCTCGGTCCCCTTGTACCGGCAAAGAATAGTACGGATGCATCCAACCATCTAACCCGCCGGTCTAGTCGCCGAGATCCTCCTCAACTTCACGCAGAGCTAGGCAGAATGTCACCGCCCGTTATCATACACTTGGGCCAAAATATATAAGGTCGGTGGTCCTATTTACCGGTTTAGTTGTTTATAACATAAACAATAATACAAGCACACACCACAAACACACATCAATGCTAATATGTAAAATACGAGCTAAGTAAGCCCGGAGACTTACCTCGTCACCACACTCAAATCACCACACTCTTGCTTCCTTAAGGGGTAAGCCCACAACCTGCTCACAAGAGATATGCATATCAATACATACTCATTCTCAAGAAGTCTTAGACTTCACTCTAGTGATCTATGCAAGATCACCTAACCCTCAAGCTAGGAACGCATCCTAGGTCCCAAGTACTCACCACACTCTCCACACATGAAACAGCCCACAACAGTTTATAACATCACAAGATATTAATCCTCAACCAAAGAGGAACAAGCTAGCCTAGAAGGTCCAACATGCTCACATACTCACATCCATCAATTACATCGAGCCTTAGGGGCTCCTAGGTTCACAACCACTAAGTGGCATCTCAAGCTACTCTCGATCCATTCTAGGCATGCTACTAACATGATTCAACAACAATACTAAGAAAGGAACGAAGAGGAAAGGAGAGGAGAAGCCTACTGTTGCAGAAACCGCAGCTGCGGAGTCAAGCTGGCGCCCCCTGCGGAACACAGAAGCCGCCCCCGCGGAACCAGGAGCCGCCCCTGCGCCTTGTTGCCGCCCTGGAGTCGTGTGTCTGGCGCCGCCCTTGCGGCCATTCTGAGCCGCACCCGCGGCCGTGCTGAGCCGCCCCTGCGGCTGGCCGCTCCCGCGGTCGTGAAGGTCCGCCCCCGCGGGTTCTGTGCATAACGTCGTCTTCTTTGTTTTCGATCGTGGATCCTTGGCTCCAACGTCCTTCTTTTCTTGCTGGATCTTCTCCAAACACCCACCACTGGTCTTAGGCTCCTCTCCACGACCTAATCGAGCTAAGAACCTATGCATGCAAAGAGTTGAGCAAAAACTCCTCAAGATCTTCATCCATGGCCATGGATGAAGGAGGGAAGAAGAATGGGGGAAAACAACAAAGAAGAGGGGGGGAGGGAGAGGAAGGAGCTTACCACAACAAATCTGGAACCTCTTCAAGCTGTCCACAGTCCAAGAGTTGCAAGAGATTCAATCACAATGGAGAAAGAGCAAAGAGAAGAGAAGAGAAGGAGAGTGGAGGAAAAGTGTCGTGAAAGAGGGAGAGGAGAGAGAGGGATGAGACACAAGGCTGAAAAAGGGTGTGGGGATCAAGGGGTCAGCTGACCTCTTGTCCCTCACCACGGAACGAGGGGTCGGAAATGACCCCTTGTCACTTTAACCCGGAACGAAGGGTCGGAACGCGGAAAAAGGAAAAAACGACGAGCCGGCTCGGGATTTTTTTGGGAATAAATCCCGGCGCTCGGCACCTCGGGCCTACGGGAAGATCTACAAGGCGCTCTAAGTCCGGAATAAAATTCCGGGCGTTACAGTTGATAACACGGCAGACTCGTTAACGAAATCCATGAGTATGCCCAAACATGATAGTCATACTAAAGCCAAATGGGATCAAGCACATTAGTTATTCTTTTGAGGATTTTGTGCTTCATGGATAAACTTGTTTATCTTTTCGTAACATTATGTTTGATTTATATATGAGTTATTCATATTCTTATTTGATTACTACTTGAATATCAAATAAAGTATCCAATCAATTTTGTAGTTAACAAATGGGATCATCGATACAGTTTTGATGAATGAAACACCATTAAGTGAACTGAAATTATAAAAATTGCTTAAAGTCCATAGTCTGAGTCATTAACTTAGATACAAATGATTGTATAAAAGACTATATTGTGAGATCGATTGATAAACACAAGTTTCATGTGTTATAGGGACATAGAGATTTCTAATCGATTACAAAGATGTGTATGGAGATACATATCGGACATACCGATCTTATGACTTCACATGATCCGATTGTGGAGTCATACATATATTCATGATTAGTGAATTCCTTAGACATGAGTGAGATAGTGTGACCATTAAAGTAATGTTATATCTTTGACGTTGTTAAACGCTGACCGTTACAGGCAGTTATAAAGGCAGTGATTGGGATTTCCAAAATTTGAGTGGGGGCGATGGTCTTGCAAGACTGGATATGTCCTCATATTCCATGCATGACATGATGTATTTGGAAAGGATTGACGTCTCGGCCACTTGAAGAGTGAAAATTGTGAAATGCGTGCGCACGCTCAGATGGATTAAGTTGTAATCATCATGATTAACAATTTGATCTCAAGAGTTCAAGAAACATACTTGATGGCAAAGATGGTTTCCATCATATAGTCAAGTAAAGACATTAAGTGACAAAGGAGTTTTAACATTGCACACTTGTTGTAAAGTACAAGTGGGAGATTGAAGGAATTGTTTCATTTACCCAAAGGTGCAATTACTAATTATGTTATAGGACGATACATAGAGATATATAATCTGATGATATTAGGTAGTTATAGCGTTTTGCTAGAAGCCAACTATGAACTTACATATTTTATGTGATAAAATATGTTGCTAGTATTATCGGGTCCTACGAGGTCACACCCATTGGGTTGATGGACTAGATCAATTAATAAGGAGATATAATATATAAGTGTATATATTATAATATTATATTTGATATAATATGGGAGTGTGTATTTATCAGATAAGGTGTTATTTTCTAATAAAAATTAATGCTAAAAGATAAGATTTCTAGGAGATATATTATCCAAAAGACATTATATATAGATGGTCTTTCTTAGAGAAAACCCTTAGAATTGATTATAACCCTTCATTCACACACAACTCTGGCCGCAATATCATACTCTGCCTTCTCTCATTCGATCTCTTGAGTTTTGCCTTGAAATCTTGCACTAGCATTGAAGAATAAGGCGATCTAGATCTATACCCGGGTGGACCAACTAGAGGAATCATGTTTGAGGCTCTCAAATCTCTCCCTGAAGGTAGCGGTGCACGCATCAAAAGGTATTACTTTTTTCCCTAAACTTGTCTAATCAATTATGCATGTGATCCTCGTTTACATGTTCAAGAAAGCTTGTTTCCTGCAATTTCGCTTTTACACATCCAAAATCCCAACATGGGTATCAATAAAAGCTAGGGGTTTTAATGTTCCATTATGGCTTGATTAAGGAAAAAAAGACAAGATTTGAATCGAACCGAACAAAACAATGTCTCTTTGTGTTGATCTATATGTTTGAGTTTGAGTTTTGTTTAAATTTTTGCGCAATCAGAATCAAAGTCTCTTTGTGTTGATTCAATTTGTTTTGAGTTTCAAACATGTTTATATTCTCATTGTTTCTTAAATTGATTTAATGTGTGGGCTAGTTAAACCATGGAGAAACATCGTCCAATCAGAAATATGGAGGCATTATCATTCAAGACTAAGGCGATCTGCATCTATACCCGGGTGGACCAACTAGAGGATTCACGTTTGAGGCTCTCAAATCTCTCCCTGAAGGTAGCGGTTCACACATCAAAAGGTATTTCTTTTTTTCCCTAAACTTGTCTAATCAATTATGCATGTGATCCTCGTTTAGATGTTCAAAAAAGCTTGTTTCCTGCAATTCCGCTTTTACACATCTAAAATCCCAACATGAGTATCAATAAAAGCTAGGGATTTTAATGCTCCATTATGGCTTGATTAAGAAAATGACAAGAATCGAATCGAACCGAACAAAACCAATGTCTCTTTGTGTTGATCTATATGTTTGAGTTTGAGTTTTGTTTTAATTTTTGCGCAATCAGAATCAAAGTCTCTTTGTTTTGATTCAATTTGTTTTGAGTTTCAAACATGTTTATATTCTCATTGTTTCTTAAATTGATTTAATTTGTGGGCTAGTTAAACCATGGAGAAACATCGTCCAATCGGAAGTATGGAGGCATTATCCTCTTTAAGATTTTCAGATTTTGTGAAGGTGGATATCAATTTTATTTGATTTATATCTGAATATGCCATGAATGATTTCCAATTTAGGATATATTAAGCTAACACAAATTTGATTGCATAAATCACTTCATTTTAATCCCGCTTGTGTGTTTTCTCTATCACTTTTTTGTGTTAACTGCTGATAGAAAAGGTCCCAACTTAGACGTTGCATTGGATTCGTAGGCTCTGTTTGGAGATAATTTGGGTAGTAACTTGTTGAATTTTGAATTGTAGAATTTGTTGTTTTTCTCTTTGGGTGAAATAAGCCAAATATCTTATGTTTTTTTTTTTGGCTTTTGCTTGAGGCATGGAAACGGTTACGGCTTATGTTTTAGTGGGAGCCACTTAGTTTCTAAACAATTAAGGAACATTTGACTCTTTCGTTTGTACAAAGCTCTTAATTTTGATGAAGTCTTCTTGTGCCAAAGCTTTGAACCTCCTTCATTATATACGGTTTGCTTCTATAGTCTTGTAGGTTATGTAGAAGATGAAGATACATAAGGCTCTATGTATTTTTTTCTTTTTGAACATCCTTTTTTTATTTGATCCAAGGAGAAAGAAGACTCCCCATTTGAACTAAAATTTCCTCCCCCTCTCATTTGTTCTCTTGATTTGGTATATATGTTATCTCCACAAAAACAGAGGTTAAAAAAAGTTTTAAAAGAGATTTAGAGGAGCTATTTTGCTAACTTTCCGTAACCACTAATATACTTCTTTTTGTATTCAATTTGATTTGTTTTATTTTTGTTCTTTTGTGTTCAGGGGAACTAGAATTATATTATTCAACTTCTCTAACCTTTAGCTTATAACTTAATTAAATGATTAATTAAGTCATTAATGCAGACGTATAATTGTTTGACAACCCCATTAACTAAAAAGTTAAACTTTGGAAAAACATAATTCTTTGAGTTTTGGTAATTTCATTGAAGTATTTTTAATAAATATTGCCTAAACATCTAGATCTACTCGATTAAAGTTTAAATTTAAGTCGATGACACGGGGGTTTCTTCTTCAGTCGAGTCTTGGTGGCCCACTCGACTTATTCTTGAGCGGCGTGGCATGTCATCACTTGGGCACACTTGGCGGTCGAGTCACTTCTTTTTACAGTCGAGTGACTTTTGGCAGCCGGGTGGCTTTACGTCTCTGCTTCATTCCTTCTTGTGCGAGAGCCTAACTCTTCTGGATGAAGTCAAGTCCCACTTCTTTATATGAGTGATGGGGAGCCTTCAGTTGAGTTTTCACAGACACTCGATCTTTAGGACTTGCATCTCCTTGATGATATTTTTGACTTTCCTCTTGTATGCTCCATCCTTGTTCATGCATTGCTTCAGGGCTTTCCTTGATGCTTCCTGATACGGGGTTAGCCGTCATGATACGGGGTTAGCCGTCAGTTGGCCCGATCTTTCAACACCAAGACTCGCGATGAAGAAAATGGATAAAAGGTGGAAACTTGAAAATAAAAAGATGGAGGAATGATCCAATGATTGTGAAGGATCAGTAGATGGATAGATCTGGTTGAACCCTTAAGGCAACCAAGAGCACGATAGGGAAACTAAGGCCCTAACACACAACTTGGAATGACTTGAAGAAGCCCTTCCGCTATAATCTCACACAGAGGGGAAAGCGATTGTCCCCAAAGCACGAGAAGTCACCCGGAGATGATTGAGAGCACCAACTTGCCAATCCAAGTGACACAACTCAAAACAACACCAAAGTTGCTGGCAAACGGATTCCGCTCACCAGTAAGTTGTCTCGATTCCACGAGAAGAATATGGGATAGAAGAGAAACAATAATTGAAAGTACTTGTGTTTAATTCATTCAAAGGTGAATCAAAGAGACGTCCTAGAAGGCCTTATATAGGCATGTTGGACGTCCTCTAGGGTTTCCTACGGGCTATGGGCTTGATCCAAGATCGAGCCCATTCTAGCTTAAAAGATCAGATCAAATCTCTAAGAGATAAGATCTTCTAGCTAAAAGATAAGATCTTATCTTTAGGAGATATGATCTTCTACAAATAAAATATGATCAAATCTTTTAAGAGATAAGATCAAACAATAAAAGATAAATAAAATAACTAGCGGGCTAAACTAACAAGTCTTAAAAAGCCCAAAATAAATAATTAAAAGCAAGCCCATCTTTTATTTAAAAGATGTCCAAGAATGAGCTTTAAAAATAATAGATCTAATTAAGGTCTTATTTAATAATAAAATAAGCCCAATTAGCTCTAAATAAAACGTCCAACTCCTTAGACATGCAACTCCATGCTTCTTGACATAAAATCCTCCTCCTTGCCCATGCATACGTGATCATGCATGTCATCTTCCATCTCCAATCAAAGGTCTTCAATGTATCTCCGGAAATGGTCTTCTCATCACTTTCATGAATAATCTCCTTAACATGTTGAGGAATGTCCTTAATTCTTCCTCTCCTTCTCCTTAGAGTGATCAACACTCCGTGCTTCCTAGCTTCCATGCTCATGATCTCCATTCCGGCTAGGTCCTGAGATGCTCCTGCATCATCCTCCCTTCTTGAAAAGGATTCGTCCACGAATCCTTGATGTCCATCCAAGGTGGCATCCCATGCGTGTATAACACCTATAAGATCAACAAAGAACACATAAGAGGTGTATATACCTGTAGAAGAATAGATAACTAGATGAAACGGAACAATATTACTCCACATAAAAATTGTACATACAAGGTCATAAAAAATAATTATAACTAAGTATGCCAGCTTTATAAAGAAAGTAATAATATCATTCCATGATATCATCTTAGTCCAATTATGTGCTTCCCTAAGATCCTTAATTAAAGCAAAAGTAATATTTAAGGCATATAAGAAGTCTAAGAATATCTTAAGATGAAATCTCAAGACGGGGTAAGCACATTTATCATCAAGGGTATCATATCGTATGATCTTCCAAATGATATGAAAGACATAATCATGAAGCCTTAATAACAAGAAAGAATACAGAAAAAGACAAAAACATCTTAAGAAACAGGGGAAAGCAATGAATTGCAGACCGCTGTTCTTAATAGTCTCAACTTTCTCTTTGACAAGACTTCTAGTATGAAGTAAGGTTTTTCCCATCACAATGTAAATAAGGTACTTAGTCATGGAGCAATTAAATTCAGAATTGAATCTAGATGACACAACTAAATCAATACTCATGCATGAGGGTGTATAACATTCAGGCACACTCTCTTCATACTTAAGCAACTCATCATGCTCAATCAAATCTGTAGTTACAACATTATCCTTAATAGAATCAGCATGTAACACAAGAGGTAAATGATGATCAACATGATTATCAAGAGATGAAGTCAAATCAGCACAAATAGGATGAATATATTCCGAGAAATTAGCATGTATCACAATATTCATCCTAGATTCGGTATTTCTATCGATATGATCAATAGATTCCGAAAAAACAGCAACACATCCAAGAAAATCAACATGTAAAACAAAGAATGTGTGAATAAAATCAGCATACTCATAAACATATGACTTTAATATAGTATGCTTAGATGAAATCACATTCACAATATTAAACTTCTGAAAGTTAGTATATACAACAAGAAGTTTAACATTAGTAATGTACTCATCAATAGGGGCATTTCTTGCATTATAGACAATAAGATCAAAATGCTCCCTAAAAGGCTCCCTAAAGTCAACAAAAGGCATAATATGATCACAAGACGGTCTAAGAAACTTTTCAACAATTAAACCATCATGTATCATAAGCTTTTCATTAACTCTAGCCTTTAGCTCATTAAGTTCATCACCAACTAACTCGTTATCACTATGATCAAGCTCATCTAATTTAGAGAAAGAAGGTTTAGAATCACTCCCTGTTGGGGCTGTGTAACCCCAATTACCCTTTCCACTGAGGATGACGAAGATGGACTACAAGGAGGCGTTGTAAGAGGTGAAGTAGAGGGCTGAAAAAAATTGGTTTGATTGCTCCCCCTCCCTGCTCGTTATCTCCTCTTCCACGGCCCTAAGTGGTTTCTCCTCTTCGTCCGGTGAAGATGGATTTTCCGTAGGTGTTGTGGGAGCTTTCTTGGACATATTTGGCGCTAGACGTTGCACGCTCAGCTTCTCTGTCTGACGTCTGGGGCCTTTTCTTGATCCATGTGGCTATCTCGTCAGGGCTTATGGGTCTAAGTGTGATAGTAGTGCCCTGAAACTCAAAAGTATATCGATTAGTTCGTCCTTGGTGGCTGACATCTCGATCATATTCCCATGGCCGACCTAGCAAAGATGACAAGTAGTCATAGGAACAACATCACATAAGATGGTATCTCCATACCTTCCTAGACGAAAACGGATGTAGACTTGTTTATTAATCTCTTTGTTCATTTTATATTATTTGCGGGTGATCTATCAAGTTTAGTTGTAATTTAGTAACCATTTCTAGACTAGCAATGTTGAAAAGGCTAGAGGAGAAGGGGAGGCAAGTGGCGGCCAAGGCTAATAGGAACGCAAGCAAGTGTTGTTCGAACCGGGAGACCTCGTGTGGCTGCATTTGAGGAAGGATAGGTTCCTGGAAAGGCGCAAGTCCAAGCTATCACCTAGGGGAGACGGACCATTCAAAGTACTACGTAAGGTTGGCAACAACGCTTATGTACTAGAGCTCCCGGAGGACTATGGAGTGAGTCCTACTTTCAACGTAGGAGATCTAAGTCCCTTTGAGTCAAGTGATGCGGATGGTGATGATTCGAGGACGAATCCTTCCCAAGAAGGGGAGTATGATGAGGGACCATCACCAACATCCCCTACTAGTCCTACAATGCAAGGGCCAATCACTAGATCAAGGGCAAGGGCAATTCAAGAGGAGGTGTCCAACTTGTTGGTGTCTTTAGCTCCTAAGGAGACCATTGATGATCTATTGCTGATTGAGGCTTCCTTAGTCACGTTAATGACGATTCCCGACGACTTGGACGTGGAAGGGAGACCGTGCACACGTGATTTGGAGCCATGCAAGAGCAAGGAAGAGACACTTGTCCCGGAATTGCAAGAAATGGAAGATTGAGGCTTTTGGAGCTTCTTTTGTATTTTATATCATCTTTTGGTATAAAATACAAGACTTTTTATAACCTTTAGGCTCAAAACAATTTAAGGGTTATTTTTATTTGTTTTAGTTATTTTATTTGTTTTATTGTTTTTTTTTTTGACAAATGTTATTCCTTTTTAAGATAGGAGGCTTTCTAGGCATATAAAAAGCCTCCCTTAGCGTCTTTCTTGATTAGATAGATTTTAGCCAATTGATAAGCCGTCTCTTTGAGAGCTTTTGTTCCTATTCAGAAAATTCAATCAATAAAGTGAGCCATTGATTGAATCGTTGTGAATCCCTGCTAGATTGTTCTTGTGTGTGTTAATCTCTTTAGAGATTGGTGCTACTAGTCAATACTAGTCCCTCCTTGTGCTTGTCTCCATTGAAGGCTTGTGTAAGGTTATAGAAGAAAGGGTTGAAGGCATCATCTTGCTTGGGTTTTGATCAATCTAATCAAGGTTCTTGTAAGGGAGTCTTTTGGTTCTTTTGGATCTATTTCTACCATACATTCCACGTTCCATTTCATTCTCTTTTCTTCCATTTTTTCCAACTCCATTTCTTGTTCTAAACAATCTGATTTTCGTGCCATTTGTCAAGGAAAAACGTCCATTGTTGGTCTTCGAGGATTCCCAATTTAGATCTAGTCATTTGCGGCCCCAATCCCGCATCATTATACCTTTTTATTTGTTGACTTTAGGGGCTTTTTAGGGAGCATATATGTTGATCTTATTGTCTATAATGCAAGAAATGCCCCTATTGATGAGTACATTAATGATGTTAAACATCTTGTTGTATATACTAATTTTCAGAGGTTTAATAATGTGAATGTGATTTCATCTAAGAATACTATCTTAAAGTCATATGTTTATGAGTATGTTGATTTTATTCACACATCCTTTGTTTTACATGTTGATTTTCTTGGATGTGTTGTTGATTTTTCGGAATCTATTTATCATATCTAAAGAAATACCGAATCTATGATGAATATTGCGTTACATGCTGATTTTTCGGAATCTATTCATCCTATTTGTGCTGATTTGACTTGATCTCTTGATAATCATATTGATCATCATTTACCTCTTGTGTTACATGCTGATTTTATTGAGGATAATGTTGTAACTACAGATTTGATTGAGCATGATAATTTTCTTAAGTATGAATAAGAGTGTGCTGAATATGGTATACCCCTTCACACATGAATATTGATTTAGTTGTGTGATACGGGGTTAGCCATCAGTTGGCCCGATCTTTCAACACCAAGACTCGAAATGAAGAAAATGGATAAAAAGATGAAAAATTGAAATAAAATGGAGGAATGATCCAATGATTGTGAAGGATCGATAGATGGATAGATCTGATCGAACCCTTAAGGCAACCTGATGCAGGAGCATCCCTTAGCTCGACCTCATTCCCTTACACTGACGGTGCTAGTAGCAAGAGGAGACGAGTTACCCATGGAGACGATCTCGACCGAGATGTGGAGAGAGAACTTGACCGAGATGTGGAGAGAGAAGGCCGAGATCCACTTGATCCGTATGAAGACAAAGCATGTCGGGCTGCATTGGAAGAAAGGAGAATTTGGGCTAATTTAAGTGTCTAAATTAGGCCCAGATTGCTTCTTATTTAAAAGCCCATTCTTAGACATCTTTTAAATAAAAGATGGGCTTCTTTTAATTATTCGTTTTGGGCTCTTAAGATTTGTTAGTTCAGCCCATTAGTTTATTTTATTTTTCTTTTACTTTTGATCTTATCTCTTGGAGATTTGATCTTATCTTTTAAGCTAGAATAGGCTCGATCTTGGATCAAGCCCATAGCCCGTAGGAAACCCTAGATGACGCACCTCTAGCCTATATAAGGCCTAGGGTGGACGTCTCTTTTGGTGACCTTTGAATGAATTAAGCACAAGTACTTTCGAGTATTGTTTCTCTTCTATCCCATATTCTTCTCGTGGAATCGAGACAACTTATTATGTGAGCGGAATCCGTTTGCCCAGCAACTTTGGCGCTATTTTGAGTTGTGTCACTTGGATTGGCAAGTTGGTGCTCTCAATCATCTCCGGGTGACTTCTCGTGCTTTGGGGACAATCGCTTTCCCCTCTGTGTGAGATTATAGCGGAAGGGCTTCTTCAAGTCATTCCAAGTTGTGTATTAGGGCCTTAGTTTCCCTATCATGCTCTTGGTTGCCTTAAGGGTTCGACCAGATCTATCCATCTACCGATCCTTCACAATCATTGGATCATTCCTCCATCTTTTGTTTTCAAGTTTCCACCTTTTATCCATTTTCTTCATCGCGAGTCTTGGTGTTGAAAGATCGGGCCAACTGACGGCTAACCCCGTATCACAACCAAGAGCACGATAGGGAAACAAAGGCCCTAACACACAACTTGGAATGACTTGAAGAAGCCCTTCCGCTATAATCTCACACAGAGGGGAAAGCGATTGTCCCCAAAGCACGAGAAGTCATCCGAAGATGATTGAGAGCACCAACTTGCCAATCCAAGTGACACAACTCAAAACAGCGCCAAAGTTGTTGGGCGAACGGTTTCCACTATTCGCACAGTAAGGTGTCTCGATTCCACGAGAAGAATATGCGATAGAAGAGAAAAATACTCGAAAGTACCTGTGTTTAATTTCAATCAAAGCTGAGAGAGAATGACGTCCTAGAAGGCCTTATATAGGCATGTTGGACATCCTTTAGGGTTTCCAACGTGCTATGGGCTTGATCCAAGATCGAGCCCAATCTAGCTTAAAGAGATAACATCAAATCTGTAAGAGATAAGATCAAACTAAAAGGAAAATAAAATAAAATAAACTAATTAAAAGCAAGCCCATCTTTTATTTAAAGATGTCCAAGAATGGGCTTTAAAATAATAGATCTAATTAAGACCTTATTTAATAATAAAATAAGGCCAATTAGCTCTAATTAAACGTCCAACTCCTTAGACATGCAACTCCATGCTTCTTGACATCGAATCCTCCTCCTTGCCCATGCATACGTGATCATGCATGTCATCTCCCATCTCCAATCAAAGGTCTTCAATGTATCTCCGGAAATGGTTTTCTCATCACTTTCATGAATAATCTCTTTAACATGTTGAGGAATGTCCTTAATTCTTCCTCTCCTTCTCCTTAGAGTGATCAACACTCTGCTTCCTAGCTTCCATGCTCATGATCTCCATTCGGACTAGGTCCTGAGATGCTCCTGCATCATTGTGTCATCTAGATTCAATTCTGAATTTAATTGTTCCATGACTAAGTACCTTATTTACCTTGTGATGGGAAAAACCTTACTTCATACTAGAAGTCTTGTCAAAGAGAAAGTTAAGACTATTAAGAACAACGGTCTTGTAATTCATTGTTTTTTCCTGTTTTTTAAGATGTTTTGTCTTTTTCTTTTAGTGTGTCCTTTCTTATTATTAAGGCTTCATAATTATATCTTTCATATCACTTGGGAGATCATAGTATATGATACCCTTGATGATAAATTTGCTTACCCCGTCTTGAGATTTCATCTTAAGATATTCTTAGACTTCTTATGTGCCTTAAATATTGCCTTTGCTTTAATTAAGGATCTTAGGGAAGAACATAATTGGACTAAGATGATACCATGGAATGATATTATTACTTGCTTTATAAAGCTGACATACTTAGTTATAAATTATTTTTATGACCCTGTATGTACAATTTTTATGTGGAGTAATGTTGTTCCGTTTCATCTAGTTATCTATTCTTCTCCTACAGGTATATACACCTCTTATTTATTCTTTGTTGATCTTATAGGTGTTATACACGCATGGATGCCACCTTGGATGGACAGAAAGAATTCGTGGACGAATCCTTTTCAAGAAAGGGAGTATGATGCAAGAGCATCTCAGGACCTAGCCCGAATAGAGATCATGAGCATGAAAGTTAGGAAGCACGTAGTGTTGATCACTCTAAGGAGAAGGAGAGGAAGAATTAAGGACATTCCTCAATATGTGAAGGAGATTATTCATGGAAGTGATGAGAAGACCATTTCCGGAGATACAGTGAAGACCACTGATTGGAGATGGGAGATGACATGCATGATCACGTATGCATGGGCAAGGAGAAGAGCTCGAAGGAGTTGCTTGTTATTGGGAAGCTTTGGACGTTTTATTAGAGCTAGTTGGGCCTATTTTATTATTAAATAAGGCCTTAATTAGACCTATTATTTTCAGCCCATATTTTAGTCTTCTTTTATTATTATGGGTTGGCTTATATTTTATTTTATTTAGGAACTTATATATTATCTATTTTTGTGCTTTCAGGATAAAATAATTTCAGCCCAAAAATATGATATTTCCTTTTCTATTTTTGGGTTTAGGATAAAATAATTTTAACCCAAAAATATTATCTTTCGTTTTAGCTAGTTTTGGGCTCGATATTAGATTTGGCCCATAGCCCGTAAAAACACTAGATTGAACGTCACCCTCTGCCTATGTAAGGCCTTAAAGACGTTAGTTTTATCCAACTTGAATTAAAATGAAACACAATACTTTTTAGTATTTTCTCTCTTCTCTCTTTCATTCTTCTCGTGGAATCGAGACAAACACAGAGCGAGTGGATTCTCCTTCGCCCAACAACTTGGACTGTTTTGAGTTGTGTCACTTGGATTGGCAAGTTGGTGCTCTCAATCATCTTCAGGTGACTTCTCGTGCTCTAGGGACAATCACTTTCCCTCTTATGTTAGATTATAGTGGAAGGGCTCCTTCAATTCATTCCAAGATGTGTGTTAGGGCCTTCGTTTTCCTATTGTGCTCTTGGTTGTCTTAAGGGTTCGACCAGATCTATCCCTCTATCGATCCATCACAATCATCGGATCATTCATTCATCTTTTCTTTTTCCAAGTTTCCATTTTTTTCGCACTTTTCTTTCATACGAAGTCTTGGTGTCGAAAGATCGGACAACCTCGCGGCTAATCTTGTATCACTATGCTCTCACTTTGTGAATGAAGGTGGTCCTATGAGATTAACCTGCTCAAACAATGTTTCTAGAACACAAACAACAAATAAATCAATAAATCGAGGAGGTCGAATCAGGTACCTTCTTCCACTAATTCCCTTCACTAATGTTTTTGAAATGCCATGCTTATGTGATCCAAATGTGTGTCTGAACTTTGATAGTTTGTCTAACTACTCTAACGTATACACTGATATAGGCTTGAATTTGAGAGGATAACTCCTTACAATAAGCCTTTTGTATATTCAGTTAAACAACAAGAAACAAGGCTTCTCTCTTGATCACAACAACACTACGAATAAGAACTCTAGTTATTTCTATGATGTTTGTTATTCTTTTCTAATTTTTAACACTTGCTCACATCTTTATTTACTTGAGAAATGTGATCTCTTCCACTGTACCTTGATAGCTAATCCTAAGAACCTGCAAATCAACTTCTACAATTCTCGATGTGAATTCTATCTTAGATCTATGAACCAAGTTTGGACTATGTTCATATTTTTGAATCTTGATCTATGTCCTTTGAACTAAGAGTGGATTCTTAATCTGTTGTGGATGTTCAGTAGATTATGCAAGGAGGTGGTCTTTCACCTCTCCGGCTTTGATCCTAGGATTAATGAAATCCCTCTTATTGCATATTGAAGCTTTGCTTTCATTTTTCCAATTTTAATGGTATATTTGAGGTTGATGTTTTAATGTGTTCTTTACTTGGCATGCATTTGATTCATAGATGTTTGTTGTCTATAGTGCTTCCTCGAGTTATGACTAGTAGCAACTCAATTTTTAGGACGTGTAAGAACCTAAGGATTGGTAGAACAATCTTGTGAAATCCTCCCCTCTACGAATTTTTTCATTGTCTGTGTGTTATTTGTTGTTGTCTTGGTTGTTCTACTCTCTCTTTTGCAGGAATTTTTCACAGTGGTTAGCTGCTACTCGACCCAACTTTCCCAGTGATGAGGATCGGGGTTTGGTTTCGTCGTGCGGATTGCCCTATAAGTAGGCTAGTTGTCTACGTTTGAGGCTTTGCACGAATAATACTCCTCAGGTACCAAAAGAACAAGTACAACATCATCAACCCAACCAATATCGAACAAGAAACCGAACAAAAATGTTCAAATATGAACAAAGATTCTCCAAGGTTTACGAACATCAGGATATATTTGAGTCGAAGAAAGTTATCTGTAATAAAAGAACAAGATTAACAAAAATTATACATTGTCATTTACTAGTTTTTCTATGTAAAATGATGTTTATAACTCTTATTATTTTGATAAAAAAGCAGTTGCCTAGGCAAACGAGGTCTCTTGGGCTTATCCCAAAGGAACAACTTGAAGCAAAAATGTGGGTGACCAAAAGCCAAAAGGAATCCCCAATACTCATAACAATTCCAGAGAAAAGAATTAACAAAAGATGGAAGACCATCTGTCAAGAACAAATACTCAACGACATAAACAGAACAAATTGTAACAGAAATAAAAAATCTAAGAAATCTAGAACCTGCCAACATGTTTGCCATGAATGTAGAACGGCGGACATATGTTATAACAACATTTTGAATAGTATAAGCTGTTATAACTCCTCGCTTTGCGTTAGAAGCGGAAAGATTACTTTTAATCATGACAATTGCCTTGGCACAAACTATATACGGATTATTTGAATACAAATTTACACCGAACAAATGAACCACAAAACAATCATAAAGGTAGGACTAAGGGGAAGACTGCCACCCAATATATGATATAAGTATAAATGAAAATAGCGTTTTGGAATTGTAGGGGAATACGCAAGAAATTTTTTGGACTAATCTAAACATTACATGTAAAAACGAGGGTATTCAGGTTATAACCCTCGTAGAAACAAAAACTAGTTTTGAACCGGATAAATCATTATGGAAAAGCGCAGGTTTTGATAACATCCTTTTCATACCAGTAGTAGGCTTCACGGGAGGTCTTTGCATGTTATAGAAAGAGTATCAATTCCGAAATGAAAAAATAGAAGTTATTAGAAGACATAACAGATACATCACACTAAACCATACTAACATAATTTCGGGCTTTCAAACGCGAGTATTAGAAGACATAACAAATACATCCTTTTCATACTAGTAGTAGGCTTCACGGGTGTACATTGGAAAATAATCTACCCAATGTACACCCAAAAGCTAATCTTGTAAATAATTTCCACATGTCAAACAACAAAAGCTTTCAAAATATACTCTACTAAAGTAGAGAACATCTAAGGCTGACGTGACGCATCATGGGAGCAGTATTTCAAAATGGAGCTCCCACAATTTTTCGTCACAATATCTTTTTTTTTAAAATTCGTAATTAAATTTAAGTTTTTTCAGTTATTTCCGACATTTTTTTTAATTAAGTAAATTAAAAGGTTTTTGAAGTATCTTGATGTAGATTTTTTAAAAAATTGGGTTTCAATTTACTATGAGTTTTGAAAGATCCTTAACCCTTCAGGGATGTACTTTAATTCTTCTAGAAGAATTACGTAGGATTATTTAATAAAATTATTTTCAATTATTAAATGTAAAGAGATTTTGTATCGTTATTAAACTATTTTAATTTTTAAGATTTTAAATGATAAGCTTTCAATGTAAGTTTTCTTGATCTAAGAATTACGTAGGTTTATCTTTTTTAAAAAATCATTTATAATTATTAACCGTAAAACGATCTTGTATCTCTATCAAATGATTTTAATTTTTAAAATTTTAAATGATAAACTTTCACTGCAAGCTTTCTCTATCAAACGATCTTGGATACGGGTGAGCATCTCAAGACCCATCATCCGACCCACCACCCGTACCCATCACCAATTATATTATGTTATATATGTGTATATATATATTAATATATATAACATTTCATGAATATAATAATAATATATGTTTACATTAAAATTTCATAAACTCTATTGTTCATAATCTTTTCTTAATTTTATTTGTCCTTATGACCTTGTCGATACTACTAATTTCCACGTTTCATGAATTTTTAGGGTAAAATTATTTTTGTAACATACAAAAATAATTTTACTAAAGAAGTGAGTCAAATAGAGTGTCTCAATTTTGAAATTATGATGAGAGTTGAAGACAATTATGTGTAAAGCTATTTGTTTTAACGATTTTGATTTTTTGATTTTGGTTCATTCTATGTTTTGGAGGAATATAAGATATTTTGGATTTATATTTATATTTATATTATATTAGTTGTTAAGGCTTAAACCCGATTAATTGTATATTTAATTTTAGCTTGCACAATTTCACTTTGTTTCAAATTTTAGATGAAAACTATATTAAAAAAGGGCTAAATTTCACCCGGAAAAAACCGGATCCACCTGTTCACCCGACAGGTACGGGTAGGGTGACAAAAGCTACGGGTCGGGTGATGGGTTGGGTGAAGATTTTAGATGACGGGTCGGGTGATGGATATAATACATCCATCCATCATCCGACTCATTGTCATCCCTATGTACGATATATGATCGATTACAAAGTCTGGTTAAAATAATTTTACTATAACAAATATAAAATATTAAAAGATGAATTGAACTCCTAATATTTTAAAAATCTAATATTTAAAAAATAATAAATTGGCAATAATGTTTAGGGATCCTCATTAGTTATTGGAAGAGTTCATTTATAAATTTTAAAATTTAATGAATGAAATTTATTTTCTAAACCATTAAACATAATCTCAAACCTTAAAAATAGAATATTTCATCGAAATAAATAGTTTGAACCTAACACAAAAATTATAGTTTGTATAACATATAACGTGTATAAATATTAAAAAAAAAATACCCGCACACGGTGCGAGCGCTAAACTAGTCTAATATAAAAAATTTGATTGATTTTTGGTAAAAGTATATTTTTTTAGGGAGAATTTATCAAAAAAATCAAAAAGGACAAAACATATACAAATAAATAAAACATGTTTTGCTGCAAAATTGTATACAAACTTGATAATCTACTCAAAAACCTCCTAAAAGCATAGTTCAAAGGTTTTAAAATGGAAAATAATTTACCCAATGTACACCCAAAAGCTAATCTTGTAAATAATTTTCACATGTCAAACAACAAAAGCTTTCAAAATATGAAAAATCTACAGATAAAAAAATACGTAATAATACACCCCGAACACACCCTAAATATAAAATCCAATGGCCACATAATGGTGTTATGTGCCAACTTTCCGGATGTGGCGCACGGTTCTCTTTCCGACACACAAGAGCACTTGATTTCCAATACAGACGATTGAAGATCCAAATCATGAAGACATCATGGCATTGGTTGCGCCGGGCGAGTTTACCACCGATCCCTGAGATCAGGGTACTTAACCCTCCTCGACCCTTATTAGGTTCGTAAAATGTATGATTCTGTAAAAAATATAATTCGTATGCAAGACACCTAGTTCAACTAATCAAAAAGCTTTAACTTATTATTATTTTGATATATAAAAAATAAGCTTTAACGTACAACAATCAATATTCCAACAAGGAACATCACAAAAGCGACTAACCTAGCTATAAACGTAGTTTACTCTTCCCCAACCTTAAAATTGCTCCTTCAATGCCATTTATCTTTACCTTTCATTGTGTGTGGCGATAAGATGACATTAATGGAGAGAGGGGCCAAACATGAAAATGCCCCCAACAATTTTAGAAGATTCAAAATGACATTTTAAGAGCATCATGAAAACGAAAGATACCCACCTGTCAAAACTCATTGTTTGGCTCCCCACGCATATACGCAACTTTTTACTCTAAAGCTAAACACAATTGATTCAGGTTGCTGTTCAACGGACACAACTGATTCATGATGGGAGATGATTTTTCTACACAACATTTATAAACAAACTCTTTTGAATACTTTTATTATTTACTTATCTCGTGAATTCGGAAACGAATAGGTGGATTCCTATACAAAGAGAACGAGTGCATTCTTGTTCGCCAAACAGCTTGGATTGTATTGAGTTGTGTCACTTTAATTGACAAGTTGGTGCTCTCAATCAACTTCAGCCCACTTCTCTTATTTTGGGGACAATTGTCTTCCCCTCTATATGGGATTATAGGGGAGGTTTCTTCGATCATTTTCTAGTTGTGTGTTGGGACCTTAGTTTCTCTAGTGTGCTCCAAGTTGTTTTCAGAGTCTTGGTGATACGGGGTTAGCTGTCAGTTGGCCCGATCTTTCAACACCAAGACTCGCAATGAAGAAAATGGATAAAAGGTGGAAACTTGAAAATAAAAAGATGGAGGAATGATCCAATGATGGTGAAGGATCGATAGATGGATAGATCTGGTCGAACCCTTAAGGCAACCAAGAGGACGATAGGGAAACTAAGGCCCTAACACACAACTTGGAATGACTTGAAGAAGCCCTTCCGCTATAATCTCACACAGAGGGGAAAACGATTGTCCCCAAAGCACGAGAAGTCACCAGGAGATGATTGAGAGCACCAACTTGCCAATCCAAGTGCCACAACTCAAAACAGCGCCAAAGTTGCTGGGCAAACGGATTCCGCTCACATAGTAAGTTGTCTCGATTCCACGAGAAGAATATGAGATAGAAGAGAAACAATACTTCAAAAGTATTAAGGTTTAATTCATTCAATGGTCCGTCAAAAGAGACGTCATAGAAGGCCTTATATAGGCATGTTGGACGTCCTCTAGGGCTTCCTACGGGCTATGGGCTTGATCCAAGATCGAGTCCATTCTAGCTTAAAAGATAAGATCAAATCTCTAAGAGATAAGATCAAATAATAAAGAGAAATAAAATAACTAGCGGGCTAAACTAACAAGTCTTAAAAGGCCCGAAACAAATAATTAAAAGCAAGCCCATCTTTTATTTAAAAGATGTCCAAGAATGGGCTTTAAAATAATAGATCTAATTAAGGCCTTATTTAATAATAAAATAAGCCCAATTAGCTCTAAATAAAACGTCCAACTCCTTAGACATGCAACTCCATGTTTCTTGACATCGAATCCTCCTCCTTGCCCATGCATACGTGATCATGCATGTCATCTCCCATCTCCAATCAAAGGTCTTCAATGTATCTCCGTAAATGGTCTTCTCATCACTTTCATGAATAATCTCCTTAACATGTTGAGGAATGTCCTTAATTCTTCCTCTCCTTCTCCTTAGAGTGATCAACACTCCGTGCTTCCTAGCTTCCATGCTCATGATCTCCATTCCGGCTAGGTCCTGAGATGCTCCTGCATCATCCTCTTGAAAAGGATTCGTCCACGAATCCTTGATGTCTATCCAAGGTGGCATCCATGCGTGTATAACACCTATAAGATCAACAAAGAACACATAAGAGGTGTATATACCTGTAGAAGAATAGATAACTAGATGAAACGGAACAATATTACTCCACATAAAAATTGTACATACAAGGTCATAAAAATAATTTATAACTAAGTATGCCAGCTTTATAAAGAAAGTAATAATATCATTCCATGGTATCATCTTAGTCCAATTATGTGCTTCCCGAAGATCCTTAATTAAAGCAAAAGCAATATTTAAGGCATATAAGAAGTCTAAGAATATCTTAAGATGAAATATCAAGACGGGGTAAGCACATTTATCATCAAGGGTATCATATCCTATGATCTTCCAATTGGTATGAAAGACATAATCATGAAGCCTTAATAACAAGAAAGGACACAGAAAAAGACAAAACATCTTAAGAAATAGGGGAAAGCAATGAATTGCAAGACCGCTGTTCTTAATAGTCTCAACTTTCTCTTTGACAAAACTTCTAGTATGAAGTAAGGTTTTTCCCATCACAAGGTAAATAAGGTACTTAGTCATGGAGCGATTAAATTCAGAATTGAATCTAGATGACACAACTAAATCAATACTCATGCATGAGGGTGTATAACATTCAGCACACTCTCCTTCATACTTAAGCAACTCATCATGCTCAATCAAATCTGTAGTTACAACATTATCCTTAATAGAATCAGCATGTAACACAAGAGGTAAATGATGATCAACATGATTATCAAGAGATGAAGTCAAATCAGCACAAATAGGATGAATATATTCCGAGAAATTAGCATGTATCACAATATTCATCCTAGATTCGGTATTTCTATCGATATGATCAATAGATTCCGAAAAAACAGCAACACATCCAAGAAAATCAACATGTAAAACAAAGAATGTGTGAATAAAATCAGCATACTCATAAACATATGACTTTAATATAGTATGCTTAGATGAAATCACATTCACAATATTAAACTTCTGAAAGTTAGTATATACAACAAGAAGTTTAACATTAGTAATGTACTCATCAATAGGGGCATTTCTTGCATTATAGACAATAAGATCAAAATGCTCCCTAAAAGGCTCCCTAAAGTCAACAAAAGGCATAATATGATCACAAGACGGTCTAAGAAACTTTTCAACAATTAAACCATCATGTATCATAAGCTTTTCATTAACTCTAGCCTTTAGCTCATTAAGTTCATCACCAACTAACTCGTTATCACTATGATCAAGCTCATCTAATTTAGAGAAAGAAGGTTTAGAATCACTCCCTGTTGGGGCTGTGTAACCCCAATTACCCTTTCCACTGAGGATGACGAAGATGGACTACAAGGAGGCGTTGTAAGAGGTGAAGTAGAGGGCTGAAAAAATTGGTTTGATTGCTCCCCCTCCCTGCTCGTTATCTCCTCTTCCACGGCCCTAAGTGGTTTCTCCTCTTCGTCCGGTGAAGATGGATTTTCCGTAGGTGTTGTGGGAGCTTCTTGGATCACATATTTGGCGCTAGACGTTGCACGCTCAGCTTCTCTGTCTGACGTCTGGGGCCTTTTCTTGATCCATGTGGCTATCTCGTCAGGGCTTATGGGTCTAAGTGTGATAGTAGTGCCCTGAAACTCAAAAGTATATCGATTAGTTCGTCCTTGGTGGCTGACATCTCGATCATATTCCCATGGCCGACCTAGCAAAGATGACAAGTAGTCATAGGAACAACATCACATAAGATGGTATCTCCATACCTTCCTAGACGAAAACGGATGTAGACTTGTTTATTAATAGCCAACTCTCCTTGTTCATTTATCCATGATATTTTATAAGGAGCGGGGTGATCTATCAAGTTTAGTTGTAATTTAGTAACCATTTCTAGACTAGCAATGTTGCAAGCGAGTCTAGTTTTTCTCTTTCCTCGATAGCACCACTTAAAAACCCGTTTCCCTTATGAGATATAAGGTCGATCATCTTATTTGATTATAGTTCCTGAACGCATTTGTGAGGGGTACCTTTCTGATTTCACTAACCTTAACGTCTTTGCTTTTTTTGAGTGGTGTCTTTCAGGAAAGGAGATTGATAACAGAGGAAATGATTCCCATAGAGTTGTGGATTACGAGACCAAGATGACGAGAATCGTGGATAAGCTAGACGCTTTGGAGGCACGAATAGATGAAACGACGCTTCCTAGGCACGATCCCCCACCTCCACCTCCTAGACACCTAACACCTCAAGCTAATCCATGAGTCATGCAGCATGGAAGAACATCCAATGTTAGAAACTGAAGTCTACTCCACGACCAAGGTTAAGATACCACCATTTGAAGCGAAGGTAGAACAAATTTGGAGCTTTCATCAAGTTCTAAAACATATGAAGGCACAATACGCTATCCTTGAATTTACTGGTTATGCTTTAGTGTGGTTGATGAGGGACCATCACCAACAGCCCCTACTAGTCCTACAATGCAAGGGCCAATCACTAGATCAAGGGCAAGAGCAATTCAAGAGGAGGTGTCCAACTTGTTGGTGTCTTTAGCTCCTAAGGAGACCATTGATGATTTATTGCTGATTGAGGGTTCCTTAGTCACGTTAATGACGATTCCCGACGACTTGGACGTGGAAGGGAGACCATGCACACGTGATTTGGAGCCATGCAAGAGCAAGGAAGAGACACTTGTCCCGGAATTGCAAGAAATGGAAGATTGAGGCTTTTGGAGCTTCTTTTGTATTTTATATAATCTTTTGGTATAAAATACAAGACTTTTTATAACCTTTAGGCTCAAAACATTTTAAGGGTTATTTTTAGTTGTTTTATTTGTTTTATTGTCTTTTTTTGACAAATATTATTCCTTTTTTTTTAGATAAGAGGCTTTTTAGGCATATAAAAAGCCTCCCTTAGCTTCTTTCCTGATTAGATAGATTTTCGCCAATTGATAAACCGTCTCTTTGAGAGCTTTTGTTCCTATTCAGAAAATTCAATCAATAAAATGAGCCATTGATTGAATCGTTGTGAATCTCTGCTAGATTGTTCTTGTGTGTGTTAATCTCTTTCGAGATTGGTGCTACTAGTCAATACTAGTCCCTCCTTGTGCTTGTCTCCATTGAAGGCTTGTGTAAGGTTATAAAAGAAAGGGTTGAAGGCATCATCTTGCTTGGGTTTTGATCAATCTGATCAAGGTTCTTGTAAGGGAGTCTTTTGGTTTTTTTGGATCTACTTCTACCATACATTCCACGTTCCATTTCATTCTCTTTTCTTCCATTTTTTCCAACGCCATTTCTTGTTCTAAACAATCTGATTTTCGTGCCATTTGTCAAGGAAAAACGTCCATTGTTGGTCTTCGAGGATTCCCAATCTAGATCTAGTCATTTGTGGCCCCAATCCCGCATCAGTGGTGAAATAACTTGTTGAAAGAAAGTAGAAGAGTTTTGGACACGGATATCGCTACTTGGGAACAAATAAAAGCTATCATGAGTGCTCGCTTTGTCCCACCCTATCATGGGAGAGATCTCCGCCAACGACCGGAGAACCTTAAGCAAGGTTCTATGAGTGCGGAAGAGGTTTATGCCGCCATCGAAATGACTATAGTTTGAGCTGATGTGCAGGTAGAAGAAGAAGCTACCATGGCCAAATATCTTAGGATTTTGCATCCTCATCTAGCTAACGAGATAGTGTTATATGCATATTCTAACCTGACAGATCTACTACATCATGCGGTAAGAGTTAAGAAGAAGTTAAAGGAACAGATCCAAGATCGGCGAACCCCGCAATCCTGGAGAGGAGGTTCCACCCGAGATTTCAGCCGAGATCAGGCGAGTTGTAGCTGACATAACCGATGCACTATAAACCCTAGTTCGGTAGCTACACCCACACTGAGCAAGACTCCTACCCTGACACCTCATGGAAATGATTATAACTCTACTACTAGAGCTAGAGATATTACCTGTTTTAAATGTCACAGAAGAGTCCATATAGTTCGAGAAATGTCGTAACAAGAGGACATTGATCATCAATGACAAGTGAAACTATGAGTCAGATTCCGACCCGAAAGAAGATGAAGAGGAGAAGTCGGTGATAACATGAATTATCGACCTAGTTTAGTAGAGCATATAGTTAGTTTTCCCTTTCCCGCATGCATGTTTTAGCCTTAGGTTGTGTTCTTTATACTTGTTTAGTGCAACTTTGCGAGTATAGATGTCTACACACACTTTTGATGTCTTTGTAGGTATTTTGACGTGTTTTGGAGCTAAAACGATGCATTTGAGGATCAAGCCTCGGGATGGACACTTTGGAGCGATCACGCAGGCACGAGAAAGGAGGAAAAGACGAGTCAAGACGAAACGCATGAGATTAGAGCGATCTCGGTCGAGATCCACATGATCTCGGCCGAGATCACAACTATCTCGGCCGAGATCCGAGCCATCTCGGCCGAGACTCCCTATTTCGGTTGGGTCGAAAAGTTTCTGTCGATGCATCTCGGTCCCAATCTCGGCCGAGATTTGTTCCATCTCGGCCGAGATTTTTCACATTTGACCGAGATTTCCGACAAAGATTTCATCAACGCTGGATCACGAAGCCAATCTCGACCCCGACGTTCAAAAATCTCGGTCACCGACCGAGATTTCCGAACGAGATCCCTGTTTGCCGATTTAATTCGTTCTTTTCGGATCTGTTTTAGCCCGGCCCGTTGCGGGATATAAAAAGAAAGCTCTAAATGATTTCCGGGGGCCGCTTCATTTCTATTTCTCGAGCTTAGATCGAGGGAGCCTCTTCTCCTTCTTCTTCCCCTTTGCCCTACACCATTGTTGAATTTGATTGAGTTTGGAGGAACTTCGCAATATTGGGAATTTGTCGTTTTGCTGATTTCCTATTAATAAAGCTGAGTATTCTTCTTTATTCTCTCTTCTAGTTCTTGTTTTATGCATTCTTCCTTGAATTGATTGAATTGATGATTTCTTCTTCCATTGAATTGAAGATTACTTTTGATATGTTGATTGTTGGCTAGAACCATTGTGGTTCCAAGGTGAATAGGGATTTGTTTATACCTGGACTATGATGGAATAGTGTTTTATGCTTGGTTTGAATAGCTTTGAAATCCTAATGGTTGGCTTGTTCTTTAACCTAGTTAGAATGCATCTAGCTAGTAACCTAGGTTGGAATTGAGACTTACCCGGTAATATTCCGCTTAGATACATGAGTGTTTGACCATAGTTAATAGATGTGAAAACCTCTATTGGGTTGAGTGTGCTTAAATTTCCGTCCTAAGTAGGGTAATACATGAGACTTACCCGGTAATGGTTTACCTTTCCCTTAGTTTGGAATCTGGTTTGTTTATAATTTCCTACCTCTCTACCTTGAGACATACTCGGTAATAGGTGGTTGGTTTGGAACTAGATAGTCTTGAGACTTAGCTGGTAATAGACTGTCAGCTTAGAAACGTTCTTCCCTGAAGCTTGTCAACCATAGATCCTTTGAGAGTTGTCATGATTCCGTGCGTATAAATAATGGCCTTGAATCCTTGGAAGCCGTGTTCTCTTTTATATATTGATAAGTCTTTCGTTCGTTTGTTTTACTTAGTTTTGAATCAAATCCGATATTTGATTGCGAATTCTACAAAAATCATTCAAAACTCCTTTGATCTTTATTCCCTTCTTTTCCAACCTCGTTCTTTCACTTTGATTTACGCTATCTTTGATCACATTCACATTCCAAACACTTAGTCCCTGAGATCGACCTTAAAATACTTATCCTTACTGTAATTGACCCATACAATGTGGGTTCGCTACAATTTGGGTGTTTATTTCTTGTTTTACAAATTTAAAACATACCGTGGTTTTTACTAACCTATGAGCTTTTATCATTATTGATAAAAGTTTATAGGGGTGTTAAAACAACAAACAGTTTTTGGCGCCGTTGCCGGGGACTAAGTCATTTGTTTTGTTTTGTGATTTCTTATAGTGTAAGTCTTTCTTTTACTTTTGATCTCATTTTTGGTTTTGTTTTTGGAATTTTCAAGACTTTAGGTATCCTTCACAGTGTATGAGAAGAACTCGGGGTTTGAAAGAACTAGTTTCGTACGATCCCAAACCTGAACGAACACTGTGAGATAGACTAAGAGCCCGGAAAGCCTCTAAAATGGCTTAAAACAGAGATTACGAAGCTGAACTTAGAGATGCTTTAGAGCAACTAGAAGTTGAGAGACGGAATGCTAGAGAAAGAGAGGAAACTACAGAAAGAGAAATGGCTGCAATGAGAATTCAAATGGAAGAGATAGCCAGAGCCATGAACCAGAGGCAAGCTGCAGCTCCAACTCTAGTGCAGCAAGTAATTCCACCACCACAATTAGCTCCAATTCCTCCTCAAGTTGAAGTTCCTCCACAAGCTCCACCTCCCGCTCCTCTCAGACATGCCCTTTACCAGCCTTTTGTGGAAGTTCCACAAACACTTGGACAGAGAATGGATCCTACCCAAAGAGTTAACCGTCCTGGAGTTAACTTTGGAGATCCCGCAAATCACGAGCATGAGCTGCGACCGCATGTAATACAGTGATTCGCCAGAATCAGTTTGGTGGGACAGAGACGGAATCTCCTCACCAACACATGAACAACTACGAGACTCTTATGGATGCGGTATGTCCAGCCCGTATGGAAGGTAAAAATCATAAAATAAGGGGTTTTTCTTTCTCTCTTAAGGATAAAGCTTTAGCTTAGTATCAAACTATTCCATATGGGCGGATTAACACATGGGAGGAGATGGTGTCTGAATTCCTCCCTTAGTTTTTCTCACCCTACAAGACTACTAAACTTAGAGGGAAGATAAATGCTTTTGTGATGAAAGATAAGGAGAGTTTGTATAAGTCTTGGGAGAGGTTCATTGACCTTACACTGGAATGTCCTCATCATGGGATCTCTAAGATTGAATTGCTAGAGATTTATTACAAGGGACTTGATGAAGATACTCAATTCAAGTTGCAATCACTTTCTGGAGGTACTTTTATGGAAAAAACTGTGGATGAAGCTTGGAAAATCATTACGAAGCAAGCCAAGACTATTGAAAAGTATTCTCATAGGAGAGTTGAAGAGAGAAGGACTAGACCCGGAGTCTATGAGGTAAATGAAAGCAGTCTTAATGATTCAAGGTTAGATGCTTTACAAGTTGAACTTAAATCTTTGAAAGAATTAATTGCATCTAACTTGAAAGCTCAGTAAGCCGAAGTGCAGGTAGCATCCAAGGAAGAGGATGCGAATTACATGGGTAAAGGTAACTTCCAAGGAGGTTACACTAGTGACCGTACTCTCTAGATTTCCCATCCTAGCCATCAATTGCTCAAACATTGCTTCAACTCTATCCTTTGTTTGAGCGGGTCTAGTAAGTACCGGGTCTAGTAAGTACGGAAGTTGTTAGCAAGCTGCAGTTGATGTAACATGATCATTGTCAGTGGGAGTTGCAGTAACCTAATGATGATATTGTTTTACTTTTCAGGGCAAGGAATTCATATTGAAGCCTATGACTCCCACTAAGGTTACTGAGTATTACGAGAAAAAGAAGAGTAAGGAGGAGGATGCGAGAAAGAAGACGTTGATCATCATCAATGACGGTCCTCCAAGGAATTCAGATGCTAACCCTTATACATGTGCCACCTATAGCTATGTATACAAGGAAATCTGGCTGTCCATACAAAACATCGGTCTATTGCAGAGTTTTGACGACGTCCTCGACGACCTTCGCAAACCTTTGGCTATATATCATTGGGCTTATCTGGCTAATGAATACCCTCACTTGGACATTGTCATTAACTTTGAGGGATTCAAGCTGAAAAATTTTAAGTTAAAGGGGACGGTGGAAGTCGATTTATCTACACAGGAGCTCACGCGACATCTGTGTAATGCTGCGCTCAGGGAGTATTTCTATCCTCTTAGAGATAAGACTTTGAGACTTATTGATAGATTAAAACAAAACATGAAACTGATATATATAAATCTCAAAAGGTTATACAGAGTACTGCTGAGTACAATCAAAACATAACGAATATATACAAGATCTCTGAACAGAGTCTGCAGTTTCTCCCTCCTCAGTGAGGCAGGGCAGAAACGCTCTTTGATCATGGTCCTCATCTGGTCATAACTGAGAACCTGACTCCGTACTGACCTCCACCAGTCCTGTGTCAGATCTCTGAACAGAGTCTGCACCAACTCTATTTGTGATGTAGGAGCATCCCTTAGCTCGACCTCATTCCCTTACACTGACGGTTCTAGTAGCAAGAGGAGACGAGTTACCCATGGAGACGATCTCGACCGAGATGTGGAGAGAGAGCTTGACCGAGATGTGGAGAGAGACGGCCGAGATCTACTTGATCCGTATGAAGACAAAGCATGTCGGACTGCATTGGAAGAAAGGAGAATTCGGGCTAATTTAAGTGGCTAAATTAGGCCCAACTTGCTTCTTATTTTAAAGCCCATTGTTGGACATCTTTTAATAAAAGATGGGCTTCTTTTAATTATTCGTTTTGGGCTCTTAAGATTTGTTAGTTCAGCCCATTAGTTTATTTTATTTCTCTTTTATTTTTGATCTTATCTCTTGGAGATTTGATCTTATCTTTTAAGCTAGAATGGGCTCGATCTTGGATCAAGCCCATAGCCCGTAGGAAACCCTAGATGACGCACCTCTAGCCTATATAAGGCCTAGGGTGGACGTCTCTTTTGGTCACCTTTGAATGAATTAAACACAAGTACTTTCGAGTACTGTTTCTCTTCTATCCCATACTCTTCTCGTGGAATCGAGACAACTTACTGTGTGAGCGGAATCCGTTTGCCCAACAACTTTGGTACTGTTTTGAGTTGTGTAACTTGGATTGGGAAGGTTGTGCTCTCAATCATCTCCAGGTGACTTCTCGTGCTTTGGGGACAATCGCTTTCCCCTCTGTGTGAGATTATAGCGGAAGGGCTTCTTCAAGTCATTCCAAGTTGTGTGTTAGGGCCTTAGTTTCCCTATCGTGCTCTTGGTTGCCTTAAGGGTTCGACCAGATCTATCCATCTATCGATCCTTCACAATCATTGGATCATTCCTCCATCTTTTTATTTTCAAGTTTCCACCTTTTATCCATTTTCTCCATCGCGAGTCTTGGTGTTGAAAGATCGAGTCAACTGACGGCTAACCAACCTTCACACGTCATATATAAAACACACAAAAAATTCGAGCTTTCAAGATCCGTCAAGGAAGTTCTACCACAAAAAGAGTCACCGGAGCAGGATCCGTAACGGTTAGTTCTACTATTCTCGTTATTTTTCTGCAATTTTCAATTCCGCATTCAATTTCTTGAAAAGAAGGATTTTTTGTGGCCTATTGTTAATCTGAATACATATTTTTGCCTAAGATTCGATCTTTTCTCGTTGTGATCGGATTTTAACCGCGTCCACCACAAAAAACGCTACACCGCGCAAAACCCGCAGCCTCCGGCGCCGCCGCAAGGCTCCGCCCCAGCGCAGCCGTCACCCAAGGCTACGGCCTTCAGCCCTTGCCCACCGCCTGCAGCCGCTGCCTACCCGCTGTTTCGGCAATCTCGGCGCCGCTCCCACGGCCTTCATCCTTGAGACGCCGCCCGAGATCCCAGCCGCCGCCCCAGCCCTCGGTCTCGGCGAGATCCAAAAAAAACCCTACGCCGGCCGAGATTTGTTCTCTGCAGCCGCAGCCGTCGCCTCGCGTCGCTAAACTCTACCCTAACCCTAGCCGTCGGGCCTCGTCAAACCGGCCCAACCCGACCCATCTCCGCCCATCAACCGAGATCACACAAAAAAAAAAAAAATCGGAAACGAACGAAAGAGGTTCAGCTGCCCACCGCTCCAACGCTCAGCCGCCACTGTTGTCGGTCCGCCGCAGCCGCTAGCCGCCGCCGCCCGTGTTAGTCTCGCAAGTGTTTAGTAAAAAAAAGAGCAGGTCAAAGGCCGTACAAAAAAAAAAAAAAGAGACGTTACTTGCGAGCTAAGTTGTTCAGTTTCTACGGTTGTGTATCTTGTGCAAGTTGTTTTGGCAGGCGTCCGTTTTTGAGCGTGATTGATATATATTTGTTTTCATGGGAGCTCCCTACATCGCTGCAGGGCAACCTTAATTTACAATCCTTCCCTTTTTCCCTCTTATCCTTTCCCTTGTTTCCTTTTACATTCCCTTTCCTTATTATTTTGTTTCCTTTTTACCTTATTACCTTTTTCTATTTTATTTCCCTTTTTCTTTTGTATTTTAATTTCAAAAGGCCGCAAATTATCTTTTTAATAAAGATAATTGATTTGTTGGTTGAGAAAATTTACAGGCGAGATTAGTTTTTTGCTTTTCTATCTAGCACTACATAAAAAGCCTTTTCCTTTTGAGATCTGGTTCGATCACCTTTGTTTTCTGCCTGAACGCACTAACTTGTTGATTGCTTGAGACATCTTTCTTGTAGATTCACAGTGATCCTCGCAAACCGGCTAAAGAGGAAGTTGCGAAGCTTACATGATAGGTTCTGAGTTATCTTTAACTAAACTTGACGTGTTTGCTTGTTTTGAGTTATGTCTGCAGGAAAGGGAAAACGAGAACCAGATACCCGAAGTTCCACGAGGGTACGGATCTCGAGACTATGATGGCCCGTGTCATGGAAAGATTAGATGCCATCGAGGCACAAAACGCAAGGGTACCCCACGGGTGGAGCCTCCACCACCTCGTCCGTCCATATTCCAGTATTGGAGACTGAAGTATATTCTAAGGCTAAGGTGAAGATACCCCCCATTTGAAGGGAAGTGTGATGCTGATGTGTACCTTATATGAGAGGCGAAGGTAGAACGGATCTGGAGCTGTCATAACGTTTCAGACACTAAGAAGGTACAATACGCGCTGCCCTTGAATTCACGCGATTATGCCTTAATGTGGTGGAATAACTTGCTAAAAGAGAGAAGGAGAATGTTAGATGAAGACATCACCACGTGGGAACATATGAAGGCTATCATGAGAGCCCGTTCGTGCCACCTTACCATGGACGAGATCTGCGGCCAGCGACTGGAGAACCTTAAGCAAGGTTCTATGAGCGCGGAAGAGGTGTATGCAGCCATGGAAATGGCTATAGTTCGAGCCGATGTGCAGGAACAAGAGGAAGCTACCATGGCTCGATATCTTAGGATCTTACACCTTTACTTGGCTCACGAAATAGAATTGTATGTTTACTCTAACTTGACAGATTTGCTGCACCTTGCTGTAAGAGTAGAGAAGAAGCTGAAATTACGAAGTCAGGACAAGCGATCTCCGAATACCACGTGGAGAGGAAATGCCGGCCGAGACAATGGCCGAGACTCCGGCCGAGATACACCCCATCCGAGACGTCAAGACCCCCCGGTTCAGCCCACAGCCGCTTCTACATCGGGCAACGCTAATACCTCGACACACAGGGAAGTGGTTCTAGCTCCTCTACGAGAGCTAGAGACATCACTTGTTTCAAGTGTCAAGGACGAGGTCACATATCGCGGGAATGCCCCAACAAAAGGACATTGTTCATCAATGACAAAGGGTATTACGATTAGGATTCGGATCCTGAGGAAGAGGAAGAAGAGAGACCGGTTTTGCTAGCTGAAAGGGATGAAGTAGAAAAGAGTAAACTGGAAAGAAGAATTTGAAACTGGATTATGCCTTCATTCCAATAAAATTGCTGAATGCTTAGATGATGAGACCGCTGCTGAGTTGGTCACACCTTTACATATGATATCCCCTGTTGTTGCGATTGATTCCATAACTACTCTCATTAAGCATCTAGTTGAGTATGATGCAGGGAAGAAAACGACTGAGTCGGAACAGGAGGCCATTTCCCACGGCTCACAGGGCAAAGAATTGACATGTTTATATATGTGCCCCTCACCTTTGTTGTTAAATGATGATTTTGTTGACTGCTTTGTGATTAGGAGAAGCTTTGAGTATCATACCTTCTCTCGACGAAGATAATCAAAGAGAGAACTTGTTCCACACACGTTGTCTGGTTCAAGGAAAGGTATGTAACATGATCATTGACAGTGGGAGTTGCAGTAACCTAGTAAGTACGGAAGTTGTTAGCAAGCTGCAGTTGATGTCTATTCAACACCCACGACCTTTATAAGCTCGGATGGATGAATGACTGTGGAGAAGTCAAAATCAATCGGCAGGTCAATATCGCATCAAGAGCGTCTTGGTTTAGATACAGTTAAGGGGATGCCCTTTATTATAGGGTTACCCGATGGTGGTAGGGTCAGAGGTACCCCGTGAGATTCGTGACTGTCCCATTACTGTAGGGACCCGTGTTTTTGCTTGTGGACTTCTTTGTCATGCCATTAGTGCATGAAGAAGTCATCTACGTATGGATTGGATGGATAGAGATTCTGCAGTCTTAGATGTAGGTAGGAGGACTGTTACCCCCTCTCTACCGAGTTAGGTCAAATAGAGGTTTTCCGAGGTTGGGACCTTGGAAATCTGGCATGGTTATTAGTGCGATACGGGCTGCGAGACTGATTGCACAGGGTTGTGATGCCTTCTGGTGTTATGCCATGAAGGAGAGGGAGAGTCCAGCTATAGAGGACATCCCAGTTGTTTGTGAGTTCACAGATGTGTTTGCTGAGCCGTCCAGTTTGCCGCCTCAGAGTGTGGATTTTGGCATTGAGTTAGAGCCTGGTATGAGACCCATCTCGAAGGCCCCACACCGGATGGCGCCTGTCGAGATGTTGGAGCTGAAGAAGCAATTTGAGGAGCTGGCTGAGAAGGGCTTCATTCGCCCTAGCGTGTCCCCATGGGGAGTACCTATCCTCTTCGTACGGAAGAAGGACGGATCGTTGAGGTTGTGTATAGATTACAAAGAGCTGAACAAATTGACCATCAAGAAACAAGTGTCCACTACGAGTTTGTAGTGATGCCATTTGGGCTTACGAATGCCCCAGTCGTCTTTATGGAGTTGATGAACAATATCTTCATTGACTTTCTGGATCAGTTTGTGGTGGTTTTCATTGATGACATTCTAGTATACTCTCGCAGCAGAGAGAGGAGCATGGCATGATAGATGAGGACTGTATTGCAGGTTTTGCGGGATAGAGAACTTTATGCTAAGTTCTCTAAGTGTGAGTTATGGATGCCAGAGGTAGCATTCCTGGGTCATGTGGTTTCAGCTGAAGGGATCAAGGTGGATCCAGCGAAGATAGAAGCAGTAGCAGCATGGACTACACCGACGAACGTCAAGGAAGTACGTAGTTTCCTTGGTTTAGCCGGTTATTACAGACGCTTCGTGGAGTGATTCTCTGTGATTGCCCGTCCACTGACGAGTTTGTTGAGGAAGACTACAAGATTTGTGTGGTCTGATCAGTGCATGCAGTGTTTTGAGGAGTTGAAGAGGCGTTTGACTTCTGCTCCTATTTTGGCACAATTAGAGGGTCCTGAGGATTTTGTGGTATATAGTGATGCATCCAAGCTAGGCTTTGGGATGTGTTTTGATGCAGAGAGGCAGGGTGATTTCTTATGCGTCTCGACAGCTGAAGACGTATGAGGAGAACTACCCGACTCATGATCTGAAGTTGGCAGCGGTAGTTAATGCACTGAAGATCTGGAGTACACTGGGCAGATAGTGAGACTCCATGGTGTACCGAGGACGATCGTCTCAGACAGAGATGGGCGATTTACCTCGAGATTCTGGCAGCAGATTCAGACTGCCCTGGGGACGAGTTTGCACTTCACGACTGCGTTCCATCCTCAGACAGATGGTCAGTCAGAGAGGACCATTCAGACCCTAGAGGATATGCTGCGAGCTTGTGTGTTGGATTTGGGACAAGTGTGGACGGATCATTTCCCACTTGTGGAGTTCTCATACAACAACAGCTGGCATGCATCTATTTGGATGGCCCCATATGAGGCACTGTATGGACAGAGATGCCGTACTCCATTATGCTGGGATTAGCCGAGCAGTGTTAGTGGTTTGACACCTGATCAGATTCAGGATGATGTGGCTCGAGTAGCACTGATTAGAGAGCGGATGCTGACTGCTCAAAGCCGTCAGAAGTCATATGCTGATAGGAGGCGTACACCTCTAGAGTTCAGAGTTGGAGCCCATGTGTGGCTGAGAGTGTCTCCGACACGAGGTGTTAGGCGTTTTGGCATTAAGGGGAAGTTGAGCCCCGATATGTCGGACTGTTCGAGATTTTGGATCGGGTTGGGAGCGCAGCTTACAGATTAGCTTTGCCTCCGAGATTAGAGGGTGTTCACCCTGTATTTCATGTGTCTCAGCTGAGGGAGTACATATCAGATCCGAGACATCGTGAGTTATGATGATTTAGTGGTTGATTCGGACCACACCTTTGTTGAGCACCCTATTGCAGTCCTAGAACGAGGTATGAGACGCCTGCATTCGAAGGACATTCCTATGTTGAGGATACAGTAGTCGAGACGAGGACTTGATGAGGCTACTTGGAAGACTGAGGATAGTATCCAGAGGAACTATCCAGAGTTCTATGCTGAGTTAGATGCACCAGTAGTAGGATCACTGAGTAGATCTTAGTACTATCTTGGTGAGTATTATGTGCTTATATGCTTATATGCTATGATGTGTTTACCTTCATACTAGCTTTTATGTGATTATGATCTTATTAGATCCTGTTGTGCTAGTATGATTATTGTTTACAATTGGAGATGGTTCTTTCCTCCATGCTATTGTGATATGATAGGTTTAGCTGGAGAGGGTTCTTTCCTCCATGCTATTTTGATGGACATAGTAGTGTTGGAGATGTTCTCCCTCCATGCCTTTCTGTTATAGATATGATACGGCTAGAGATGTGATTCCTCTATGCCTTGTGATATGTTTATGGTTTGGCTAGAGATGGTTTTCCTCTAGGCCCTAGATAGTGTTGTTGTTGGAGTTTTGATGAGTTCCTCCACACTATATATCTACACTCAAACTAGCATGAATGCACTATTTTATGGATTTTTGGCAATCACACTATCTACACTCAAAATTTCCAGCAATGAAATGATATGTTCAAGAAAATAAGAAAAGACTCAAAGAAAGACTCTAAAGAATTGAATCGAATAGAAGAAGTGAAAAAGAGAAGGAAATAATTAAGTTGCTTAAGAGAGACTTTACTTACCTTCAACTTTTGTCAATGGGGCGGAATGGAAATGTCGTTTGGAGTAGGTAGGGTTGTTGGGTTTTGACGTTAGAAAGAAGAAGGGTAGTAGATGTAAGCGCCTTAGTCTTTCGGACCGAGATTAGACCTTAGCCGAGATTGGCTTTGGCCGAGATTTACCTTTCCGCACCCGCGGGCATGCATGCCGCCCCTTCGGGTTTCCACCCCTGCGGCTCAAGGAACCGCCCCCTGCGGTTTCCGACGGCTGTAGCCGGTTTTGTTGACTCCTTTGACCGGTGTTTTACCCTTTGCTTACTTCCTTCTTTTCCTTGCTGAGCAAGGGTTACCTTCTTCACTTCCAAATCCAGCCCTTTCACGTCCTCCTTGCTTCTCCTTCATCCTGCTTGAGCTTGAGCTTGGATTCCTTAGAGTTGGAGAGTTTTGTGTGGTTTTTGTGGTGGTTGATGAGCTAATGTGCATGGCTGAGCTTGGAACCCAGCTGAGGTGCTAGTGGTGAGCAGTCCCTAGTTAGGCCACAACTGTGGTAAGCCTTCTTCTCCTTCTTCTCTTCCTTCTTCCTTTGATTCTTCCTTCCTTAGCTTAGGATTGGATGTATTGATCATAGACTAATGTTGGAATGTGTATGTATATGTATGTGTGTGAATTTGGATGAGAGAAGACGTGATTTGATCACGTGAAGAGCCGAAGAGAAGCCGCGGGATCACGTTCTGCACTGTCGCCGTCCCCCGCGGAAGCCGTGCCGCAGCGCCGCGCCAGCCAGCGCCTTGCCTGCGTCCCGTGTCACCGCGCCTGCGGCTGATCCCTGCCGCGCCTGCGGGTTGTCTACTCCGCTCCTGCGTCCCTTGATCACACAGGTGCGTCTTGTCCCGGGACTACCTATAGTTGGGTAGCTCCTTTCCTTTCCTAGTATGAGGGAACTAGTACATGCTAGGTATCGGGTGGTGATGATGAGTATGATATAGATATGCCGGTTAGGGCCTTGAGATTTACGAGTTGGATATGATCCTTATGGATCCCTTGGGTCTAGGTGTGACCCTTTGTGTGATAGTAGATTGATATGTATACACGTATGCCTTGTATAGGCCGTGTTGTCCTCCAGTTTGGAGTGGACGTATCTGAGAGTTGATCATAGTTGGGATTACTTCCGAGATTGAGGTAAGTCCATAGGACTTACTTAGCTACTATCCTTATATTGGATGTATGCTTGAGTGGTGTTTGTTTATGCCTTGTAGCATGTGATATGGTTCATTACCGACGTATATTATATTGACCGCCCATTGTAGTGGCCGTGATAACCTTTCCCTTTCATCCCGTAGTGGAGTCTGGGAGGTTCTCTGTAGTCATACCTGATCTGGTATACGGGAAGGTCCCTCACCACTCCCATAGGGTACACGGGAGTGTGCCGATACTACTCCAGCTGGCTATAGCACCCAAAGGCGAGGATTATATTCCTCGTGTCACATATATTCATATACATTTATTTATACGATTGAGTGATTGGACTTATTAAAAGATAATAACCGGGTAAATGTGTGAAAGCATGTTGATATGTTATAAATTCGGATGTGTGTTTGTGCTCTAGCATCTTCCCTATATATGTGTATAGTTAGCTAACGGTTTTTATACCGTGTTGTAGATCCTTTGCAGGTTAGGAGGGCTGCAGAGTGATCTAGATGGGTGATCCGCTGAGGGCTCCGTACACAGGGTCGATATCGTGGGATTATGGGGTTTTTATGTTGTACGGATATGTACTTTGATTTTGCACTGAGCGGTTACACTGTATTACCTTTTGACACATATGTATACATATCAGTTTTATGTTTTGTTTTAATCTATTGATGTCTTGTTGTAAGATTCAGTGAACTTGCTGTCAGGCTAGGGTCAGGATCCATTGTGTGATCCTAGCCTTGTAGCACCTCGAGTCCTACGGATTCAGGGTGTTACAGTAGAGGTATCTTGCTCACTTAAATGATATTCACATTCCTTAGAGTTTCTATCTTCAAAAGATCATACAATAACATAAAAGAAGATGAAATAACACAAATAATTCTTCTTTGTATGCATTTTTTTTTGACAATGCTACCAAATTAAGGAGTTAAAAGAAGAGGGTAATTAATGAAGGTAAAACATTCCAGAAGGTATAAAAAAGCTGAAATTAACCCTCAAAAACTTAGTTGAATTGGTTTTGTCTGTTGCTAGATTGTAGAGATTTGTGGGCTGTTGTGGATGGATATTGAATGCCACCTTTGGAGAAGGAAAACACGTTTTTTTCCAGTTTGTTCCAGCCTTAGAAACGTCAGTTTTGCAGCCTTCAACAATGGTGAACAAGGTAGGCAATTTCTATGATTTTTAGCTGATGAAATTCACGAATAAACATAAATCAAAAGCAAACAAGACTCAACTCAAGACAACAAGACTCTAGACTCTTAGAAAAGAAGACGCAAAGACTCAAAAAAATAAATTAAAAAAAACACGCAAACCGTTGATTGAATGGAAGAGGTGCTTGTCGTCTAGCTTTGATACCAATTGATTCAACCGTATTCTTCTTGATCTAGACAACATAACCTCTTGACTCTCGTAGTGGGACGTTTGGACTTAACACTCATTGGATGCAGCCGTGATTATGGATGAAATATGGCATGCGAAGAGATGGAATGGACTAATGGAATGGTGATGAAGATCGAAGTAGGAACCAATGTGGAGACAATTGCAAGAACATTTGATCTAGATATCAAAGACCCGAACAATACTGCCACACCCCCTTCTTTATACAACTCCACACTAACTCAAAAAATAAGGTTGAGAAGTACGAAAAGGATGCCCAATGGAACTTGTAAGCACCAATCTTATAGAAGATTGACACAATGCAAGACAACATAAGCTTCAAAACAATAATGGTGATTGCTCTCCAAATAACCTCTCAAGAAGGCTTTATAATGCTTTCTACATCTAAAATGCCTTAAACTTATTAAAAATGTCTTAAAACTACTACTTAAATGAGAATGTTTTAAAGAGGTTCAAACATCATCATTTGATAAACATATATACGCCTAAGGAATGCCTTCTTCACGTGTGCATGGGCCTGCATGGTCGGCCTTGGCGTTATTCCTAGCTCTCCACAAGATCGTATGCTTACTTGGCCTCTTCTTCCTCGGTGGTGAAGTTAACCTACAAGATGCTACTACATCACCATTTTTGGTAGAATAATATATCATGAATTGGAGATGGAAGATATCAAGATTGATCTGAACACAAGGTAAACGCAGCCATGCACGTCCATGCATGACGATTACATATGCATGGGCAAGGACAACACGTGATAGAGTCATGGAACCAAGGGATGACAATAAACGAGATTCTCATAGAGAGGGCCGAGATGCACGTGGAAGATCCGAAGTCATTCACGTCTATGCATGATCACTTATGCATGGGCGAGGAGAGGTGCCGAAGGAACTTCGTGATTAAGGAAGAGTTGGAAGTTTTTTTTAGCTCTAAGATGGGCTTATTTTATTGATTAATGATGCAGGAGCATCTCAGGACATATCCTGATTGGAGATCATGATCATAAAGGCTAGGAGACATGGAGTGTTGATCACTCTAAGGAAGAGGGAGGAAGGATTAGAATCACTTCTGGAAGAGGAATGAAAGCCACGTCCGAAAATTAAATGAAGTCCATTTCTAGAAGAGACAAGAAGATTATTCCTACAAGTGATGTGAAGACTATTTTCAGAGATACATTGAAGACCATTGGTTGGAGATCGGAGATAACAAGAAGAACATATGCATGGGAGATAGCCATTGTTGCAAGACCACGTGTGAAGAACGAAGGAGAAAACTATGCATGGCTATGCATATGTACGTACGGGATGAGACGTCAATGGTCGAGATTATCATCAAGCTGGCTGAGATATGCATGGACATGCCGCCGAGGTTAACGTATAGGAAGAGAAGGAAATGGCCGATATTGGTTTGCTTATGGCTGAGATTCAAGTGGAAGAGATGCAGTCATGCACGTGCACGCATTGAGCACATATGCATGGGTAAGGAGAAGAACTCAAATGACTTGCAAATGGGCTGCGTGTTTATGAAAGAAGTTGGACATTTTTTAGCTTCTAGTTGGGCCTATTTTATTTTTTAAATTAGGCCTTAATTAGATCTTTTATGTCAGCCCATAATTTAACATATTTTATTATTATGGGCTTGTTTTTAGTGGCTTTGTTTTAGGCTTTTAGGATTAGAGTTACAGATTTGAATGAATAAAACATACACATTCTAGTATATCTTTGCTCGTGGAATCGAGTGCCTTGTGGAATCGAGTTGGACCACATCTATCCAGCTACCGATCCATCACCATCATCGGATCATTACACATTTTTTTTCTCCATCCATCTTCACGGCTCTTTCATTCTTCATTCCATCGAGTCTTGGTATCGAAATATCAAGGCAACCACATGGCTAATCCCTGTCTCAATTAAAATTAGGCTTTAATTTGATATATTATTTCAGCCTATACTTAAACTCTTTTAATTATGGGCTTGTTTTTAGTTGTTTTGTTTCATGGGCTTTTTAAGCTAGATTTCAACCCATAGTTTGATCGTATCTTTTCTTTTGCTTGGGATTTAGGCTATGATCAACAACCCATAGTTTTGCTATTATCCCTTAGAAAACCCTAGTTTACTAGGAGGATGCTCAATTGCCTATAAGGCATTCCTGCTGAACGTTTTACTCGCCTTTCAAATTAATAAAAACACATATACTTTTCAAGTATTTTATCTTTCGTGGATTCGGGAACGAATGGGTGGATTCCTGTTCAGAATAAGTGGATTCATTTTAAATGAGCGAGTAGATTTTCGTTCGCCAAGAGCTTGGACTGTTTTGAGTTGTGTCACTTGAATTGACAATCGTCTTCCTCTTTGTGTGGGATTATAGCGGAAGGGTTCTATAATTCCTGGTTATGTATTAGGGCATTAGTTTCCCTAGTGTGCTGCTCAAAGTAGCTTCTAGAGTTCGACTAGATCTATCCAGCTACTGATCCTTCACCATCATTGGTGCTCGCAATCATCTTCAAGCGACTTCTTCTGCTTTGGGGACAATCGTCTTCCCCTTTGTGTAGGATTATAGTGGAAGGGTTCTACCTGGTTGTGTATTAGGGACTTAGTTTCCCTAGTATGCTCCAAGTTGCTTCTAGAGTTCGACCAAACCTATCCAGCTACCGATCCTTCACCATCGTTGGATGATTAATCGTCTTCTTAATGACCATCTTCATGGTTTCTTTATATCTACTTCCATCGAGTCTTGGTGTCGAAAGACTAGGGAAACCACATGGCTAATCTCTGTATCCGATAGCTTCTCCTTCGTGTTTCATAGGTGTGTTCTTGACTTCAATGGATATCTCACATGCATATGTTCTCCATGTCTTCTCCCATCTCCAATCAATAGTTTTCAATGCCTTCTTTGAAAAGGATTTCATCTCTCTTCTAGAAATGACCTTCTTAACTCTTTCAGGAATGTCTTTAATTCTTGTTCTTCTTCTCCTTAGACTGATCTTCACTTCATGCCTCCTAGCTTCCATGATCAAGATCTCCAATCGGCCTAGGTCTGGAGATGCTCCTGCATCACCCTCTCCTTCTTGAAAAGGATTCGTCCACGAATCCTTGACGTCCTTCCAAGCAATGACCCAAGGCGGCATCCAAGCGAGGGACTCATCCTTTCCAGCTTCATTTCGTGCACCTTCTTGTCTACATACTCCTACAAGGACATTAATAATAGCAACATTAGAATTGTGTCCCAACTCATCAAGGTAAATACTCAAGTTCTCATATTAGGAGGGTGAGGGAATTTCCCTGAAGAGTTTAACATGTGCGGTAATGTGTCGTTCAAAGGCATACTAACAAGAAATACAACAACACATGCATGCACGGAAGGATCAAGCCCAATAAATACAAAAGATATGGGCACTTTGTAGAACATAGGGGTTGTTATTCTCCTTTCCCTAAATATCATTTGCAACTCATGAAGTGTCAACTTAGGTCCTTAACATGTAAATCATTATGATCCCCAAAGTCACTTCTTCCTACAAGAGGTCTATCAACATGCAAATCTCGTGAAAAATGCAAACTTAAAGTAGACGTGAAATTATGAGACCAAAAATCAACATAGCCAAACAATTTCCAAACATGATATTTTCCATCAACTTGAAACATAAGTAGATGTACTTTTCTAGGTTCACTCGAATGTAATAGGGGATTTTTAGACACATCATGCTAAAGATAAGACAATTTAAGCTCATCATCACTAGTAGGATCAAGATCATAATCTAGCATATGATCATCACCGCACATAAGATCATCAATAATTCAAATTGAGGGGAACATCTAAACCACTTTTACTAGCTAAATGATCAACAAAATCATCCCAATGAACATGCATATGAATAGGCTCAACAAAATCAGCACGCTCATCAATGATTATGGTAGAATCGACATTAAACCTCTACAAAAAAACACATTTTATCTCGGTTGAAAAACACATTTTATCCCGATTTTCAACCGGGATATTATGTTACATTATGCGATAAAATGTTGTGGCGGGCAGAACCGTGATAAAAGGTTCTTTATATCCCGGTTTTTGAACCGAGATAAAAGGTTAATGAAAACCGGTATAAAACACTTTTTATCCCGGATTTTTGGACCGAGACAAATGACTCCAAAAGCCGGACCAACGTAAAGTATCACGGTCTTTTAACCGTCCTAAAAGGCCAAGAAAATTTGTCAATAGCTTTTATCACGGTTTGAGAAACATGATAAAAGACTGAAAAATCCAAACAAAAATTTTATATCACATTTTAGAAACCGTGATTAAAAAAAAGCACGTGCAAATTTGTGAAACCTTTTATCCCGCTTAGAACCGTGATATTAGGATTATGAAATTAAAAGTAACTAAAAGTTTATATTTTGTTTACACGTAATCAACAACTATCATATTTGATCAATCAATTTCTTCAAAACCAGACATTTCCAAATTCATCCAAGTATCAAATCTCAATAAGATCAATATTGTAGCTAAATAGTTCATGTATATAAGCAATGTTTAACAAAGTTCTATGCTTATAATAAGTACATGTTATAATCTTGATAAAGAAACATAAAAGCGGTGTTCAAATGACACTTGTAACGATCTACAATATAGGATTTTGAAGAATGCATCATAACATCAATGCAATATGTTGTAATACTGAAAACAGTAAGAAAAAGTATCAACATATATGTGCTCCATATAAAATTGCATGAATGAATATTCTATGCGCACAATTTAATCAAAATAATTTACCTTTTTTAGTATCACACTAATGTTTCGTATTTCGAGAATCTCCTACATAAACTGCATGGTCCACAACACATAAAATCCTCTTAGAAATTTAATATTTGGGTTGGACACTAAAATCTGTAATTTTCCAGCTAGAGAGGAGAAACAACAAAGCAACATAAAATAGTCCAAAATATAAATATTAATATTTGTGCCAATGAACCAGGAAAATAAAATGATCCTAAATTTACATCCTTAGTGGTGTATAGTATGCTAGTATTTGAACAAATTAAAGAACATAAGAACTGTCATAAATGTATCATGGTTAGGTACAATAGGTATACTCAAAACAACAAGGCAAAATAATATAGTCTAAAAAATAATGATCACACAATTGTTTCTCTACAAGTTAATCTAACATATGCCTTAGTTTAGGTATAAAAAAAGTAATAAAAACAACAAAAATAGCATGTGAAATTTGATCAATTGGTTCAGCCAAAACCAACCAAATCCACAAGATATATGGTATTTCTTTCATCACCAAATATGATTCATATAGGTGAAAATGATAATATTTTATTTGTGTTTTAACTAGTATTTTTTTATTTGCATTCAATATCTAATGAACTACAACAAGGTTTTGACTTTTACCTCTAATTGAGATCTCCTTATTAATACCTTGACACTATATAGATGAAATGAGAAGAAATTTAAGTGCTTGGAATAGTATATATACACCCCTAGTCTAAATGAAATTCTTAACCAGCCAAATAAGCAAAATATTGATTGAGGCCTTAGATCAAACACCTTTACGGCCCGTTTGGTATCCATATATTTAGTAAAGATATGGGTATGGGTATCACCGATATCCATACTCGCTGTTTGGTATTTCAGGGTATCCATAGCAAAATGATACCCTGATAACAAAATTTTACGCTTTTGATATACGAATTTTTTTGGAGGTATTGGTTTCTTCTTTCTTCCCCTCTCTTCGTTCCTTTCTTCTGCAATTGAACAACCGATCGAAGTATCTCCCTCTTCGTTCCTTTCTTCGGCGATTGAACCACTGACTGAAGTATCTCCCTGTCTCTCTTCCTTCCTCCCCTATCTTCGTTCCTTTCTTCTTTCCTTCCCCTCTCTTCGTTCCATTCTTCTGCAATATTGATATGGGAAATGCGCGGCATTTCCTCGCGAACCCTAGATCTCAACCCCAAACCTATAATGTCGATTGAAAGAGAGATTGTACAGTGCAAGAAGATAGAACCAGTTTGCTCAATCTGGGAATGATCTCAACCCCGAAACCTATAATGTCGATTGAAAGAGAGATTGTACAGTGCAAGAAGATCGAACCAGTTTGCTCAATCTGGGAATGTGTGGGATTTTGGGAGACATGTTTGCTCAATTGACGACCCATATGAAGAATTGGGTTCCCAAATCGCTACTGCTCATACCCGATACCCATATCTATCGATACTACAACATACCAAACAAAATACAAAATTGAATATGAGATATCAATTTGATATCGATATCCGATACCCATACCTGATACCTTTAATTAGGGTATTGATACTAAAACGACCCCTAAGTGCATACCTATAACAATCACATGAACCTAATTCTAGATTTAGTAATACGAAATACGCTAGATATTAGGCACCAATATCAGGGAAATCCCTCCTAAAATATGAACTTTTAGTAATTAAAGGTGAGTAGAATCTTTTTAGTAATTAAAGGTGAGTAAATCTTATAATCTTTTGTACGAAGAAACAAAAGTGCATAAACAGTTGAACAAACAAAATAAAACCATATCATTCATCAACAGGATTAAGAAGACTTACCAAACTAATTGCAGCTTTGATTCTTCAATTCAATTCAAAGTGCTGGAAACAAATAAGAGTATATTCTCTTGCACAATTGATGTGTACTCGGGAGAAAGAAACCCAAAACAGTTATAGAGTCGACTTAATCAAATATTGAACCTTTTAGTGTGAAGAGGTAAAGGCTTTCAATTTTATGAGTAAGAACATGAGTTGATGAAGGAGACGCCTGGATTTGGAGATCATAATTGAACGAATTAGAGAAAGGTTTTGGAGATAGGTTAATAGTTGAACCTCCTCAATATCTGTAACGCCCGGAAATTTTAGAAAATAAAAAATACCGTGTTGTTCCGCTTTCCGTAAATTATTCTACGGGAAGGTTCAATAAATATTCCGAAGCCGTAAAACCGTAAATTATTTTACGAGAATGTCGGAAAATATTCCAACCCGTAACGCCCGTTACGGAACTAGTTTAACGAGTCGGATTGATGAGGGACCATCACCAACATCCCCTACTAGTCCTACAATGCAAGGGCCAATCACTAGATCAAGGGCAAGGGCAATTCAAGAGGAGGTGTCCAACTTGTTGGTGTCTTTAGCTCCTAAGGAGACCATTGATGATCTATGCTGATTAAGGCTTCCTTAGTCACGTTAATGACGATTCCCGACGACTTGGACGTGGAAGGGAGACCATGCACACGTGATTTGGAGCCATGCAAGAGCAAGGAAGAGACACTTGTCCCGGAATTGCAAGAAATGGAAGATTGAGGCTTTTGGAGCTTCTATTGTATTTTATATCATCTTTTGGTATAAAATACAAGACTTTTTTATAACCTTTAGGCTCAAAACATTTTAAGGGTTATTTTTATTTGTTTTAGTTTGTTTTTGTTTGTTTTATTGTCTTTTTTTGACAAATGTTATTCCTTTTTTTAGATAGGAGGCTTTCTAGGCATATAAAAAGCCTCCCTTAGCTTCTTTCCTGATTAGAAGATTTTAGCCAATTGATAAACCGTCTCTTTGAGAGCTTTTGTTCCTATTCAGAAAATTCAATCAATAAAGTGAGCCATTGATTGAATCGTTGTGAATCCCTGCTAGATTGTTCTTGTGTGTGTTAATCTCTTTAGAGATTGGTGCTACTAGTCAATACTAGTCCCTCCTTGTGCTTGTCTCCATTGAAGGCTTGTGTAAGGTTATAGAAGAAAGGGTTGAAGGCATCATCTTGCTTGGGTTTTGATCAATCTGATCAAGGTTCTTGTAAGGGAGTCTTTTGGTTCTTTTGGATCTACTTCTACCATACATTCCACGTTCCATTTCATTCTCTTTTCTTCCATTTTTTTCCAACGCCATTTCTTGTTCTAACAATCTGATTTTCGTGCCATTTGTCAAGGAAAAACGTCCATTGTTGGTCTTCGAGGATTCTCAATCTAGATCTAGTCATTTGCGGCCCCAATCCCGCATCAAAGTGGTATCAGAGCTAGTTGATTGCGAGTCCGGAATCAGCCATCACCATTGACGGTTTGAGTATCTTCTTTGAGTCTTTTCTTTGTTTGAGTCATTTGCTTCATTTTAAGAGTCTATTTGAGTCTAATTTGCTTTGTTTCTTGTGTTTATTGGAGAAGAGAGAAAGCCAATCCAAAACCGCCATTTGCCGGCCATTCTACATCACTTTCATCGGCCTTTTCTTCATCAAAAACGTCCAGCTGCTTCCTCTTGGCAAATAACCGTTCAAACACAATTTTAGAAGCAAAAGGGGACCACTCTTCACATAAGTGATCAGCCATTGCAAGTAAAGAGAGAGGCCACAAAAAGTTCCTAAATTGTAGCAACAACAAGAGACTACTTCTAGTTAGTTATCTCTCTTTTTCTTTACAATTTTTTAATTTTCTCTCTCATTTCCTTCCAAAAAACGTCAGCCAAGGTCCCACAAAAAAAAAAAAAAAAAGAAACATTTTTCTCATATCATTTCATCATCCTACCTATCATACATTTCATATCATATCCTATACTAACCTAAGTTGTGTAGAAGCTAGAAAAACAAGTGTTTTTGCAATCTGATTGTGAAAGGATCATTGAGACTACAAACAAGAGTTACCTACCTCATTTCTTATCCATCACCATTACCTAAAACCAACGTTAAACACCACAGCCGGCCATATCTCTCTCCATTGCATAAGGACAAGGTAAGTGAAGCTCTCTTCTTAGTCTCTTGTGTGTCTATCTTCCTTGTTTCATTCTAATTCTATATATCTTGAGTTTACCATCTTTGAGAGTCCATAACAGCCTCTTGCATCTTTCTTTGAGTCTTGAGTCTTATCTCCATTTCTTAGTGTCTATCTTGACGTTTTCTGTTGTGAACCTTCAAGCAGCCGTGTATTACCCTTATTCAAGCCAAAAGGAGTGTGCTAGTTGAGCTAAGGCATTGATCTTAGAAGGAGTTTTAATCCATCCAAGTCAATTGCATCAAATAGCTTGTGATCAACACAACTTGAGTGTGAGAGTGAGAAGTAAACACTTGTGAGAATTTTCTGTTTTATCTAATTCAACTAGTTTGCTTGTTTTTGTTTTGTTTTTTTTTATCATGTCTAGGTCTAATAGTCCAAGCAAGTCCCAAAGCAGTGAGCCAATGCACCGGAGACATTTGCTATGTTGAAGCAACTAATGGATTCGGTGGCAAGATTGACCCACCGGATTGGCACGTTGGAGTCTCGGCCAGCACACGGCCACCCCACAGCCGAGGTCCACTTTCGAGCTAGGAGGCACGTCTAGAGATGCCCCTAGAGAAACAACCCATGAATCACCTCAAAGAACCCCTCAAGAGCACGGTATGAGACATGCTAACACTCTTCCTAGAACATCTAATGTGCAAGGTTTTGTGGATGATTTTCAGGAGCACAAGAGGATATTGAGGAAGAAGGCATGTGGAGAGAGTTCCTAGGCGTCACCCACAGCCAAGGAGAGGACGAGAATATGAGCCAGTAAGGCCTTATCAAGAGCTAGATGGAATAGGGAAAGTGAAGGTCAAGATTCCTAGCTTTGAAGGCAAATGTGACCGGATGCTTACATGGATTGGGAGACTAAATTGGAACAAATTTGGTCTTGCCATCACTTTGGAGAGCAAAGGAAGGTCCAGCTTGCATCATTGGAGTTCCAAGGCTATGCACTAGTATGGTGGGATCATCTTGTCAAGGAAAGGAGAAGAACCTTGGATCCGCCATCACTACATGGGAACAAATGAAGGCCTTGATGAGAGCTCGCTTTGTACCTCAACATTATGCTAGGGAGCTGAGGCAAAGGTTGGAGAATCTTAGGCAAGGAGCCATGAGTGCCGAAGAGGTCTACACCTCTATGCAAATGGCAATGGTGAAAGCTAATGTGGTTGAAGATGAGGAGTCTACAATGGCTAGGTATCTACGCATTTTAAATTCATCTTTGGCTAATGAAATTGATTTGTATCCTTATAGTACCATGGTGGAGCTGCTGCATTTGGCAATCAAAGTAGAGAAGAAGACAAAGGCTAGGAACCAAGGTGCCAAGACAAGCTTTGGAGCTACAAGCTCATGGAAAGCACACAACAGCCGGCCCCAAGGATCCTACGGCCGTGAGCCTACATCCACCAAGGAGGACCGAAAAGCATCAATCATGGACCAAGGAGCACAAAGAAGGAGCTCACACCTCATTCATCTTCTAGACCCTTGAATGAGCCTTCAAGTGGTCCTAAAGGGAGTACCTCTGACTCTACTCTTCGTTCTAGAGATATTGTGTGTTTTAAATGTCAAGGTAGAGGTCATTATATGAGGGATTGTCCTAATAAGAAAATTCTGATTTTAAATCAATTTGGACAATATGAGAGTGAGGATGAGCATGAAAATGATGATCACACCAACCTTAATGGATTGCATGAAATTGGTAGTGATAGTGATGAGGCATTGAATATGAGCATGGAGAATCATTAATAGCTAGAAGAACTTTGCATGCTAAGCTAGCTCCATGTGAGGATAATCAAAGAGAAAACCTATTTCATACTAGATGTCTAATTAAAGGGAAGGTGTGTAACATGATCATAGATGGAGGTAGTTGTTGCAATATAGCTAGCACTGATTTGATTAATAAGTTGCAAATTACCACATTTTATCACCCTAGGCCTTACAAATTGCATTGGATGAATGATTGTGGAGAATTAAAAGTAAATAGGCAAGCTAGTTACTATCACTTTAGGTAACTATGAGGACACCATTATTTGTGATGTAGTTCCCATGCAAGCTTGTCATATTCTTTTGGACGTCCATGGCAATTTGATAGGAGAGTTAAGCATGATGGTTTTACTAATAGGCATACCTTTGAATTTAATGGTCAAACACTAACTCTTAAGCCTATGACACCATTGCAGATTGCTGAATTTTATGAGAGGAAGAAGGAGTTGAGTGTGGAGCAAAATGAGGTGAAAAAGAGAGGGATAGCTCACGGCCTAAATCAGAACCCACGGCCAAGACTAGTACCACCCTATTAGCCACACCTTCTAGTGTCCTTCTAGCATCCAAGGAGGAGTACATCCTAGATTACACCCCTTTAGATGCCATTCTTGTGAGCTTGTGCAAGAGCTTAGTGACTTTGAGTGATGAAGCCAAGGCCACCCTACCTAAGCCCATCCTAGCTATCCTAGATGAGTTTAGTGATGTGTTTCCCGACGAGATTCCGGCTGGCCTTCCACCTTTTAGTATTGAGCACCAAATAGATCTTATTCCCGGTGCTACACTCCCAAACCGTCCAGCCTATAGGATGAACCCTAAGGAGAGCCAAGAGATCCAAAACCAAGTGCAAGAACTCCTAGATAAGGGTTATGTAAGGGAGAGTTTGAGTCCTAGTGCCGTTCCCGTCCTCTTAGTGCCTAAGAAGGACAATACATGGAGGATGTGTGTTGATTGTAGAGCCATCAACAACATCACCATTAAGTACCGCCATCCTATCCCACGTTTAGATGACATGTTAGATGAGTTGAATGGAGCCACATTGTTCTCTAAGATAGATCTTAGGAGTGGTTATCACCAAATCAGAATGAGGGAGGGAGATGAGTGGAAAACGGCGTTCAAGACCAAGTTTGGTCTTTATGAGTGGCTAGTGATGCCATTTGGTTTAACCAATGCTCCTAGCACATTTATGAGATTGATGAATCACGTGTTGAGACACTACATTGGTAGGTTTGTTGTGGTTTACTTTGATGACATCCTCATCTATAGTAAGTCACTTGAAGAGCATGAGGAACATTTGAGGGAAGTACTTGCAACTCTTAGAATTGAATATTTGTATGCTAATTTGAAGAAATGTGAGTTTAGTACTAATCAAGTTGTTTTTCTTGGTTTTGTAGTGAGCACAAGAGGTCTAGAGGGGATGAAGAGAAGATCAAGGCAATCCAGGAATGGCCTACTCCCACAACCGTCGGTCAAGTGAGGAGTTTCCACGGCCTAGCAACCTTCTATAGACGTTTTGTGCGAGATTTCAGCACCATAGCAGCCCCACTCACGTCCTTGACAAAGAAGAAGGTGCCATTTGTGTGGGGAGATGCTCAAGAGAAGGCGTTTAAGGAGTTGAAGTGGCGGCTGTCCCATGCACCTCTCCTAGCTCTTCCGGACTTCACCAAACCTTTTGAGGTCGAGTGTGATGCTTCGGGTATTGGCATTGGAGGAGTACTCATGCAAGAGGGTAAGCCACTAGCCTTCTTTAGTGAGAAATTAAAGGGAGCATGTTTAAACTACTCGACCTATGATAAAGAACTTTATGCATTGTTTAGAGTATTAAAAACATGGCAACATTATTTATGGCCTAGTGAATTTGTCCTACGTACCGATCATGAGTCCTTAAGACATTTTAGGAGTCAAGATAAGTTAGATAGGAGACATGGTAGATGGATGGAGTTTATAGAAACTTTTCCTTATATCATAAAGTATAAAAAGGGCAAGGATAATGTTGTAGCGGATGCTCTCTCTAGGAGACACTCTTTAATCACAACTATGGATTCTAAGGTCTTAGGTTTCTATTATATTAAGGATCTATATGTTGATGATTCTGATTTTGGAGACATATTTAAGCAATGTGCATCTAGAGGAGCCTTTGATAAGTAGGAGCCTTTGATAAGTATTACTTGTTTGAGGGTTTTCTATTTAGAGTTGATAAAGTGTGCATTCCTAAGTGTTCCCTTAGGCTATTACTTGTTGAGGAAGCCCATATGGGAGGCTTAATGGGGCATTTTGGGAGAGATAAGACTTATCATATGCTGCATTCACATTTTTATTGGCCTCATATGCTTAGAGATGTAGAGAACTTGCTTAAGAGATGTCTTGTGTGTTTAAAGGCTAAGGCTAGATTGAAACCTCATGGATTGTATACCCCCTTACCCACGCCTAAGTCACCTTGGGAGGATATTAGTATGGACTTCATTGTTGGGTTACCTAGGACTAAGAAGGGGAGAGATTCGATTTTTGTGGTGGTAGATCGATTTTCTAAACTGGCCCATTTTATTGCTTGCCATAAGACCGATGATGCTTATAATGTAGCTAACTTGTTCTTTAGGGAAATTGTTTAGATTACATGGAGTACCTAGGAGTATAGTGAGTGATAGGGATGTTAAGTTTCTTAGTTTCTTTTGGAAGACTCTTTGGGGTAAACTAGGGACGAAGTTGCTGCTTTCGATTTCTAGTCATCCTCAAACGGATGGTCAAACCGAAGTAACTAATAGGACGTTAACAACCATTCTGAGGGCTGTTTTAAAAGATAATTTGAAAGCTTGGGAAGATGTCTTGCCTCATGTAGAATTTGCATATAATCGTAAATTACATTCTTCTACTAACCTAACTCCTTTTCAGTGTGTCTATGGGTTGAATCCTTTGACCCCTTTTGATCTTATACCGTTGCCCATAGAGGAGCGAGTAGATTTTAATGCAGAAAAACAGGTGGAGATCATCAAGGAAATGCATGAAAGGACACGCAAAAGGCTAGAGGAGAAGGGGAGGCAAGTGGCGGCCAAGGCTAATAGGAACCGCAAGCAAGTGTTGTTCGAACCGGGAGACCTCGTGTGGCTGAATTTGAGGAAGGATAGGTTCCCGGAAAGGCGCAAGTCCTATCACCTAGGGGAGATGGACCATTCAAAGTACTACGTAAGGTTGGCAACAACGCTTATGTACTAGAGCTCCCGGAGGACTATGGAGTGAGTCCTACTTTCAACGTAGGAGATCTAAGTCCCTTTGAGTCAAGTGATGCGGATGGTGATGATTCGAGGACGAATCCTTCCCAAGAAGGGGAGTATGATGAGGGACCATCAACAACATCCCCTACTAGTCCTACAATGCAAGGGCCAATCACTAGATCAAGGGCAAGGGCAACTCAAGAGGAGGTGTCCAACTTGTTGGTGTCTTTAGCTCCTAAGGAGACCATTGATGATCTATTGCTGATTGAAGCTTCCTTAGTCACGTTAATGACAATTCCCGACGACTTGGACATGGAAGGGAGACCATGCACACGTGATTTGGAGCCATGCAAGAGCAAGGAAGAGACACTTGTCCCGGAATTGCAAGAAATGGAAGATTGAGGCTTTTGGAGCTTCTATTGTATTTTATATCATCTTTTGGTATAAAATACAAGACTTTTTTATAACCTTTAGGCTCAAAACATTTTAAGGGTTATTTTTATTTGTTTTAGTTTATTTTGTTTGTTTTGTTTGTTTTATTGTCTTTTTTTTGACAAATGTTATCCCTTTTTTTAGATAGGAGGCTTTCTAGGCATATAAAAAGCCTCCCTTAGCTTCTTTCCTGATTAGAAAGATTTTAGCCAATTGATAAACCGTCTCTTTGAGAGTTTTTTTTCCTATTCAGAAAATTCAATCAATAAAGTGAGCCATTGATTGAATCGTTGTGAATCCCTGCTAGATTGTTCTTGTGTGTGTTAATCTCTTTAGAGATTGGTGCTACTAGTGAATACTAGTCCCTCCTTGTGCTTGTCTCCATTGAAGGCTTGTGTAAGGTTATAGAAGAAAGGGTTGAAGGCATCATCTTGCTTGGGTTTTGATCAATCTAATCAAGGTTCTAGTAAGGGAGTCTTTTGGTTCTTTTGGATCTACTTCTACCATACATTCCCACGTTCCATTTCATTCTCTTTTCTTCCATTTATTCCAACGCCATTTCTTGTTCTAACAATCTGATTTTCGTGCCATTTGTCAAGGAAAAACGTCCATTGTTGGTCTTCGAGGATTCTCAATCTAGATCTAGTCATTTGCGGCTCCAATCCCGCATCACGGATCCCGCCCTTTCTTTTCTTTCCTCTTTTCTTTCTTCTTTGGGGAATCTCGGCCGCCTATCTCGGCCGAGATCGTCGCCCAGCCTCCCGGGATCACTGTGGCGCCTTCCCTCTTCCCACGCCATGCACGTGCCGCCCGCCCAGCCTACGCCTAGGCCTGCAGGAGGGCAGAGCCGACAGGCCGACCCCTCGGCCCGGGGCCTGGCGTGCTGCTCCATGCCGACCTCTCGGTCCGGCCTTCCCTTCCTACTCCCTCACTCCCTCGGCCTCACTTCCCACTTCACTCCCCTCTCATGCAGCCATCTCTCTCCCTTGTCTCCCTCATGCAGCCTCTCTCTCACACCGCCGTGCCTAGCCGCCCGTCCACCGCCGTCGGCACTTCTTCCTCCCCACGTCCCGAGCCCTTGGAGCACCGCGGAGAGCCGCCAACCCGGCGTCTCTCACCTTCCTTTCCTTGGCCGGGATACCCCTTGCGTTCAACCTGCCCGAGCTCCGGAGAACACCACGCCGCTGCCAACGACACCGCCGAGGAAGAGCCTCCCCGCTGCCCTAGGAGCCGCCGTCCAGTCTTGCCGCTGCCTTCGGCCTCGGGTGAGCAGTAGCTCGCGGCTCTTCTCCCCTGCACGCTTCGATCTCGCCGGAGAACGGCCGCCACCGGGAGCCAGACCACTGCCGGCCACCTGCAGCACCACCGAGGAAGCTAGCCGCCGCCCTGCCCCGCCGGAGAAGCAGTGACGCCGCCGGAGAGACACTGCAGGATCTCGGCCGAGATTGCCCAGAAATCTCGGACGGGCCTCCCCCTCTTTTGGTATAATTGCGATTCTGACCCTCACTTTCGGTATAATTACAGTTTATACCCAGCTGTTTGATAAATTACAGTTTATGCCCATATGTGTTAGGAATTGCATAAGTGCCCGGAAATTATGTTAGCGAGTTTTAACCTGGGGAATTAGATGAGTTTATCTTAGGTTCCGTTATGCTATAAGTTTACGATCTTTTAACGTATGGGCGAAATGGATAGTATCATGATAGGTCATGATAGGTTGAATTAGCATAACGTAGTGGAAATGCCAAGTAGCGGCTTTTTGAGACCTTTGGAGAATGTGAGGAGCGGGATTAGACCTAGTTGGCTTTTACGTCGTGATTGACGGTAATTATGTTGGACTCTAGGATTCGGTCCTAGAATGGGAGTCAAATGATCCTGCGTAGGTCATTTGTGTAGAAGTCCTAGACTTCTCGAGTTGAGCGGGTTTTTATGATACCTTGTTGTGAACAGGTTGAGTACTTCTTCCCAAGGGAAGCGTGAGCATTTTGTGAGATAGTGTTTGAGACGAGGTAAGTCTCCGGACTTACTTAGCTCGTATTTTCCGTATTAGCATTGAGGTGTGTTTGGTGGTGCATGTTTATGTTTTGCTATAACTATTAAACCGGTAAATAGGACCACCGACTTATATGTATAATTTTGGCCCAAGTGTATGATAACGGGCGGTGACAATACTGCCTAGCCTTGCGGGTCTAGGGGATTCTCGGCGACTTGCCCGGAGGGTCAGATGGACGGAGGCATCCGTGCCATTCCTTCCCGGAGGGGGAACCGAGGCGGGACCATTGGGGTCTCGTGTCACAACCGAAGCTGAATTAGAACGGGATAAGACTTAATGATATTAAGATAAAGAAACGGGACTTGTGTGATTTATATTAGGTGCTATGGGTGTGTTTGTGCCTTCGCTGCTTTTCTAATGCGTAGAATATTAGCTAACGGTTTTAAACCGATTGTGTAGATGACTTGCAGGTTAGGAATGCCGCCGGGTCTCCGTACATTATAGGACGGGGATGTTTTGAGTCTTTTCATGTCGTCTTTTATGGATATTATCGTTTGTTAGAATTCGGATTTATTTACGTTGTTTGTGGACTCGGCTGAGTTTCCAAGTTGTAGTTTCTTACTTTTCGTTTCCGCATGCATTAAAACGTATTTGAGTTTTCGACCTTTATTTGTGCCATGTTGGAAGGTCCGGTGAAATTGTTGTCAAGCTAAGGGTCGGGACCCATTGTGAGGTCTCGCCCGTAGCGCCGGAGTCCGCGGATTTGGGTGTTACAATATCGAATAAATTTAGGCCCGATTCAATTTCTAGTTTTTGGAAAATTAAACCACGTTTTTTACCACTAATATGAAATATCCCGGTTTTCTAATAACCGAGAAATATAATTTGGCACGCTTAATGCATATGAGTTTCTATCACGGTCATTTGTACAACCGGTATATAAAATGATTCAAAACGTTTTTAAGACGCTTATGAACGGAACCGTGATTTATCAAGTGGAATAAAATACATTTTTGTACTAGTGTTCACAACTTATGTAGGAGCATCTCAAGACTTAGCCCGATTGGAGATAATGATGATAAAGGCTAGGAGGCATGGAGTGTTGATCACTCTAAGGAGGAGGAGAGGAAGGATTAAACACATTTGAAGGAGAGGAATGAAAGTCAAGTCCATAAATGGAATGAATTCCATTTCTAGAAGAATAAGAATATCATTCCTAAAAGTGATGTGAAGACTATTTCCGGAGATACATTGAAGACCATTGATTGGAGATGACATGGAGGACATATGCATGGGAAATAGCCATTGAAATCAAGACAATGTGTGAAGCACGCTATGCATGACCATGCATAATCTTGCACAGGAAGAGACGACAATGGCCAAGATATGCATGGAAATGACCGGCAAGATCAACATACGTGAAGAAAAGGAAATGGCCGAGATCGGCTTGTATATGGCCGATATTCAGGTGAATGAGACGCAGTCAGACATGTACATTCATGAGTACGCATCCAAAACGAGTACATGCATGGAAGAGACGCGGCGAAACAAGTACATTCATGAGTACGCATCCAAACAAGTACATGCATGCAAGAGACGCAAACAACCAAGATATGCATGGACTAGATAGAGCTGCGTGAGGAGATGAGAAGTTGGACCCGATTTCCCTTTTAGTTGGGCCTATTTTATTAATTAAATTATTCCTTAAGTACTTCTTTTATTTCAGCCCCTAATTGAACATCTTTTTTATTATTATGGCTTGCTTTTAATTGTTTTGCTTTTGGCTTTTTATGTTAAATTTACAACCCATAGTTATGATCTTATCTTTTAGCAAACCCTAGTTAGATTGGGAGACACCCGATTGCATATATAAGGCATGCAAGGAAGAACATTTTTCCTCATTTTTGAAAGAATAGAACTCATACACTTTTTAGTATTTCTTTGCTCGTGGAATCGAGTGTATTGTGAAATCGAGTGAATTCCTATGAAAGGAAGTTCTTGAGCCAAGAAGAGGGAATAAGTGGAATCCTATTCAAGCTATTATTTCTTGGCTCGTGGAATCGAGTGTCTTATTAGGAAGGGAAGAGTTGAATAAGTGGAATCTTGTTGATTGACCACGTGGAATCTCGCTCTCCCTATAACTTGCACTGTTTTGTCTTGTGTCACTTGATTTTGCAAGTTGGTGCTCTTAATCATCTTCAGGCGACTTCTCGTGCTTTGGGAACAATCACTTCCCTTTGTGTGAGATTATAGCTGAAGAGTTTTTCAATCATTCCTGGTTTTGTTTTTAGAGCATTATTTTTCGTAGTGTGTTCCAAGCTGCTTCAAGAGTTCAACCAGATTTATCCATCTACCGATCCTACACAACCATTGGATCATTCGTCCCTCTCTATTTTCATCCATCCACACATATTTTCCATCTTCTTCATTCGAGCCTTGTGTCGAAAGGTTTTATGGCGATTAGTTGTGTGGTTGTCTTGATCTTTCAACACCAAGAACGAATAAGAATAATGGAAAGACGTGAGAAAAAGACGTGAGATGGTGAAGAAAACGTGTGATGATCAAATGATGGGGAAGGATCGGTAGCTGGATAGATCTGGTCGAACTCTAGAAACAACCTAGAGCACACTAGGGAAACTAACGCCCTAACACAACCATGAACAATCATAGAACCCGTCTCATGTAATCCCACACGGAGAGGAAGACGATTGTCCCTAAAGAACAAGAAGTCGCCTAAATTTGATTGAGAGCACCTGATACGGGGATAAGCCATGTGATATGCCCTTGGATGGCGATGCCATCCGTGGACATGTCTAAGACGACCCGGCAAGCGGCATGCCTAGACATGACATGAAGCTTGCCCGGCTATTATTTGAATTATCTTTTATATAGTGAGATAATAATACGTTAAGAGGATAAAAAGACATTGAATGAATAGGAGTAGTCTTGTTCAAATCCCTCATTTAATGCCTTCACTATTTGACAAATCCTTGTTCAAATCTCCTCTTTAATTCTTTAAAAATTTCTCTTTAATTTAGTCATTTAAGTCTTAGAATTGCCTACATCCTCCCCTATATAAAGGATGGTTGTCTTCATTGTATCTCATGTTCAAATTAACTAAGTATTGTGAAGGCAAATTCCTCTTACTTAGTTTGGGCATCACTTCCTCTTTCATCCTCTTAAAGTTCTATCTTTGATCTAGTCTTTGATCCAAGCATTTGTATTCGATGATCTTTTTGAAGGATCAACTATCCTATCCACTTCAACGGCTTGATCGATCTACCTTGATCGAATCAACCATTCCCTTTCACATCCATTTTTACGCTTCTGCCACCCACATTCTTTAGATCTGTCATATCCATCAACAAACGAGTAGTTGAAGGTAAAATAATAATTGAATAAAAGACAAAATATTAAAAGCATTAAAGAGGGATTTGACCAAGGATTGATCAAATAGTCAAGGCGTTAATTGAGGGATTTGACCAAGACTTATCCCAATCATTTAATGTCTTCTTATCCTCTTAACTTCTTATTATCTAACTGAATAAAAGATAAAAATAATAATTGGGCGAACTTCATGTCATGGCTAGGCATGTCGCTAGCCTAGTCGTCTTTGCCGGGCCCACGGATGGCATCGCCATCCAGGGGCGTATTATTTCTCCTCTACTTTACGTTTGCAATTTTTAGGAGATTTGCATGTTGATAGACCTGTAGGAAGAAGTGATTTCAAGGACGATTATAATCTACATGTTGAAGACCCTAAGTTGACACTTCATAAGTTACAAAGGAGCTTTGGAGAAAAGAGAAAAACAACCCCTATGATCAACAAAGCACCTATATCCTTTGTACTTCTTGTGCTTGCTAGCTTTATGTATGCAAATGTTGTTGAATTTATTGATAATATGCCTTTGAACAACATAAATTTCATCACAATTGCTAAACTCTTTAGGGAAGTTGTCTCACCCTCTTATTGAGAACTTGAGTACCTACTATGGTGATTTGGGATACAATTTTAATGTTGCTCGTGTTGGTATATTTAGAGGACCTCAAAGACGATTAGGAGCACGACTTAGAGCATGAGTAGACGAAACCCAAATTTGGATGCCACCCTGGATCATTGCTAGGAAGGACGTCAAGGATTCGAGGACAAATCATTTTCAAGAAGAGGAGAATGATGTACGAGAAACTTTGGACCTAGCTCGATTAAAACCATTATACAGGTATCATCATAGTCCAATTATGCGCTCCCCTAGGATCCTTAATTATAGGAAAAATAACAATTAAGGTACATAAGAAATGTAAGAATATATTAAGATGAACTCCCAAGACGAGGTAAACACATTTATAATCAAGAGTATCATATCCTACGATCTTCCAAATGATTTGAAAGATATAATCATGACGTCTCAATAATAATAAAGGACATATGAAAAGAAAAATGCAAAACATATTAAGTAATAGATAAAAACAATGAATCATAGGGTTGATGTCCTTATTAATATCAACTTTCTCTTTACAAGACTTATCGTATGAAGTAAAGTTCTTCTCATCACGGGTTAAAACAAAGATAGTAATTAAATTCAGAATTGAATCTAGGCGACACAACTAAATCAATATTTACATGGGAAGGTGTATAAATTCAGCATACACATCTTCATACTTAAGAAAGTTATCATACCCCTTCAAATCCATAGTTGCAACATTATCCTTAATAAAATCAGCATGTAACTGATGCAGCAGCATCTCATGATCTAGCCCGATCAGAGATCTTAATCATAAAGGCTATGAGGCATTGAGTGTTGATCACTTTAAGGAGGAGGAGAGGAAGGATTAACCAAATTTCTAGTTTAGGAATGAAAGCCATGTCCAATATTGGAATGGAGTCCACTTCTAGAAGAGATAGGGAGCCATAACTAGAAGTGATGTGAAGACCATTTTCGGAGATACATTAAAGACCATTGGAGATGGGAGATGACATGGAGAACATAAGCATGGGAGATAACAATTGATCTCAAGACCACGTGTGAAGCACGAAGAGAAACTATGCATGGTTATGCATATGTAATGTACATGAAGAGAAGGAGATGGCGAGAGTGGCTTGCTTATGGCCGAGATTAACATGGAACAAATGCAGTCATACACGTGCATGCACGAGCACGTAGCATGGACCAGACGAAGAGCTCAAATGGCTTGCATATGGGCTGTGTGTTTATGGCAGAAGTTTGACGATTTTGAGCTTCTAGTTGGGCCTATTTTATTGGTTAAATTAGGCCTTAATTAGATCTTTTATTTCTGCCCATAATTGACATCTTTATTATTATGTTCTTGTTTTTCATTTTTTCTTTGGGATTTTTAGGTTAGATTCTCTTCCATAGTTTTGATCTTATCTTTTAAAAAAAACTAGCTAGACTAGGAGACGTCCGGATGCCTATAAAATGCATTCAAGGCTAGACGTTTTTCCTCAGTTTTGAATGAATAAAACTCATACACTTTTAATATTTCTTTGCTCGTGGAATCGAGTGTCTTCTTGAGAAGGAAAGATGGAATAGTTGAAATCCTATTGAAGCTGTTATTGCTTGGCTCGTGGAATCAAGTGTTTTCATGGAAGGGGAGAGTTGAATAAGTGAATCTTGTTCATTGAGCGCGTGAAATTTTGCTCGCCCTATAGCTTACATTGTTTTTCTTTCAATCACTTGAATTGTCAAGTTGGTGGCTCTAAATCATCTTTAGGCGACTTCTAGTACTTTACGGACAATCTTCTTCCTCTTTGTGTTAGATTATAGTGGAAAGGTTCTTCAATCATTCATGGTTGTGTGTTAGGGCCTTAGTTTCCCTAGTGTACTCCCTCGTTGCTTCAAAATTTCGACCAAATCTATCAATCCGATCCTACACACTATTGGATTATTCGTCCATTCCACACATCTTTTTCATCTTCTTCATTTGTGTCTTGGTGTCGAAATATCAGGCCAACCAAACGGCCAATCTCCATATCAAAGTGGTATTAGAGCTACGTTGATCGATACCCAACCAACTCCATCGTTATCTTCATCAAAAAAAATATCAAATTCCAAGATCCATCAGGAATATTTTACACAAAAAGAGTCACTAGAGTAGATTACAACGTTTAGTCCTACTATTCTTGTTTATTTTCCATCTTTCAATTCCGAATTCGATTGCTTGTAGAAGGTTAAATTGCGGCATGTTCTTCACCTATACCTTCAGCCAAGATTCATTTTTTTCTTTCTCTTCATCGGAAAACCCATCCCATAAGATTCAAGATCGAATTTCCAACATATCGGTTGCATCAAAAGTCCGATTTTCGTACAATTGGACCAAGATTCACGTGAAACCTCCACAAATTACCCCAGCCACCGCCCTTCCACCTTCTTCCGTCCGCCAACCCCCTGGTGGTGCCGCCCCCTTGCCGGACACCCACGCCTCAACCTATCCCTAAACCGAGCCGCCAAAACCCTAAACAACTATCCTCCCCTTGTTGCGCAACCGTAAACCAAAAAACCTTAAACCCGAGCCAATCCGCACTAGACCACCTTGGTTCGATCCATCATTAAAACCCCACACCTCCAAACCGCCCTGAACCCGTCTAGATCTGACCTGAACCCGACCTAGAACCGAACTACACCCATGGTTCTTTATTGCTTCTTGTTCGGTTTTCTTGAAATTTGAACCGAACCAAAAATCCCTCCACCAGACAGGAACCATTTCTTGGGCTCGAGCCACCTTCGGTCCAACCTCCATCGGACCACGACGAGCCACCACAAGACCACCACCGAGCTATGGAGTTGATTACCGCCACCTCATAGTGTTAAAACCCTAGTAGCTTTTTCGCACCTCTTGCATATATTTATTTTCGTATTTTAGTTTCAGTTATAATAAAAGAGTATAGAAAGTTTAGTTTTTCATTTACAATTTTTTTAGTTGATTCTTTTATATAGTTTTCAGACTGTTTTGAAGATCATACCTACACAAATACTTTTACGGAAGTCCATTTCATCATTATTTATACATACTGACTGTTGTTCCCGGTTTGCTCCGAAGCTGAAGATTAGACCCACCTCTCTAACCTACATCTACCACATCTTTACCTTTTTTTAAGGGTGTACATTTTGTCGTTTATAAGCTTTTTTTTTTTGAGATTGACATGCGAGTCTAGTTGTGCTTTTTCTTTGCTACACTACTCTAAAAAGCCACTTCTCTTTTGAGATATGAGGTCAATCATCTTATTTGATTGTAGTTTCTGAATGCATTGACCTGTCTTTGCTTGAAGGCGACGAGATAGTGATTGGGATAAGAGAGATACAATTGTGAGGGGTACCTTTATAGTTTTCACTAACTTAATGACTTTACTTTTTTTAACTTATTCAGTCCCGAGCATTCTATAGGGAAATGCGCGCCATGTTGGACCGGATGATCGCTACTCGTGAACTCCGGCTACCAACACAAGTGTACAGGGAGAATGTTGAGCTTGTACATCAAGGGAGTAATCCTAACCCTTCTTCCTTCAATCCAGACCATGATTGTCTAAATGCTTTGAGGATTCAATTTATGTCAACGACTTTATCTAGCAATAATCAAATTGCAGTTGTTTTAAATTAATGTCTAGTCAAAGACAAAAATATTAAGACGATTATAGAAAGAAAGGCGTCATAACTTTGTTAGCATTGAGATGGTCGAGAGACTACAACTTCCTACGTTAGACCACTCCAATCTGTATAGGTTATTTGACCTAAATGATTGAATTTAGTCAAAGTAGATCAACAAGTTGAGGTGCACTTCAAGATAGGAGCTTAGATGGATACAATCTTATGTGATGTCATTCCAATGCATTAATTTCATATGTTGTATGGTTCTCCATGTATTCATGAGTGAAAAGTAGAACATATTGAGATCACTAACATATTTTCTCTTACTTTTAGTGAAAAGCACATTATTCATAAACCCATGACTCTAGGTGTACTTGCAAAGGTGGAAGAGAAGAAGCAACTTCAGGCTACGGAAGTGGAAACAAGGAATAACAAGAAGGAGAAAGAGTTCCACGCTCCAAAAACCTCTATTTTGACTCCTACAACGCCTACTTGTAATCCACCGGGCAGTTGTAATTGAGGTTACCAATCATCCCAAAAAGGAATGATTCTATACCTTCTTTCTCTAGATTAGATGATGTGATCGAACTCACTTCGAACGAGGATCCACCGGCACAAGTTCACACTCGGATTGTAATCGGGGAAATGGAACTCTTTTTTTTAAAATTTTGTGCTTTGGATATGAAGAGCAAATTCCTCGGCCTCTCACTTTCGGAATCCCTCAACTCGAACGAACTACCCTCGGAATCTCACTTTGGGGTTCGAACCATCGTTCTTCGGCTCTCACCTCAAACCACCTAAGCATCTCACCTAGATGTTTGAAAACTAAGCATCTCACCTAGAATTCGGGTTTTGTTTTAAAGCAAACAAACAACTTTAAAAGCACAAAGGCTAACTCACTTCATTTAACTTGACTTGTCTTACAATGGGAGGATACAAGGCTTTATATAGCCACAAAACTCACCCTAGAAACTCCCTAATTAAGTGATAGAAATATCAAAGATTTATCAAAAGAAAATGCAAGAAATACAAGAGTTTGTAACTAGTAAATTCAAAGCAAGTAATTAGCCACACTTGGCTTTATTCTTGGATGACTCATTGAGATCTCTCTTTAACCACATTGACAACACTTCAGGAGGATATATCATAGCTTGGACGTCCATATTTAAGGAGAAGAGGGCCTTTGGGCTATCTTGGACATTATTCAATACAAGTGTGGAGATGCCTTCAATATTTGAATATTGAATATTGACTTGTTACCTTCACATGATTAATACATAAATTCATGCATAATATATGAATAGTATGAGCATGGAATGCATGATCCTGCCCCAACAATCCATACAAGTACCGTAGTTGCTGCAGTGTAGGGTCATTTTCACCTTCTTCCCCTTGGAATCTCGACTTTGTGTAAACTAGAATGTTGTAGATATTGAAAATACCTTTCAAAGTAGTATTCATGGGTGTTTTAAATCCAAAGAACTGCCTCAGTTAGAGGCGTTTTACTGAGAGTGAGCAAACTGACAGCTTAGCCCGGAGAGAGTGAAGTTGGCTTAACTTGGGCATGTTCAAAGCAAGCATTTTCGGATTGTTTTCCAATAAACTTTGGCTCAGCTTTGGGCATGATCTCCAACACATAAGGATTGATTTCAATAGGTTCCGGCTCAGTTTTGACTTGGACGGTTGGTGGCAAAGCGATTGGTTCCGGTGTATTGACGATGATTTCTTTTCCGGGGAGGATCACATCATCCCCTTTCCCTTGAAAAGGATTCGTCTTCGAATCCGTTAGACCAACCTTGGAAAGTCATTGTCTGAGTTATTACCATGGTAACTTCTTCTCTCCACTTCGCCGCCATCATGTTGAGATGCTTCACTACGATTTGGGTTCCCATGGGCACGACTATTCACATTTCGTTCTCCACGGGTGGTTGCTTTGTTCATTCCGGTTTGTAAGGTTGCTACCTCCTTGGATTTGGTCATGACGGTTCAAGTGAAGGGAGGAAACCTTTTCAATATCTCAGCTAGTTGGGGCTCAAGCCTATCCAAACGTTGGTCGATTCGATTACCACCGTTTCCATTGTCGTTGATAATCGTCATCCCTAAAGCTTGAGGAACTCGCACCGTTGGGCTCTGATACCAAATTATACGCCCCAACCTATGGATCCAACGATGCAAACAAACATAAAACTAAAGAAAACATACAAATGTGTTTTATTATATTTGTGATAATGAAAAAGAAAAGTACAAGATATGTATTGCTAAAGCTTCAAGCATCTCACCATCCACTCTACAATACTCGCATCAATTCTCACAAGCCTCTCACCTATGAGAACTAATGCTTTTGTCCTCGCATCTCACAAAGGCAACCTCCCCGGCATCTCACCAAGGAGGAGGTTTCGGCATCTCACCAAAAACCTAAGGAACCAAACACTTTTCCAAAAATTATCAACTTCACTTATTTTTCTATGAAACAAGCAAGCCTTTAAATAGGGAAAATAAGGCTAGCTAAAAGATCAAAAATAAGGCCAAAAGTCATATTAAAACATAGGCCTTAAAGTACCACAATATGAGGCATATGTTATGGACTCTTCACATTGTGGTCATAAACCCGACTTCTGAAAGAACTGTCTTTTCAGCCCATCTCTTGTACGATTCTGCTCTATAGTCTGGATTAATATTGTAGCCCTTTAAATCAGCTTTCCAATAAGTATTTATGGATCTTCATTGGATAAATGTAGAAAATGTTATCCCAAAATACTGAAGGGTCGACTGAAGAGGATCCGGGGGAAATATGTGTTGAACAACTTCAATTTTGAGTATGTTTAAGTTTTCATTAGATGAAACACCTAAAATATTAGTTTTAGATATTGAAGTTATCGTTCTAGAACATCTTGAATCGCCTCAAACGGACTTCGGAATAAGAAGTGATGCGGGATTGGGGCCGCAAATGACTAGATCTAGATTGGGAATCCTCGAAGACCAACAATGGACATTTTTCCTTGACAAATGGCACGAAAATAGATTGTTTAGAACAAGAAATGGCGTTGGAAAAAATGGAAGAAAAGAGAATGAAATGGAAGGTGGAATGTATGGTAGAAGTAGATCCAAAAGAACCAAAAGACTCCCTCACAAGAACCTTGATCGAATTGATCAAAACCCAAGCAAGATGATGTCTTCAACCCTTTCTTCTATAACCTTACACAAGCCTTCAATGGAGACAAGCACAAGGAGGGACTAGTATTGACTAGTAGCACCAATCTCTAAAGAGATTAACACACACAAAGAACAATCTAGAGGGATTCACAACGATTCAATCAATGGCTCACTTTATTGATTGAATTTTCTGAATAGGAACAAAAGCTCTCAAAGAGACGGTTTATCAATTGGCTAAATCTATCTAATCAGGAAAGAAGCTAAGGGAGGCTTTTTATATGCCTAGAAAGCCTCCTATCTAAAAAAAGGAATAAACATTTGTCAAAAAAACAATAAAACAAATAAAACAACTAAAAAAAATAAAATAACCTTAAATTGTTTTGAGCCTAAAGGTTATAAAAAGTATTGTATTTTATACCAAAGATGATATAAAATACAAAAGAAGCTCCAAAAGCCTCAATCTTCCAAATCACGTGTGCATGGTCTCCCTTCCACGTCCAAGTCGTCGGGAATCGTCATTAACGTGACTAAGGAAGCTTCAATCAGCAATAGATCATCAATGGTCTCCTTAGGAGCTAAAGACACCAACAAGTTGGACACCTCCTCTTGAATTGCCCTTGCCCTTGATCTAGTGATTGACCCTTGCATTGTAGGACTAGTAGGGGATGTTGGTGATGGTCCCTCATCATATTCCCTTCTTGGGAAGGATTCGTCCTCGAATCATCACCATCCGCATCACTTGACTCAAAGGGACTTAGATCTCCTACGTTGAAAGTAGGACCCACTCCATAGTCCTCCGGGAGCTCTAATACATAAGCGTTGTTGCCAACCTTACGTAGTACTTTGAATGGTCCATCTCCCTAGGTGATAGGACTTGCGCCTTTCCGGGAACCTATCCTTCCTCAAATTCAGCCACACGAGGTCCCGGTTCAAACAACACTTGCTTGCGGTTCCTATTAGCCTTGGCCGCCACTTGCCTCCCCTTCTCCTCTAGCCTTTTGCGTGTCCTTTCATGCATTTCCTTGATGATCTCCACCTGTTTTTCTGCATTAAAATCTACTCGCTCCTCTATGGGCAACGGTATAAGATCAAAAGGGGTCAAAGGATTCAACCCATAGACACACTGAAAAGGAGTTAGGTTAGTAGAAGAATGTAATGTACGATTATATGCAAATTCTACATGAGGCAAGACATCTTCCAAGCTTTCAAATTATCTTTTAAAACAATCCTCAGAATGGTTGTTAACGTCCTATTAGTTACTTCGGTTTGACCATCCGTTTGAGGATGACTAGAAGTCGAAAACAGCAACTTCGTCCCTAGTTTACCCCAAAGAGTCTTCCAAAAGAAACTAAGAAACTTAACATCCCTATCACTCACTATACTCCTAGGTACTCCATGTAATCTAACAATTTCCCTAAAGAACAAGTTAGCTACATTATAAGCATCATCGGTCTTATGGCAAGCAATAAAAATGGGCAGTTTAGAAAATCGATCTACCACCACAAAAAAATCGAATCTCTCCCCTTCTTAGTCCTAGGTAACCCAACAATGAAGTCCATACTAATATCCTCCAAGGTAACTTAGGCGTGGGTAAGGGGGTATACAATCCATGAGGTTTCAATCTAGCCTTAGCCTTTAAACACACAAGACATCTCTTAAGCAAGTTCTCTACACCTCTAAGCATATGAGGCCAATAAAAATGTGAATGCAGCATATGATAAGTCTTATCTCTCCAAAATGCCCATTAAGCCTCCCATATGGGTTCCTCAACAAGTAATAGCCTAAGGGAACACTTAGGAATGCACACTTTATCAACTTTAAATAGAAAACCCTCAAAAAAGTAATACTTATCCTCTAGATGCACATTGCTTAAATATGTCTCTAAGAACAATTGCAAAATATGAAAATCATAATCATTATAGATCCTTAATATAATAGAAACCTAAAGACCTTAGAATCCATAGTTGTGATTAAAGAGTGTCTCCTAAGAGAGCATCCGCTACAACATTATCCTTGCCCTTTTTATACTTTATGATATAAGGAAAAGTTTCTATAAACTCCATCCATCTACCATGTCTCCTATCTAACTTATCTTGACTCCTAAAATGTCTTAAGGACTCATGATCGGTACGTAGGACAAATTCACTAGGCCATAAATAATGTTGCCATGTTTTTTAATACTCTAAACAATGCATAAAGTTCTTTATCATAGGTCGAGTAGCTTTAAACATGCTCCCTTTAATTTCTCACTAAAGAAGGCTAGTGGCTTACCTCTTGCATAAGTACTCCTCCAATGCCAATACCCGAAGCATCACACTCGACCTCAAAAGGTTTGGTGAAGTCCAGAAGAGCTAGGAGAGGTGCATGGGGACAACCGCCACTTCAAACTCCTTAAAAGCCTTTCTCTTGAGCATCTCCCACACACAATGGCACCTTCTCTTGGTCAAGGACGTGAGTGGAGCTGCTATGGTGCTGAAATCTCGCACAAAACGTCTATAGAAGGTTGCTAGGCCATGGAAACTCCTCACTTGACCGACGTTGTGGGAATAGGCCATTCCTGGATTGCCTTGATCTTCTCTTCATCCACCTCTAGACCTCTTGTGCTCACTACAAAACCAAGAAAAACAACTTGATTAGTACTAAACTCACATTTCTTCAAATTAGCATACAAATATTCAATTCTAAGAGTTGCAAGTACTTCCCTCAAATGTTCCTCATGCTCTTCAAGTGACTTACTATAGATGAGGATGTCATCAAAGTAAACCACAACAAACCTACCAATGTAGTGTCTCAACACGTGATTCATCAATCTCATAAATGTGCTAGGAGCATTGGTTAAACCAAATGGCATCACTAGCCACTCATAAAGACCAAACTTGGTCTTGAACGCCGTTTTCCACTCATCTCCCTTCCTCATTCTGATTTAGTGATAACCACTCCTAAGATCTATCTTAGAGAACAATGTGGCTCCATTCAACTCATCTAACATGTCATCTAAACGTGGGATAGGATGGCGGTACTTAATGGTGATGTTGTTGATGGCTCTACAATCAACACACATCCTCCATGTATTGTCCTTCTTAGGCACTAAGAGGACGGGAACGGCACTAGGACTCAAACTCTCCCTTACATAACCCTTATCTAGGAGTTCTTGCACTTGATTTTGGATCTCTTGGCTCTCCTTAGGGTTCATCCTATAGGCTGGACGGTTTGGGTGTGTAGCACCGGGAATAAGATCTATTTGGTGCTCAATACCTCTAAAAGGTGGAAGGCCAGCCGGAATCTCGTCGGGAAACACATCACTAAACTCATCTAGGATAGCTAGGATGGGCTTAGTAGTAGGGTGGCCTTGGCTTCATCACTCAATGTCACTAAGCTCTTGCACAAGCTCACAAGAATGGCATCTAAAGGGGTGTAATCTAGGATGTACTCCTCCTTGGATGCTAGAAGGACACTAGAAGGTGTGGCTAATAGGGTGGTACTAGTCTTGGCCATGGGTTCTGATTTAGGCCGTGAGCTATCCCCTCTCTTTTTCACCTCATTTTGCTCCACACCCAACTCCTTCTTCTTTTCATAAAATTCAGCATGGCTGTAGGACCCTTGGGGCCGGCTGTTTTGTGCTTTCCATGAGCTTGTAGCTCCAAAGCTTGTCTTGGCACCTTGGTTCCTAGCCTTTGCCTTCTTCTCTACTTTGATTGCCAAATGCAGCAGCTCCACCATTGTACTATAAGGATACAAATCAATTTCATTAGCCAAGATGAATTTAAAATGCGAAGATACCTAGCCATTGTAGACTCCTCATCTTCAACCACATTAGCTTTCACCATTGCCATTTGCATAGAGGTGTAGACCTCTTCGGCACTCATGGCTCCTTGCCTAAGTGATACGGGGTTAGCCGTGAGGTTGCCCGATCTTTCAACACCAAAGCCTTGGATGCAAAAGTGATGACAAGAAGTGAAGATGAAGGTAGAAAGTGAGGGGAACGGCCGAATGATCCAATGATGGGACGGGATCGTAGTTGGATAGACTAGTTGAATCCCTGAAAGAATTCTTCCGCTATAACCCTTCACCAAGGGAAAGACGATTGTTCTCAGGGCAAAAGAGTCGATTGAATAGCGAAGTAATATCAATCTTGGAAATCCACCAAGAAAGGATAACTCCTCAACTATTCAAACTAAGGTTTGAACGCGTTTCCACCCGTTCAGGTTTTGAATAGGAATCCACCTATTCGATTCTCTCCTTCTCAGAAAGACGCTTGATTCCATAAGCCACTCGATTCCACGAGCCAATGAATAATAGCTTGAATAGGATTCCACCTATTCCTTCCCGCAGGAAGACACTCGATTCCACGAGCAAGAATGAAACAAAACGTGTTTATTGAATTGAACTGAATTGAATGACAAAACATACGTCCAGCTTGGCCTTATATAGGCAAGGGGAACGTCCAGTCTGTGCCACAACGGGCCTTGGGCTTGATCCAAGATCGAGCCCAAACTGATTAAAAGAAAAGAAATAAAATACGAAAAGATAAGATCAAATCTTTAAGAGATAAAATCTTCTAACAAACGGATAAGATCAAATCTTTAAGAGATAAGATCTTCTAACAAATAGATAAGATCAAATCTTTAAGAGATATGACCTTCTAGAAGAAATAAAATAGCAATTAAATAAAACAAAACCCAATATTAAAATAGTCTAATATGGGCTAAAATAAAATAAGAAACTGGGCCTAATTTAATAACTTAAATTAGCCCGGAGTCTCCTTCCTTCAAAGGCAGCCCGACGCACACTTTCTTCACTCGAATCTTGTGGGCTGCTTGGTCTCTCCACGTTTGGGCTGCACATTCCTTCTCTTCATGCCCACGTTCCCTTCTGCTCCCACGCATGCTCCCATCATGCTTTCCTTCTCCTCATGCTCTTGCATCTCTTTCTAGTAGTCCGTCTCTTCTTGGCTGGTCTCGTCATCTGGAGTGCTGAGGATAGGCTTCTAGATGCTCCACATCAACCTCCCTTTCTTGGAAAGGATTCGACCTCGAATCCACGAAGTTTGAACTTTATATGAATTTCTTGCAAATAAAACTGAATACGGGACATGAGAATGGATATTACGTGGTGGTCCTGTATTTTCTACGTTTCGGATCATGAAGGTTTTCTTTTTAGCATTATCCTCTTTGCTCTTCTTCTTCTTCTCGTAGTACTTAGCAGTTAAGGGGTGAGGAGAACAAATATAACTTGCATTTTCAGCTCCTTGCAGGCCAAGAGGTGTAGCAGGAATCTCAGCGCTCCCTGTAACTTCCATAACCGTCTCATCTGTGACTAAGTATTCAGCCGGATGCTCAATCAATTCAGTACTCATAATGGAAAGTATGGCATCCTTAGAATTCATAGATGGAGGTGAAATCTCAGCAGTAATACGATCACCTAAGTACTCAGATATCTTTAGATCATGACTACAAATTTCAGTAGGTATATCTAGATCATGCTCAGCAACAACAATCTCCTCTGAAGTACTTAAAACAAGGTGAGAGGGACGATCTTACTAGTATGGAGACATAATCCCTCAGTAAATGGGAGCTCATTAGCGTTCTCTTCTACCTCTCTCTCAGTTATAAGAGTCGATCTCTCCTTTGGGTCGGAATCCGACTCATAGTAGCCCTTGGTTTTGCTGATCAATGTTCTTTTGTTAGGACATTCCCGAGCCTTATGTCCTCTTCCTTGACATTTGAAGCAGGTAATATCTCTAGCTCTAGTAGAGTTTGGATCATTTCCGTGAGATGTCGAGGTGGGAGTCTTGCTCTGTGTAGGTGCAGCTCCAGAACTCGTAGAACCAGTGGTGTCTCAGCTGCTGCTCCCCAAATTTCGGCCACTTATGTTCTGATCTCGGCTGAAATCTCGATTGGAACCTCCTCTCCACGCTTGAGGGGCTCGTCTGTTTTGGCTGCGTATCTTTAGCTTCTTCTCAACTCTCACAGCGAGATGTAGTAGATCTGTCAAGTTAGAATATGCATACAATTCTATCTCGTGTGCTAAGTACGGGTGCAAGACCCTGAGGTATCTAGCCATAGTTGCTTCTTCATCTTCTTGCACATTAGCTCGAATTATAGCCATTTCCATGGCTGCATAAACCTCCTCTGCACTCATAGAACCTTGTTTCAGGTTCTCTAATCGTTGACGCAGATCTCTCCCATGATAAGGTGGAACGAATCGGGCTCTCATGATAGCCTTCATCTGATCCCACGTGGTAATGTCTGTGTCCAGAACTCGTCTTCTCTTTTTTAACAAGTTATTCCACCACATTAAGGCATAACCATTAAACTCAAGTGCAGCGTATTATACCTTCTTAAGTTCTGAAACGTTATGGCAACTCCAAATTTGCTCTACTTTTGCCTCCCAACTAATGTACACATCAGCATCACACTTTCCTTCAAATGGTGGTATTTTCACTTTAGCCTTAGAATACACCTCAGTCTCTAGTATGGGATTCTCATCATTAAAGCCCAGCTCTCCCCGTAAAAATCGCCTAGGTGGCATAACTCTGGAGTTGACTCGAAGTGGCAGTGGGTGATGGGGTTGTGGTGGGGGTGGTGGATCGTTCCCCAGGGCGTCCTCTCACCAGGTGCCTCTATGGTATCTAGCCTCTCCATAATGCGGGCTAGCATAGTCTCGACGTCCATAGCTTGTGGGGCGTTGGATATCCGGTCCTCACTCTCCCTTCCTGAAGCAGACATATCACGCAAACTAGATTTGCCTGCTAATTCTCAACTAAAAACAATATGGACAAAGAGAGGCTCCCTTTCTTGAAAACGGGATGGGTATTTTTCAAGAAAGCCGAAAAATGAAAACAAACCCGTTCCCGTTCCCGTTTCTTCTTCTTTTTTTTTTTTTTTTATGCTTGCCGAAACCCCAGGCTGGCAAGGCTGGCGCGGCTGGGCACAACAGTGGTGCTGGAGTGGCAGATGGGGCTGTGCTGCAGCGGCGGACGGTGGCGGAAGTGTTGGCGGCAGGAAGCCGTGGGTATGGCAGCTGCAGGGGTGGCTGGTGGTGAAAACCGGCTCAGAGGAGCGTCGGGTAGTGTGTTGGGTGGCGGAGGGTGGCAGGCGGCGGCGAGCGGCGGCTAGGGATCCGGCGCCGCAAAGAATTATTTTTTTTTTTTGTAAGGCCGTAACCCTAGAAGGCCGGCTGGGGGTGTGGGTGGCGACTGGGTGGCGGAAAAAGGCGGCAGGCGGTGGCAGTGGTGTCCGTCGGCGGAAACGGCGGGTAGAGACCGAAAGCTGAAGGCTTTCCGGCTGGTGAGGCTGCAGGGGTGGTGAGGGCCTGGTGAGGCCGGTCGTGTGTGGGGGTCGCGGTGGTGGCGCTGGGCGGTGGATAGGGCGGCGTTGGCGTGAGGCCGGCGGCGCAGGGTTGATCTCGGTCAAAATTGGCCGAGATCGGCCGAAATTTTTTTTTTTTGTTTTTTTTTTGTAGATGGCGCGGGATGGTGTTGATAAACCTTAGCTCTGATACCAATTTGATACGGGGTTAGCCGTGAGGTTGCCCGATCTTTCAACACCAAAGCCTTGGATGCAAAAGTGATGACAAGAAGTGAAGATGAAGGTAGAAAGTGAGGGGAACGGCCGAATGATCCAATGATGGGGACGGGATCGTAGTTGGATAGACTGGTTGAATCCCTGAAGGAATTCTTCCGCTATAACCCTTCACCAAGGGAAAGACGATTGTTCCCAGGGCAAAAGAAGTCGATTGAATAGCGAAGTGATATCAATCTTGGAAATCCACCAAGAAAGGATAACTCCTCAACTATTCAAACTAAGGTTTGAACGCGATTCCACCCGTTCAGGTTTTGAATAGGAATCCACCTATTCGATTCTCTCCTACTCAGAAAGACGCTTGATTCCACAAGCCAATGAATAATAGCTTGAATAGGATTCCACCTATTCCTTCCTGCAGGAAGACACTCGATTCCACGAGCAAGAATGAAACAAAACGTGTTTATTGAATTGAACTGAATTGAATGACAAACATACGTCCAGCTTGGCCTTATATAGGGAAGGGGAACGTCCAGTCTGTGCCACAACAGGCCTTGGGCTTGATCCAAGATCGAACCAAACATATTAAAAGAAAAGAAATAAAATACGAAAAGATAAGATCAAATCTTTAAGAGATAAAATCTTCTAACAAACGGATAAGATCAAATCTTTAAGAGATAAGATCTTCTAACAAATAGATAAGATCAAATCTTTAAGAGATATGACCTTCTAGAAGAAATAAAATAGCAATTAAATAAAACAAAACCCAATATTAAAATAGTCTAATATGGGCTAAAATAAAATAAGAAACTGGGCCTAATTTAATCACCTAAATTAGCCCGGAGTCTCCTTCCTTCAAAGGCAGCCCGACGCACCCTTTCTTCACTCGAATCTTGTGGACTGCTTGGTCTCTCCACGTTTGGGCTGAACGTTCCCTTCTCTTCATGGTCCCACGTTCCCTTCTTATATGCTCCCACATTTGCTTCTCCTCATGCTCTTGCTTCTCTTTCTAGTAGTCCGTCTCTTCTTGGCTGGTCTCGTCATCTGGATTGCTGAGGATAGGCTTCTAGATGCTCCCGCATCACTAAGGTTCTCCAACCTATTGTCTTAGCTCCCTAGCATAATGTTGAGGTACAAAACGAGCTCTCATCAAGGCCTTCATTTGTTCCCATGTAGTGATGGCCGGATCCAAGGTTCTTCTCCTTTCCTTGACAAGATGATCCCACCATACTAGTGCATAGCCTTGAAACTCCAATGATGCAAGCTGGACCTTCCTTTGCTCTCCAAAGTGATGGCAAGACCAAATTTGTTCCAATTTAGTCTCCCAATCCATGTAAGCATCCGGGTCACACTTGCCTTCAAAGCTAGGATCTTGACCTTCACTTTCCCTATTCCATCTAGCTCTTGATAAGGCCTAAATGGCTCATATTCTTGTCCTCTCCTTGGCTGTAGGTGACGCCTAGGGAACTCTCTCCACATGCCTTCTTCCTCAACATCCTCTTGTGGCTCCTGAAAATCATCCACAAAACCTTGCATATTAGGTGTCCTAGGAAGAGTGTTAGCATGTCTCATACCTTGCCCTTGAGGGGTTCTTTGAGGTGATTCATGGGTTGTTTCTCTAGGGGCATCTCTAGACGTGCCTCCTAGCTCGAATGTGGACCTTGGCTGTGGCGTGGGGGGGTGCTGGCCGAGACTCCAACGTGCCAATCCGGTGGGTCAATCTTGCCACCAAATCCATTAGTTGCTTCAACATAGCAAATGTCTCCGGGTGCATTGGGTCACTGCTTTGGGACTTGCTTGGACTATTAGACCTAGACATGATCAAAAACACACAAAACAAGAAAACTAGTTGAATTAGATAAAACAGAAAATTCTCACAAGTGTTTACTCTCACTCTCACACTCAAGTTGTGTTGATCACAAGCTATTTGATGCAATTGACTTGGATGGATTAAAACTCCTTCTAAGATCAATGCCTTAGCTCAACTAGCACACTCCTTGGCTTGAATAAGGGTAATACACGGCTGCTTGAAGGTTCACAACAGAAAACGTCAAGATAGACACTAAGAAATGGAGATAAGACTCAAGACTCAAAAAAAGATGCAAGAGGGCTGATATAGACTCTAAAAGATGGTAAACTCAAGATATAATAGAATTAGAAAGAAACAAGGAAGATAGACACACAAGAGACTAAGAAGAGAGCTTCACTTACCTTGTCCTTATGCAATGGAGAGAGAGATGGCCGGCTGTTGTGTTTGTCGATGGTTTTAGATAATGAAGATGGATAGGTAAAGAGGTAAGTAACTCTTGTTTGTAGTCTCGATAATCCTTTCACAATCAGATTGTAAAAACACTTGTTTTTCTAGCTTCTACACAACTTAGGTTAGTATAGGATATGATATGAAATGTATGATAGGTAGGATGATGAAATGAGAGAGAAAATTAAAAAAAAATTATAAAGAAAAGAGAGATAAATAACTAGAAGTAGTCTCTTGTTGTTGCTACAATTTAGGAACTTTTTGTGGCCTCTCTCTTTACTTGCAATGGCTGATCACTTATGTGAAGAGTTGTCCCCTTTTGCTTCTAAAATTGTGTTTTGAACGGTTATTTGCCAAGAGGAAGCAGCTGGACGTTTTTCGATGAAGAAAAGGCGATGAAACTGATGTAGAATGGCCGGAAAATGGCGGTTTTGGCTTGGCTTTCTCTCTTCTCCAATAAACACAAGAAACAAAGCAAATTAGACTCAAATAGACTCTTAAAAAGAAGCAAATGACTCAAAAAAGAAAAGACTCAAAGAAGATCTCAACCGTCAATGGTGATGGCTGATTCGGACTCGCAATCAACCTGGCTCTGATACCACTTTGATGCGGGATTGGGGCCGCAAATGACTAGATCTAGATTGGGAATCCTCGAAGACCAACAATGGACGTTTTTCCTTGACAAATGGCACGAAAATCAGATTGTTTAGAACAAGAAATGGCGTTGGAAAAAATGGGAAGAAAAGAGAATGAAATGGAACGTGGAATGTATGGTAGAAGTAGATCCAAAAGAACCTAAAGACTCCCTTACAAGAACCTTGATCGAATTGATCAAAACCTGTAACACCCCGAATCCGCGGACTCGAGGTGCTACCGGGATAGGATCTCACAATGGATCCTGACCCTAGCCTGACAACAATTTCACCGATCTTACAACAAGGCACAACAGATTAAAACCAAAACATAAAACTGATATATAAACATGTCAAAAGGTTTATACAACTGCTGAGTACAACAAAACATATCATATATATATATATATATATATACATATCCAAAATACCCATCCACGAGTATAACCCCAGTGTACGGAGCCCTCAGCAGATCGCCCCGTCTGGATCACTCTGTAGTGTCCTAACCTGCAAAGTCTACAACACGGCATTACAGCGTTAGCTAACCAAACACATACAAAGGAAGATGCTAGAGCACATGCACACGTCAGAACTTAAACATATAAACATGCTGTCACACATTTACCCATTTTATTATCTTATAATAATAGTCCGGCGCATACAACGTATAAATAAGAACTCAATATGAACATATGTGACACGAGGAATATAACCCTCGCCTCTCGGGAATAGTGCCAGCTGGAGTGGGGATCCGGTACCACCTTCCGTGTACCCTATGGGAGTGGACAGGTGTCCCAGGCCCACTGAGCCATAATGGCCTGCCCGTAGAGAACCTCCAGACTCCCAGCGGGATGAAAGGACAAGTTGTCACGGCCCTACAATGGGCAGTCAATAGACCATAGGTCGGTAATACAATATATCATACGGGCTATAAAGCATAACATCCACCACTCAGGCACACATCCAATATATGGAGGGCAGCTAAGTAAGTCCATGGACTTACCTCAACCTCGGGAGTCACAGATTCAGAATACTCGGCTCCGCTCTGGAGATCAACTCAACCTAAACAAGGTATAACGCATACATCATATACATATCCATACAAGGGGTCACACCTAGACCCAAGGGATCAATACGGATCATATTCCAACTCGTAATCCTCAAGGCCGTAACCGGCATAACAGTTCCGTACTCAACTCATTCTAACCTCAACTCGCACCTAGCATGCTACTAACACTCATACTAGGAAGGAAAAGGATCTACCTAGCCTTAGGTAGATCCAGGACAAAACGCACATGCGGGTCACAAGGGACGCAGGGGCGAAAGCAGGTGGCCGCGGGGGCGGTAACACGGAACGTGGGCGGCCGCTGGTGCCTGGACAATGTCGCTGCGGGGCGGTGACTCACGGCCGCGGGGCAGCGACTGCGCAGAGCGTGATTCTGCGTTTCTCCTCGGTCCTTCACGTGATCAACTCCCGTCTTCTCTCATCCAAAGTCAATCCCAAACACATACATACACATACCAGCATCAAAACGTGCCTAGGCAATCATCTAATCTTAAGCTATGAAGGAAGGCAAGAAAGAAAGAAGAGAGGAGAAGAAACCTTACCACACTTGTGCTCTAAGGCTGCAGGAGAGCTCAACATACACCAAGGCTGGCTTCCAAGCCCAGCATAACCTCAGCCAACACTCACACAAGGTACGACACACACAAAACTCTCACAAAACTCTTCCACAACTCAAGAACAAGATCAAAGGGAGCAAGGGAAGCAAAGAACGTGGAGAGAAGCTTGGGAGAAGAAGATGAAGAAAAACCCTTGATCAGCCAAAGGTAAGAAGGAGCAAAGTAAAGGGTAAAGCACGGGTCAACAAGGTCAAAGAAGACGGCTGCAGCCGCCCGGAAAACCGCAGGGGCGGCGCCACTCACCGCGGGGGCGGCAAGACCAACCTCGGCCAAAGCTAATCTCGGCCAAGGTCCGGTCTCGGCCCGAAAGACTACGGCTCTTACATCTCTCCCCCCTAAAAACAAGTATCGTCCCGAAACTTGCATAAACCTCGAAAGCACATAACCTCAAAACCGGGATACACTCTCTATCATAGAGGTATCATAACACATACCTGGCCTCAACCATACGCTATAACCTCAACACGAGTGTGGAGAAACATCATCTCCCGCAAAAGATCACAATCCTATCCGGGGCATAGAGAGAAGCGTCTCTAGCCAAACCAACATCGGGGCATGGAGAAGATATCTCCATCCAATCCTACATATCTCGAGATAGCATGGAGGTAAGAACCATCTCCAGCTATACCTATCGGTCGTACTAGCACAACAGGATCTGTAACAGATCATACACACATCACAGCTAGCACGAAATAAACACAGTATGGCATATAAGCACATAAACACATAAGCATATAACACTCACCGAGGTAATACTAAGATCTACCCGGCGATCCCGCTGGTACCTCTATCCCAGCATAGAACTCTGGATAGTTCCTCTGGATACTATTCTCAGTCTACCAAGTAGCCTCCTCAGGTCCACGTCTCGACCACTGTATCCTCAACATAGGAATGTCCTTCGAACGCAGGCGTCTCATACCTCGCTCTAGGACTGCAATAGGATGCTCAGCAAACGTGTGGTCCGGCTCAACCATCAAATCATCATAACTCACAATGTGTCTCGGGTCTGGTATATACTTCCTCAGCTGACACACGTGGAACACAGGGTGAACACCCTCTAATCTCGGAGGCAAAGCCAATATGTAGGTTACGCTCCCAACCCGATCCAGAATCTCGAATGGTCCGACATATCAGGGGCTCAACTTCCCTTTAATGCCGAATCTCCTCACACCTCGTGTCGGGGACACTATCAGCCACACATGGGCTCTAACTCGGAACTTTAGAGGTATGCGCCTCCGGTCTGCATACGACTTCTGACGGCTCTGAGCCGTCAGCAGTCGCTCTCTAATCAGGGCTACTCGGGCCATATCATCCTGAATCTGATCAGGGCTATACCGCTGACACTGCTCTGCTCATCCCAGCATAACGGAGTCCGACATCTCTGTCCATACAGTGCCTCATATGGGGCCATCCCAATAGATGCATGCTAGCTGTTGTATATGAGAACTCAACTAGTGGGAGGTGATCCGTCCACACTTGTCCCCAATCCAACACACAAGCTCGCATCATATCCTCCAGCGTCTGAATGGTCCTCTCTGACTGACCATCGGTCTGAGGATGAAACGCCGTCGTGAAATGTAAACTCGTCCCCAGGGCAGTCTGAATCTGCTGCCAAAACCTCGAGGTAAATCGCCCATCTCTGTCAGAGACGATCGTCCTCGGCACCTTATGGAGCCTCACTATCTGCCTAGTGTACTCCTCAACCAGTCTGCTCACCGGCCACGTCTCCCTGATCGGAACAAAACGTGCCGTCTTCGTCAATCTGTCCACAATGACCCAGATAGCATCATAACCCCGGCTCAATCTCAATCCGGTCACAAAATCCATGGTGACGTCTTCCCACTTCGTCTGAGGAACAGGAAGTGGATGAAGCTTGCCCCCAGGTCTGAAATGCTCGATCTTGACCTGTTGGCAGGTCGCACACTGTGCCACAAATCTGGCCACATCGGGCTTCAGCCCACCCCACCAGTATATACGTCTCAAATCCTGATACATCTTACTCGTACCTGGATGTACCGAGTAAGGTGTACAGTGAGCCTCCTGTAGAATCCTCTGACGTAAATATGCGTCAGCAGGTACACAGACGCGACCTCGGCGTCTCAACACTCCATCTGCCCCCAGAAGGAACTGTGGTGCCTCATCTCGAGACATCCTCTCCCGTATCCTCAGCAACATCGGGCAGGTCTCCTGTTTCTGTTGGATCTCCCCCAACAGATCAGGTAGAACCTCTAAGATACTCAGTCGGGCATCCTCATCAGGAAACTGGATGTCCAACTCTAACCATCTCAGGTCTCTCTACAGCTGAGATTGTACTGTCAATCTCGCGATCGCCTGCTCTCGAGGCGTCTTCCGGCTCAGGGCGTCGGCGACAACGTTCGCCTTCCCCGGATGATACAAAATCTCCAAGTCAAAATCCTTAATCAGCTCGAGTCACCTACGCTGGCGGTTATTCAACTCCCGCTGCGTAAAAATATACTTCAAACTTTGATGGTCGGTGAAGATCTGACATGTGGCACCATACAGGTAATGTCTCCAAATCTTCAGTGCATGAACTACCGCGGCCAACTCCAGATCATGAGTCGGGTAGTTCTCCTCATACGTCTTCAGCTGTCGAGACGCATAAGCAATCACTCTGCCCCGCTGCATCAACACACATCCCAAGCCAAGCTTGGATGCATCACTGTAAACCACGAAGTCAGTTGTACCCTCTGGCTGTGCCAAAACAGGAGCAGACGTCAAACGTCTCTTCAGCTCCTCAAAACTCCGCATACACTGATCAAACCACACAAATCTGGTATTCTTCCTCAACAAACTCGTCAGTGGACGGGTAATCACGGAAAATCCCTCCACAAAGCGTCTGTAATAACCGGCTAGGCCAAGGAAGCTACGTACCTCCTTGACGTTCGTCGGTGTCATCCATGCCGCTACTGCCTCAATCTTTGCCGGATCAACCTTGATCTCCTCGGCGGAAACAATATGACCCAGGAATGCTACCTCTGGCATCCAAAACTCGCACTTAGAGAACTTCACATAAAGTTCTCTATCCCGCAAAACCTGTAATACCGTCCTCAAATGTCCTGCATGCTCCTCTCTGCTGCGAGAGTACACCAGGATGTCATCTATAAAGACCACCACAAACTGATCCAGGAAGTCGATGAAGATGCAGTTCATCAACTCCATGAAAATTGCCGGGGCATTCGTGAGCCCGAATGACATCACTACAAACTCGTAGTGTCCATAACGGGTCCGAAATGCCGTCCTGTGCACATCCTGCTCTCTCACCCTCAGCTGGTGATATCCTGAGCGCAGGTCTATCCTGGAGAACACTGAAGCTCCCTGTAACTGATCCAGCAAATCATCAATGCGCGGCAACGGATACTTGTTCTTGATGGTCACCTTATTCAGCTCTCGGTAATCTATGCATAGCCTCAACGATCCGTCCTTCTTCCGTACGAAGAGGACCGGTGCCCCCCATGGGGATACGCTAGGGCGAATGAAGCCCTTCTCAGCCAACTCCTCGAGTTTCTTCTTCAGCTCTAACATCTCGACAGGCGCCATCCGGTATGGGGCCTTCGAGATCGGTCTCGTACCCGGCTCTAAATCAATCCCAAAGTCCACACTCCTCTGAGGTGGCAAACTGGACGGCTCAGCATACACATCCACAAACTCATCAACCACTGGGATATCCTCTAAGGCTGGACTCTCCCCCTCCTTCATGGCGTAACACCAAAAGGCCTCACAACCCTGGGCAATCAACCTAGCTGCCTGTATAGCACTGATAACCATGCCTACCTTCCCGAGGTCCCAACCTCGGAAAACCGCTAATTGACCAGACTCGGTAAAGAGGGTGACAGTCCTCCTACCCACATCTAAAACCGCCGAATGCCTATCCATCCAATCCATACCAATGACGACTTCCTCATGCTCCAGCGGCATGACAAAGAAGTCAACTAAAAGCACACGGGTCCCTACAGAAATGGGACAGTCATGGATCTCACGGGTACCTCTGACCCTACCCCCATTGGGTAACCCTATAATAAAGGGCATCCCCTCTACAGTGTCTAGACCCAGACGCTCAACACAAGCAACATATATGAATGAGTGCGTAGCACCCGTGTCAAACAAAACATGAACAGGTAAGCCATAAATCAGAATGGTACCTGTAGCAGTAGGTGCAGCCGGCTCCTCTGCACTCCTCAGCTCAAAAACTCGGCCCTGAGGGCCACAGGTGTCAGTGGTGCTCCCACCACGACCTCTACCTCTGCTCGGCCCAGGAGCAGATCCCTGAGCCGTCTGACGATCTGGGACCTTCTACTGTCCCTGTGTCTGCTGCTGCTGAGGTGGCCTCTGTCCACGCCCAGCTCCACCAGCAGGTGAAGAACCCTACTGTGAAGAAGCTCCGCCATGACAGCAGAACACTACTCTGTGACCTCGCCCACCACACGTGAAGCAAGTCACCGGCTGTCTCGGGCACTCTGGCCTAATATGTCCCTGCTCTCCACAGTTATAGCACTGTCGAGCTCTACCAGTAGCCGGTGTAGGCGAAGGCTGACTCTGGCGACTCTGACCTCGCCCTGACCCAGCAGCTCCAGCCGTACCGCTAGTCTGCCCGGTACGCTGCCTCTTCTTAGACCCCCGGTCTGAGAAGCTCTCCTCTGACTGACCCGCTCACGCTCATAGTCAGCGGCTCGATCCTGGTAGTCCATCAGGGACTCACAATGAAATCCCGCCATATAAGCCCGGGTGGCATCCCTCAACCGTCGGGAAAACAGATACACATGCTGATTAGCAGGAGGTGCAGCTGGTCCTAACAATGCCAGCTCCTCCTGAAACCCCCGGATGGCCTCAGAAACTGGCACATCCTCGAACCCGGCCTCCACAAAATCCCTCAGTCTCTCCTTCCTCAGCGAGGCAGGGCAGAAACGCTCTCGGATCATAGACCTCATCTGCTCATAACTGGTGACCTGACCTCGTACGGATCTCCACCAGTGCTGCGCTAACTCCCTGAACAAGCTCTGCACTAACCCGACCTTTCTATCAGCTGGACACCTAATACACTCTAGAGCCGAGTCTACGTGTCCTATCCATAGCTCTACCTCCAACCCCACCTTCCCAGAGAAAGGGGGTACTCCCATCTGATGGAAAGCCTTCAACCAACTGTCTAGTCGAGGCCCTCTATACTCCTCCTGTACTCGAACGACCTCAGCAACAAGTGTCGGTGCAGCTGACACCTGTGTAACGGTGTGGGACCTCTCAGATGGCCCCTCCTGCGCTGGCAAATCCGGGGCACGTCTACCTGCCCTAGCAGCCTCCTCAACCCGCCGGATGTAATCACGGAAGGCTGGTCCCTCCATGGAGACACGGTCCGAGTCTGCTGACTGGACTCGCTGTGGACCCTGTCCCCCAACTGTGCCTTCCCCCATCTCAGGGGCGGCACTCTCAGCAATCTCTGCCTGAACGTCCTCTGCTGCACGCAGCTCAGCAGCAGGGATCCTACCTCGTCCTCTACCTAACGGAGGTCTGCCTCTACCCCGTCCTACTGCAGGTAAGCCTCTAGTCTGAACCATCTGCAGAGGACATAAACTCAACTCAGATGGCAATATATATGCCGTATGTATAGGTATATAACACATCATCACAGCAGATAGTATCTATCTATACATATATATACCTATACTGTCGAGATCTTCAGAGGGGCGATGGGTCACGTACACAATATCCCAAAACGTTTTGTACTCATTTCAAAACCAAAACCTTTTGAAAAGTCAGACCCCTTTCGGGTTCTGTTTATTTATCTATTCGACCTTTATCGCAGATTACAAGTGTCATTGTTGTCAACCTGGGCTCTGATACCACCTTTGTAACACCCCGAATCCGCGGGACTCGAGGTGCTACCGGGCTAGGATCTCACAATGGATCCTGACCCTAGCTTGACAACAATTTCACCGATCTTACAACAAGGCACAACAGATTAAAACCAAAACATAAAACTGATATATAAACATGTCAAAAGGTTTATACAATTGCTGAGTACAACAAAACATATCATATATATATACATATCCAAAATACCCATCCACGAGTATAACCCCAGTGTACGGAGCCCTCAGCAGATTGCCCCGTCTGGATCACTCTGCAGTGTCCTCACCTGCAAAGTCTACAACACAGCATTACACCGTTAGCTAACCGAACACATACAAAGGAAGATGCTAGAGCACATGCACACGTCAGAACTTAAACATATAAACATGTTGTCACACATTTACCCATTTTATTATCTTATAATAATAGTCCGGCGCATACAACGTATAAATAATAACTCAATATGAACGTATGTGACACGAGGAATATAACCCTCGCCTCTCGGGAATAGTGCCAGCTGGAGTGGGGATCCGGTACCACCTCCCGTGTACCCTATGGGAGTGGACAGGTGTCCGGCCCACTGAGCCATACTGGCCTGCCCGTAAAGAACCTCCAGACTCCCAGCGGGATGAAAGAACAAGTTATAACGGCCCTACAATGGGCAGTCAATAGACCATAGGTCAGGTAATACAATATATCATACGGGCTATAAAGCATAACATCCACCACTCAGGCACACATCCAATATATGGATGGCAGCTAAGTAAGTCCATGGACTTACCTCAACCTCGGGAGTCACAAACTCAAAATACTCGGCTCCGCTCTGGAGATCAACTCAACCTAAACAAGGTATAACGCATACATCATATACATATCCATACAAGGAGTCACACCTAGACCCAAGGGATCCATACGGATCATATTCCAACTCGTAATCCTCAAGGTCGTAACCGGCATAACAGTTCCGTACTCAACTTATTCTAACCTCAACTCGCACCTAGCATGCTACTAACACTCATACTAGGAAGGAAAAGGATCTACCTAGCCTTAGGTAAATCCGGGACAAAACGCACCTGCGGGTCACAAGGGACGCAGAGGCGAAAGCAGGTGGCCGCGGGCGCGGCGGGATGTGGCCGCGGGGGCGGTGACACGGAACGTGGGCAGCCGCTGGCACGCCGCTGACACCTGGACAATGTCGCCGCGGGGCGGTGACTCACGGCCGCGGGGGCGGCGACTGCGCAGAGTGTGATTCTGCGTTTCTCCTCGGTCCTTCACGTGATCAACTCCCGTCTTCTCTCATCCAAAGCCAATCCCAAACACATACATACACATACCAACATCAAAACGTGCCTAGGCAATCATCTAATCCTAAGCTATGAAGGAAGGCAAGAAGGAAAGAAGAGAGGAGAAGAAACCTTACCACACTTGTGCTCTAAGGCTGCAGGAGAGCTCAACATACACCAAGGCTGGCTTCCAAGCCCAGCATAACCTCAGCCAACACTCACACAAGGTACCACACACACAAAACTCTTCCACAACTCAAGAACAAGATCCAAGGGAGCAAGGGAAGCAAAGAACGTGGAGAGAAGCTGGAGAAGTAGATGAAGAAAACCCTTGATCAGCCAAAGGTAAGAAGGAGCAAAGTAAAGGGTAAAGCACGGGTAAACAAGGTCAAAGAAGACGGCTGCAGCCGCCGGAAACCGTAGGGGCGGTCCAAGCAGCCGCAGGGGCGGCGCCACTCACCGCGGGGGCGGCAAGACCAACCTCGGCCAAAGCTAATCTCGGCCAAGGTCCGGTCTCGGCCCGAAAGACTACGGCTCTTACAAAACCCAAGCAAGATGATGCCTTCAAACCTTTCTTCTATAACCTTACACAAGCCTTCAATGGAGACAAGCACAAGGAGGGACTAGTATTGATTAGTAGCACCAATCTCTAAAGATATTAACACACACAAGAACAATCTAGCAGGGATTCACAACGATTCAATCAATGACTCACTTTATTGGTTGAATTTTCTAAATAGGAACAAAAGCTCTCAAAGAGGCGGTTTATCAATTGGCTAAAATCTATCTAATCAGGAAGGAAGCTAAGGGAGGCTTTTTATATGCCTAGAAAGCCTCCTATCTAAAAAAAGGAATAACATTTGTCAAAAAAAACAATAAAACAAATAAAACAAATAAAAAATAACCCTTAAATTATTTTGAGCCTAAAGGTTATAAAAAGTCTTGTATTTTATACCAAAAGATGATATAAAATACAAAAGAAGCTCCAAAAGCCTCAATCTTCCATTTCTTGCAATTCCGGGACAAATGTCTCTTCCTTGCTCTTGCATGGCTCCAAATCACGTGTGCATGGTCTCCCTTCCACGTCCAAGTCGTCGGGAATCGTCATTAACGTGACTAAGGAAGGCTCAATCAGCAATAGATCATCAATGGTCTCCTTAGGAGCTAAAGACACCAACAAGTTGGACACCTCCTCTTGAATTGCCCTTGCCCTTGATCTAGTGATTGGCCCTTGCATTGTAGGACTAGTAGGGGATGTTGGTGATGGTCCCTCATCAAGAAGATAGGAACATTACATTATAGTGAAGTCATTTGCATCGGTTCCCCGGATCACATCATTAGATGAGCATATGATAAAGAGATAGTTTGTAACGAATCTCATGAGTCAAAGGTCAAAGTTAATAAAGAGCATATGATACAGAACAACTTATTGTGCCTTTTGTTGACTATAGGGAGCTTTTAGGGGGAGTATGTTGGTCGTATTTTTTATGCTACAGTGAATGCCACTATTGATGAGTACATATGTGATATTAAACTTCTTGTTGAATATACTGAGTCTTTGAGGTTTAATATTGTAAATGTGGCTTCTTCAAAGCATATCGTTATTATTTCATATGTTTATGAGTATGTTGATTTCATCAATACATCTCGTGTCTTACATGCTGAATTTCTTAGATGTGTTGCTGAATTTATGGAATATATTGATCATATCGATACAGATACCGATTCTAGCGTGTTGATTATATCGATACACATGATAATCTTCATCTCTTGATTGTCATCATGTATCATATGCTCTCTATTAACTTTAGCCTTCATTTCATGAGATTCATTACCAACTATCTCTTTATCATCGTGATCAGGCTCATTAAATCTAGAGAAATAAGGTATAGAATCAGTCCCTATTAGGGTTGTTGTAACCCCAATTACCACTTCCGGTAGACTACAAGTAGACATTGTTGGAGGAGAAATAGAGGGTTGCAGAGCTTGATCGGCTCGTTCCTTCTTCTTATTCCTTGCTTCCTCTTCCTTATTCTAAAGTCGCTTATGCACTTTTACCTTTGCAAGTTCACTTGGAGTCATGGGTTTAAGAACAATGCGCTTTCCACTAAATGTAAGAGCAAATATGTTAGTGCTCTCAATATGTTCCACTTTTCTCTCATGAAACCATGGAGAACCAAATAAAATATGACATTGAGGCATATGAACGATATCATAAAAAATAGTATCCCTGTAAGCTCCTATCTCGAAGTGGACCTCAACTTGCTAGTCTACTTTGAATAAATTCCAATCATTTAGACCATATGACCTATATGGATTAGAGTGCTCAAAAGTAGGAAGTTGTAGTCTCTCGACCATCTCAATGCTCACAAGCTACAAATTTGAAACAAGCTACTAATTTGATTATTGTTAGATAAAGTTGGTGGCGTACATCCAATCTTCAAAGCATTTAGACAATCATGGTCTTGATTCAAGGAAGAAGGGTTAGGATTACTCCCTTGTTGTACTAGCTCGACATTCTCCGTATACTCTTGCGTGGGTAACCGGCGTTCACGAGTAGCAATCAACCAGTCAAACATGGCGTGCATGTCCCTATAGAATCTTGAGACTCATTAAGGTCAAAGGGTTTGGAAACCCTGTAGTCAACTCCTTTTTCAGCAGTAGACATCACTCAAACAAGCAAACACATTAAGTTAGTGAAAACTAGAAAAGTACCCCTCATATGTGTATCTCTCTTATCCCCTCACTATCTCATCGCCTTCAATCTTCTCAAATCCGGTTTGAGAAGATCACTGAAAATATGCAAGTAATACCCTCAAAGCAAAGACGTGTCAATGGGTTGACGAACTACAATTAAATAAGATGATCGACCTCGGATCTCAAAAGGGAAGTGACTTTTTAGAGTGGTGCTAGGAAAGAATAAGCACAACTCGAATCGCATGCCAATCTCAACAATGAACAATTGTAAACGAAAAACTAGAACTTCTACACTTTTTTTTTCTAGATCTGACTAAGATCTTCCCCTTTTTTTTTGTTTAACTGAAGCTAAAAACGAATTTACATGAACAATATGTGCAAGAAAACCCTACTAGGGTTTAAACAATGCCGGCGGCGACAAGAGGGTCAGACAGGTTTGGTGGTGTGGGTTCGAGCTGGTCATGGACAAGATCGGTCCGGGACTGGTTCGGGGATGGTTCAATGGTTTGGTATTAGGGTTAGCGAAGTGAAAGAGGATGACGGTTTAGGGTTTTGTGGCTTGGTTTCGGCTAAGGTTTGTGGTGGTTGAGACTTCGGAATAGAATTCCGATCAGGTGGTGGCGGTGTTACCAAGGACTGGTAGCCGGTAAGGGTGGCAAGGCGGGTTGGGGTGTGGTGGAGGAAAAAATAACTTGAATCTTGATTGAATTACACGACAATCGGACTTTTGATGCAACCGATTTATTGGCAATTCGATCTTGAATCTTGTAGGAGGGTTTTCCGATCAAGAACTAGGAAATAATGAATATTGTCTTAAGGTATGGGTGAAGAACATACCGCAATTTAGTATTTTACAAGAAATTGAATTCGGAATTCAAAGACAAAAATGTAACGACAATAATAGGACTAACCGTTGCGGTAATCTGCTCTAGTGAATCTTTTTAGGTAGAACTTCTTCACGGATCTTGAAGTTCTAATTTTTCTTTCCTTGATGGATTGGTGTTGATTAATACAACAGTGATACCACTTTGATACGGGGATTAGCTTTGTGGTTGCCCTGATCTTTCGATTCCAAGACTCGAATGAAGAAGATGGAAAAGATATGTGGGATGGACGAAAATAGAGAGATTGACGAATGATCCAATGGTGGTGTAGGTTTGGTAGATGAATAGATCTGGTCGAACTCTTGAAGAAACCTGGACCACACTAGGGAAACTAAGGCCATAACACACAACTAAAATTGATTGAAGAACTCTTCCGCTATAATCTCACACATAGGCAAGCGATTGTTTTCAAAGAACGAGAAGTCTCTTGAAGATGATTGAGAGCACCAACTTGCCAATTGAAGTGACACAACGCAAAATAGCCCGAGTTATAGGGCGAGAAAGATTTCACGCGTTCAATGAACAAGATTTCAATTAATTTGAATAGACCGAGTGGATTCTTGTTCGCCAATCAGGTTGGACTGTTTTGAGTTGCGTCACTTGAATTGGCAATGTTTTTCTTAATCAAATCAGGACGACTTCTCGTGCTTTGGGGACAATCGACTTCCCCTTTGTGTGAGATTATAGCGGAAGGGTTCTTCAATCATTCCTAGTTGTGTGTTTGGACTTGAGTGTCCCTAGTGTGCTCCAGGTTCCTTCAAGAGTTTGACCAGATATATCCAACAAACGATCCATCACCACCATCGGATCAATCACTCGCCATCCTCATTATCATCTTCACTTCTTTTTCTCTCAACTTTCATCTATGTCTTGGTTTCGAACGATTAGGGCAACCACACAGATAATCCCCGTATCAAAGTGGTATCAGAGCTGCATTGATCGACACTTCTATATCATCATCCAAAAAATATAAAAATTAGAACTTCAAGATCAGTCAAGAAGTTCTACACAAAAAGAGTCACCGGAGTAGAGTACCACAACGGTTAGTCTACTATTGTCGTTCTTTACTACTTTTCAATTCCAATATCAATTTCTTTAAAAAAAAATATTTGTGGCCTGTTTTTCGCCTTCTCATACCTCAGCCAAAATTTTTTTTTTTTCTCGTTCTTGATTGGGAAACCTGTTCACAAGATTCAAGACCGAGTTGTAAATTTAGTTGGTTGCATCAAAACTCCAATTTTCGCAACAATTCGATCAAGATTCACGTGAATGACACCCACAACTCCACCACCACCTCATTAACCACCATCACCACCACCACCACCACCCACGATGTCTCTCTCACTAGAAAAACCATCGTAATCCCCAACCGTCCTACAACCCTAAACCAAAGCCCTAAAACCCTCCCTACCGGAAACAACTCTACGCTCTCCGCCATAACCCTAATCCTCGACATTCTTTAAAAATCACCCAAACCCACTTGAACTAATTTGTTCGACTCACCTTGAAACCCCATCCTCAAACCCGGTCAGACCCCCTCAGATGAAGCGCTAACCCAACCCAGATCGGACCAAGATCCGCACCTATCAAACTGAGACCAATCGGTTCTTGAGATTGTTTCCACCACCGGTTCATGTACTTGAACCGAGTCGAGGTTGGTCCCATCAAACCGGACTTGCTGAGTTGACCCCGATTCCCTTTCTTCCGGACCTATCTTGACTCTAGTCGCCATCTGGAGCCATTTGGCGCCGCCCCTTTGTTTGAAAACCCTAGAATATTTTCCCTTTGATGGTTGTTATTGCTCCAAGTTAAAAAAATGTTGCTTGTTGTTCAAGTTACAGTGGTTGTTCAAATTGTCTATAGTCCCGGTTGATAGTATTTCTTCAGACTTGTCCAAATCCCTTTTGGCTGACCTTGGCCGTTACCTATCTTATTTTCAGGCTGCATTTGTCTTTATTTGAGATATTGTTTTTGGTTGAGAAATTGTAGGCGAGTCTAGTTTTTTTCCCCATGATTGCACCACTTAAACAACCCTTTCCCTATGAGATATGAGGTCTAACGTCTTATTTGATTGTAGTTTCTGAACGTATTTGACATGTCTTTGCTTTGAGGTATTACTTGCAAATTTATTGTGATCTTCTTAAACCGGAAAAGAGAAGCTGTGAAGCAATGAGAAAGTAAGGGGGTAAGAAAGATACACTTGTGACGGGTACCTTTATGATTTCACTAACTTTAACGTTTTTGCTTGCTTTGAGTGATGTCTACTTCAAGAAAGGAGAACGATAACAGGGGATCCGATTCCCATAGAGATGAGAACTACGATTCCATGATGATACGAGTCATGGAAATGATGGATGCTTTGGAAGCCTGAATAATTGAACAGATGCCAATAAGAAACGTCCCACAACTTCCACCTCCTAGACACCTACCACGTCGAGCTAACCTTGGAATCATGCAGCCCAGAAGATTCCTAAGGAGAGAGTTGTATTTTGATGAGGAAGAGGAAGAGAATCCCATGCTAGAAACTGAAGTCCACTCCAAGGCCAAAGTGAAAATACCACCATTTGAAAGGAAGTGCGATGTTAAATTGTATCTTATCTGGGAGGCGAAGGTAGAGAAGATTTGGAGTTGTCATCAAGTTCCAAAACTTAAGAAGGTACACTACAATGCCCTTGAATTTAGTGGTTATGATTTTATATTGTGGAATAATTTTTTGAAGGAAAGGAGAAGAGTTCTCGACACGGATATGACCACTTGGGAGAAGATGAGAGCTATCATGATATCTCTTTTTGTCCCACCCTATCATGGGAGAATCCTCCACCAGCGACTAGAGAACCTTAAGCAAGGTTATATCGGTGCGGAAGAGGCTTATGCCACTATGGAAATGGCAGTTAGAGTTTGATACGTGGTTAGCCGTCAGTTGGCCCGATCTTTCAACACCAAGACTCGTGATGAAGAAAATGGATAAAAGGTGGAAACTTGAAAACAAAAGATGGAGGAATGATCCAATGATTGTGAAGGATCGGTAGATGGATAGATCTGGTCGAACCCTTAAGGCAACCAAGAGCAGGATAGGGAAACTATGGCCCTAACACACAACTTGAAATGACTTGAAGAAGCCCTTCCGCTATAATATCACACATAGGGGAAAGCAATTGTCCCCAAAGCACGATAAGTCACCCGGAGATGATTGAGAGCACCAACTTGCTAATCCAAGTGACACAACTCAAAACAACACCAAAGTTGCTGGGCAAACGGATTCCGCTCACACAGTAAGTTGTCTCGATTCCATGAGAAGAATATGGGATAGAAGAGAAACAATACTCGAAAGTACTTGTGTTTTAATTCATTCAAAGGTGAGTCAAAAGAGACGTCCACCCTAGGCCTTATATAGGCTAGAGGTGCGTCATCTAGGGTTTTCCTACGGGCTATGGGCTTGATCCAAGATCGAGCCCATTCTAGCTTAAAAGATAAGATCAAATCTCTAAGAGATAAGATCAAATAATAAAAGATAAATAAAATAACTAGTGGGCTAAACTAACAAGTCTTAAAAGGCCCGAAATAAATAATGAAAAGCAAGCCCATCTTTTATTTAAAAGATGTCCAAGAATAGGCTTTAAAATAATAAGGAAGCTGGGCCTAATTTATCCACTTAAATTAGCCCGAAATCTTCTTCCTTCAAATGCAGCCCGACGGACCTCTTCTTCATATGGATCAAGTGGACCATGACCCATCCTCTCTCCCATGTCTCGGTCATGATCTCGGCTGCTCCTCTCCAACTCTCGATCATGATCTCGGCTGCTCCTCTCCAAATCTCGGTCATAATCTCGGCTTCTCCTCTCCAACTCTCGGTCTTCATCTTGACATCTTCTTTTGGTCCCTCTCTCTACGTCCAACTCGTGATCTCCCTTGGTAACAACTCGTCGCCTCTTGCTTGTGTACTCATCAGTGCATGGAGATGAGGTCAGGCTGTGAGATGCTCCTGCATCATTCTCCCTCTCTTGAAAAGGATTTGACCACGAATCCGCAGAATATAGACTGGAACCGTGCTCAGATAGATCAGCTGAACCACTCGAGCTTGAGGAATCTCCGTCTGAATCTCCAGTATTGCGACTAGAGTAAGATGGCTCTGTCGGATCTTCTTCCTCGTCATGCACCTCATCTGGCTCCTGCATCTCCCAATCTACAAATTCTTCATGTGAAGTCTCCATAATGTCCACGTACTCATCATCTTCTTTGGTTGCTACCTCCAGTTCTGGAACAGGTGGAACTACTATGTAGTCGGGTGCCATGATGTCCCACTCAACATCCTCCTCGGGTGTTACTTCTAATTCCGGGATGTTCGTTTCTGGCTCATTTTGGAACGTGCTATCTTCCTGATCCGATTGCTCCTCGTCTTCCTTCCATTCATCGGTTTCTACATCAATGGGGATGTTCGTTTCTGGCTCATTTTGGAACGTGCTATCTTCCTGATCGATTGCTCCTCGTCTTCCTTCCATTCATCGGTTTCTACATCAATGGTCAAGGTACAATACCATCAGTCTTAGGCACAAGGTCGACATCCATAATTCTTAATGTTCTATATCTCTAAGAGATGAGAAAGTCTCCCTGCTTTCCATATTATATGGATAATCCATGGGTATACGTGTGGATAACTCAATTTGCGCAATCAATGTACATCAAGATCATTAAAATCAGTGAAAATGTCCAAATTTGGGTATTCATTAGCCATATAACTCCAATGGTAAATAGACAAATGCTTTACGAAGTCCATGGAGTCTCTCCACTAGACTCTCTACCATGCCAACACTTTGCCAAGAAGATACGATTTCCTGATAAACATAGTTGTACGTGGGGCATGTATAAGGGTCAGGAATTGAATTCCTGGGAGAGACAAGCAACGCTTCTTCCTCAACATTTTCTTCGTTTGTCTTAATAAGGCTTCTGCGGGAGTCATAGGTTTTAGAATGAAGTCTTTACCTGAAAAGTAAAACAATAATGATTAGTTTTTCCTGTACGTGTTACATCTCTGTCATACTCCCATGGTCTACCAAGGACATGGTTGTCAATGTCGCACAAGACCGTGTCCTCATAAGCTCGGATCTTTAGCGTGACACAAGCTTGTTTGTTGATCATAAGTCCGTCACAGGCATTATCCACGTTTATAGGGCCGTGGGTGATGTATGGTTTCCATATGTAACTGTCTAACAACCTCCGTGCTCACTAGATTGCTGCAACTCCCACTGTCATGATCATGTGAAAATCCTTTCCTTGAACCAAACAGCGTGTATGGAACAAGTTAACTCTTTGTTTGTCATCTTCCGTTGCTTCCTTTGTCTTAAAATTAGCTAGATGCTCAACAAAATTGGTAAGTGAATCAATAGGGCCTAGTGCATGTGAATTAATTTCAGTATATGCCCCCAATTTCAGCATTAATAGTAGGAAGCATTTCATCACTTAGACACATAGGTGAAGGCGTAATTATTTCAGTAATGGTATCATTCTTAAGCACTTAGACATCTCCTTTTTATGACTAGAAAAATCAGCAGGTATTTCTAGTTTTGCATCAGTATGAAATATGGGTACATAATCTTTTCAAAAAAGGGTAAGTGTCAGGAACGATCTTACTTAAGTGAAGGCATTTTCCGGAAGCATATTCTTCTTCACCGTCATTCTCGTCTTCTTCGTCGGAGTCGGAATCTGACTCGTAATATCCTTGATCATTAATGGTCACTGTCCTTTTATTAGGACATTCCTCCGTTGTGTGACCTCGTCCTTGACACTTGGAACATTGGATATCTTAGGTCGGACCATATCTGGTTTCCTGCGGTGTCGAGGTAGTAGCTCTGTCCAAGGTAAAGGGGTGGTGTTCGGATGTCTCGGCTGGAGCTAGCGAAATCTCGGCCGTCGTCTCGGTTCAGGTGGAACACATCTCGGCAGAACTGCCGAGGTCTAGGCCGTAGTCTCGGTCGTCTCTCCTCCACGTGGCGCCTGGAACGCGTTCGTCCTGATCTGTCATCCTCTCATCCCGTGCTTCTAGTTTATCTAATCTTTCCAAGATACGGGCTAGCATAGCCTCGGGGCCCACAACTCGTGGCGCGTCAGGTATCCGGTTCCTGTTTTCTCTTCCTGCAGACATGACTCAAAGCAAACAAACTTGTTTAAGGTTAATTAAAGATAAACTCGTAGGCTACCCTCTTCAAGTGTCTCGCTCAGAACCTATCTCGTAAGCTTCGCAACTTCCTCTTAACCGGTTTGCGAGGATCACTGTGAATCTACAAGAAAGATGTCTCAAACAATCAACGAGTTAATGCGTTCAGGCAAGAAAACAAGGTGATCGATCCAGATCTCAAAAGGAAAAGGCTTTTTATGTGGTGCTAGCTAGAAAAGCAAAACTAATATCGCTTGCAATATTCTCAACCAACAAATCAATAATCTCAAAATAGAAAAGATAATTTGCGGCTTTTTGAAAATTAAAATACAAAAAGAAAAAGGGAAATAAAATAGAAAAAAGGTAATAAGGGAAAAGGAAACAAAATAAGGAAAGGGAAGGCAAAAGGAAACAAGGGAAAAATAAAAGGAAAAAAGGAAAGAAGTGCAATTTATGGTTGCCCTGCAGTGATGTAGGGAGCTCCCAGGGAAACAAATATATATCAATGATACTCAAAAGGGACGTCTGCCAAAACAAAACTCGCACAATGCACAACCGCGGAAACTGAATAACTTAGCTCGCAAGTAACGTTTTTTTTCTTTTTTCTTTTTTGTACCGGCCTTTGGCCTTCTCTTCTTTTTTTTTTATAACTAGACAATTGCGAGACTACCCAAGGCGGTGGCGGCGGCGGCGGCGGCGGTGCAGTGATGGCTGGACGGCTGAACGGTTCAGTTTTTTTTTTTTGTGGATCTCGGTTGATGGGACGAGATGGGTCGGGTTGGGCCAATTTGACGAGGCCCGACTGATACGGAGATAAGCCGTAAGGATTCTCGATCTTTCAACACCACAAACTTAGGCTATCTAGAAGATGGAATAGGCGTGGGAATGGTATGATAGACGTGTGGATGGATGGATGAAGGATCTGATGATTGGGATTGGATCGTGCTGGATAGTGAAAGAGCCTACCCTCGGTAGTGACTCTTCCTTTAATCTCGGTGGCCGGTCGAACGGGGTCCGGACAAAAGTCGCCTAGAATTCGAAGAGCCTTTCTCTCGCAGTAGCGACTCTTCCTAGCTGCTAGACCAGAACTGGACGTGTCTAGGGTTTTGAAAAGGCCTCTCACCTATCAAGACTCGAAAACCCTCGAGAAAGGAATATTTGAAAAGTATCAATGTTTATATTAATTTGAAGTGTCTGGAAATGACGTCCAGCTTGGCCTTTTATAGGCAAGGTGGGACGTCTACATGGGTTGCGGGCTTGATCCAAGATCGAGCCCGGAAATGAATAAAGAAATGAATTTAAATGCGAAAAGATAAGATCAAATCTTTACGAGATAAGATCTTCTAATGAAACGATAAGGTCAAATCTTTAAGAGATCTCGACCTTCTAAAAACAAGATAATTGTTTATAAAATAAATGCAAAAACCTAATTTAAAATGTCTCAAAAATGGGCTGGAAATAAATGATATGTTGGGCTTAGTTCAGCCACTCGATTCAGCCCGGCTTCCTCCTCTTCTCATGTCTGGATTGTGTTCTTCCTCTTCTTACATGCGTGCTTCTTCCACTTCATATTCCTGCGTTTCTTCTCTCGTACTACGTCTCTTCCTGGATGGTCTTGTCACTTCTTGTATTGAGGCTCGGTTCCTAGATGCTCCGCATCAACCTCCCTTTCTTGAGAAAGATTCGTCCTCGAATCTGTAAAGTTTAGACTTGTTCCTGTCTCCCTGAATCCATTGCCTCCAACAGTACGAACACGAATGGATAATTCACAGTTGCCACTTGAATAAGGTGTGAAAGTGACATTGACTACCTCCAATGTTTTATCTTGAAGAGATGAAAACATTTCCCTGTTATAATTGCAATGTCTGTAGGACGTGGGACTGATATTCAAGATGTCAATCTGTGCAATCAACCTTAAGCGGAGATCCTCGAACAAAGTAATAATACTCAATGAAGGGTATTTTAGTCGCTAAATGTCTCCAGTTATATACTGCGATCATCCCGTTAATGTCTTTGATACTTCCAAGGAGAGCCTCAAACATACCTATCTCGAAAATGGAGGATAAGAACTCCTTGCACACATGACTGTAGACGGGACACAAAAATGGATCTGTATGTCGCGGCTCCGTCCTCTCTAGCTTCTGAATCATCAATGTCTTTTTCCCAGCATCGTCTTTGTTCTTCCTCTTCTCATAATACTCAGTGACTTCCGTGGGAGTCATGGGTTTGAGTATGAAATCTTTCCCCTGAAAGAAAAACAAAAACGAATCGTCTTTCCGTTATGTGTGACATCTCTATCATACTCCCAAGGTCGCCAAGTAGAATGTGACAGGCTTGCATAAGAGCGATATCACATAGCACAGTGTCCTCATATGTTCCGATTTTGAATGTAACGTTGGCCTTCTTGTCGATTCTGATTTCTCCACAATCGTTCATCCACCCTAATTTGTAAGGACGGGGATGCTGAACTATTCATAGCTGCAATTTCTCAATTACTTCATTACTCACTAAGTTGCTGCAACTTTCACTATCAATGATCATGTTGCATACCCTTCCTTTGACCAAACAGTCAAATAACTTCGAAGATAAGACCCTTCCTTTGACCAAACATCTAGTATGGAGCAGATTTTCTCTTTGATTATCTTCGCTTTTAGAAGGTAAGATGCTAAGTGCCCTTCTAATAACGAAACAGTCAAATAGCTTCGAAGATAAGACCGTTCTCGTTACTTCTTGGTCATCTCATTCATGTTCATGCTAACCGGTTGGTGAACAGCGTCAATGCTCATGCAATCATCTAAGTATTCGCCATCCTTTGGATCATGACTCGAAACTTCAACAATGACGTCATTGTTATGGTCATCAATGTCCATCTCGTGTGGAGTTCGTATGACAAGTTGAGGGTCAGGGACGATTCTGCTCGCATGTAAACATAATCCCTCAACGAAAGGTAGCTCGTCCACATCCTTTGCACTTTCTTTATCGGCGACAAGGGCCGATTTTTCTTCGGCAAAGTCCTTTGTGTCAATCTGATTCATAGAAACCCATGTCATTGATGAATAATGTCCTTGAGTTGGCACAATCCCTAGCGTAGTGTCCTCTTCCATGTCACTTAAAGCATGAGATGTCTCTAGCTCGAGTAGAACTAGAGCTACTTCCTTGGGATGTCGTGGTAGGGGTCTTGTTTGGAGTAGATACAGCTCCCAGACTTGTAGAATCTTTGCTATTGTTCTCATGTCTCGGTTGTTGTTGGATTGATCTCGATTCGAACTTCCTCTCCATGACTGAGGGGTTCGTCTGTGCAACTTCAGTTTCTTCTCCACTCTCACAGCGAGATGTAGTAAATCTATCAAGTTAGTATATGCATACAACTCTATCTCGTGTGCTAGAGTAGGGTGCAAAATCCGAGATACGCTTCCTCAGCTTCCACTTCCTGCACATCAGCTCTGACTATAGCCATTTCCATTGCGGCGTAGACTTCTTCGGCACTCATAGAACTTGTTTCAGGTTCTCTAACCTTTGACGGAAATCTCTTCCATGGTATGGGGGAACGAATCGGGCTCTCATGATTGCCTTCATCTGATCCCAAGTATTGATCTCGGTATCTAGACATCGTCTTCTTTCTTTCAACATGTTATTCCACCACATTAGTGCATATCCCGTAAACTCACGTGCAGCGTATTGTACCTTTTTAGGTTCCGGAACATTATGACAGCTCCATATTTGTTCCACTTTTGCCTCCCAGACAAGGTATAGATCAGCATCACACTTTCCTTCAAATGGTGGTATCTTCACTTTAGCTTTGGAGTAGACCTCTCTATCCTCAAAGTCCAATTCCCTTCTGATGTACCTCCTTGGCTGCATGACTCCGGGATTAGCCCGAAACAAGGGTTATCTAGGTGGCGGAGGGTTGTTTGGGTGTTCGTTATCCCGTGTCTCCAAAGCGTCCAACCTTTCCATAATCCTTGTCAGTATAGCCTCGGTATCCATAGCTCTAGGTACGTCGCCTATTTGTTCGTTCTCTCTTCCTGAGTTAGACATATCAAATAATCTATACTCGCCTCCAATTTCCTCAACTAAAGTCAATGAATCTTGAGAAAGAAAAATTGAAAGTAGCCTGAAAATTTTGAAAGGCAAGGGAAAAAAAAAAAAGAAAAAGGCTTCAAAAGAACAAAAGGGTTTAACAAAGGGTTTTGAGTAGTGTCTGCAGGGAACCTAAATGGAACAAGGGATATAAAAATGTACAAGGATATTCACAGGATATAAACAATATGAACAATATAAACAAAGAGGCTCCCTTTCTTGAAAAAAAACGAAGTGAATATTTTCAAGAAAGCCGAAGATGATCACAATCCCGTTCCCGTTCCCGTTTCTTTTTTTCTTTTTTTTTTACATATGCTTGCCGAAACCCTAGGGTTGGGAAAGGCTGGCGCCGGCTGGCACTGCAGTGGCGCAGGGGCGGTGGCTGAGGCTGTGCAACAACGGCGGACGGCGGCTGAGGCAGCGGTGGACGGTGGCGGTATTTGGCGGCTCCTGCGGCAGGAAGCCGTGTGTTTGGCGGCTGTTGGGATGGTGGTGGTGAAAACCGGCTCAAGAGAGGCGGCGGGTATGGGTGGCGGCAAGGTGGTGGGTGGCGGCGCTGGCGGCGAAAACTAAGGGTTCCGGCGCCGTAAAGGTTTTTTTTTTGTCAGGCCGTAACCCTAAAGGGGCCGGATGGGGTTGTGGTGGCGGTTTGTGGTGGCGGAAAAAAAAGGTTGCGGGGCGGGGCAGGCGGGGGATCTCGGTCAAAAGAGGCCGAGATTGGCCAAAACTGCAGCTGGGGCCGGCTGTTGGTGATGGTGGGCGCAGCAGTGCTGCTTTGGGTGGTGGGCGGCCGGAAAACTTCCCAGTAGTGGTGGTGGTGGGCGTGATAGGGCGGCGTTGGCGTGAGGCCGGCGGCGCAGTGGTGGATCTCGGTCAGAGTTGGCCGAGATCGGCCGAATTTTTTTATTTTTTATTTATAGGTGCAGCGGCTGCTGCGGTAGATGGCGGAGGATTCAACAATGGTGGCCCGTGGCTAAGAAGCACGTTCTAGGTGTCCCCTACTACTATCCCTGATAGGTTTGCACCGGTTGATCCGTTATAGTTTACGAGAAAAAAGAGTAATTGGATCTCAGGCGGAAATTTCTTTTGTGGGAAAAATACTACTATCCCTGATAGGTTTGCACCGGTTGATCCGTTATAGTTTACGAGAAAAAAGAGTAATTGGATCTCAGGCGGAAATTTCTTTTGTGGGAAAACAAATTCAGGCCACAATTCAATCTTTTTCAAGTAATTGACAGTTTAGATTGTGAAAAATCAGTTGTTAACGAGAATAGTAAGACTAACTGTTACTCCTTCTGCCCCAATCGTTTTTTGTTGAAACCTTCTTGACGAATCTTGAAAGCTCCGATTTTTGTTTTTGACGACGGCGGGTGTTGATTAACCTTTGCTCTTATGCCAATTTGATACGGGGATAAGCCGTGAGGATGGAATAGGCGTGGGAATGGTATGATAGACGTGTGGATGGATGGATGAAGGATCCGATGATTGGGATTGGATCGTGCTGGATAGTGAAAGAGCCTTCCCCTCGCAGTAGTGACTCTTCCTTTAATCTCGGTGGCCGGTCGAACGGGGTCCGGAACACAAAGAAGTCGCCTAGAATTCGAAAGAGCCTTCCTCTCGCAGTAGCGACTCTTCCTAGCTGCTAGACCAGAACTGGACGTATCCAGGGTTTTGAAAGGCCTCTCACCTAATCAAGACTCGAAAACCCTCGAGAAAGGAATACTGAAAAGTATCAATGTTTATATTAATCTGAAGTGTCTGGAAATGACGTCCAGCTTGGCCTTTTATAAGCAAGGTGGGACGTCTACATGGGATGCGGGCTTGATCCAAGATCGAGCCCGGAAATGAATAAAGAAATGAATTTAAATGCGAAAAGATAGGATCAAATCTTTACGAGATAAGATCTTCTAATGAAACGATAAGGTCAAATCTTTAAGAGATCTCGACCTTCTAGAAACAAGATAGTTGTTTATAAAAATAAATGCAAAAACCTAATTTAAAATGTCTCAAAAATGGGCTGAAAATAAATGATATGTTGGGCTTAGTTCAGCCACTCGATTCAGCCCTGCTTCCTCCTCTTCTCACGTCTGGATTGTGTTCTTCCTCTTCTTACATGCGTGCTTCTTCCACTTCATATTCCTGCGTTTCTTCTCTCGTACTACGTCTCTTCCTAGATGGTCTTGTCACTTCTTGTATTGAGGCTCGGTTCCTAGATGCTCCCGCATCAACGACGGCTTAGGGTTAGGATTAGGGTTAGGGTTTAGCGACACCGGAGGCGACGGCTAGGGTTTCGGGTAGGGTTTCGAGGGGGTGACGGCTGCGGCGCAGAGTTAGAAATCTCGGCCGGGATAGGTTCGGGTTTCGGCGGAGGCCGAAAGGGCGGGCGGCGGCTGAGGCTTCGGGCGGCGGCGCAAAGGATGGCGCCTATAGGGACGGCGGGAAAGGGCGGCGGCTGAGGGTGGCGGGCAAGGGCTGAGGCCGTAGCCTCGGGTGCAATCTGCGCAAGGGCGGAGCTTTGGGCGGCGGCGCCGGAAACGGCGGTTTTGGGGTGGTGGGGGCGTTTTTATGGTGGACGGGTTAAAATCCGATCAAAACGAGAAAATATCGAATCTTAGGCAAAAATATGTATTCAAATCAACAATAGGCCACAAAAATCCTTCTTTTCAAGAAATTGAATGCGGAATTGAAAATTGCAGAAAAATAACGAGAATAGTAGAACTAACCGTTACGGATCCTGCTCTGGTGACTCTTTTGTGTAGAACTTCCTTGACGGATCTTGAAAGCTCGAAATTTTTTTTGTGTTTTATATGGGACGTGTGAAGGTGTTGATGAACCTGAAGCTCTGGTACCAATTTGATACGGGGTTAGCCGTCAGTTGACCCGATCTTTCAACCCCAAGACTCGCGATGAAGAAAATATTTAAAAGGTGGAAACTTGAAAACAAAAGACGGAGGAATGATCCAATGATTGTGAATGATCGATAGATGGATAGATCTGGTCGAACCCTTAAGGCAACCAAGAGATAGGGAAACTAAGGCCCTAACACACAACTTGTAATGACTTGAAGAAGCCCTTCCACTATAATCTCACACGGAGGGGAAAGCGATTGTCCCCAAAGCACGAGAAGTCACCCGGAGATGATTGAGAGCACCAACTTGCCAATCCAAGTGACACAACTTAAAACAGCACCAAAGTTGCTGGGCAAACGGATTCCGCTCACACAGTAAGTTGTCTCGATTCCACGAGAAGAATATGGGATAGAAGAGAAACAATACTCGAAAGTACTTGTGTTTTAATTCATTCAAAGGTGAGTCAAAAGAGAAGTCCACCCTAGGCCTTATATAGGCTAGAGTTGCGTCATCTAGGGTTTTCCTACGGGCTATGGACTTGATCCAAGATCGAGCCCATTCTACCTTAAAAGATAAGATCAAATCTCTAACAGATAAGATCAAATAATAAAATAACTAGTGTGCTAAAGTAACAAGTCTTAAAAGGCCCGAAACAAATAATTAAAAGCAAGCCCATCTTTTATTTAAAAGATGTCCAAGAATGGGCTTTAAAATAATAAGGAAGCTGGGCCTAATTTAGCCACTTAAATTAGCCCGAAATCTTCTTCCTTCAAATGCAGCCCGACGGACCTCTTCTTCATATGGATCAAGTGGACCATGGCCCATCCTCTCTCCCATGTCTCGGTCATGATCTCGGCTGCTCCTCTCCAACTCTCGATCATGATCTCGGCTGCTCCTCTCCAAATCTCGGTCATGATCTCGGTTGCTCCTCTCCAACTCTCGGTCTTCATCTTGACATCTTCTTTTGGTCCCTCTCTCTACGTCCAACTCGTGATCTCCCTTGGTAACAACTCGACGCCTCTTGCTTGTGTACTCATCGGTGCATGGAGATGAGGTCAGGCTGTGAGATGCTCCTACATCAGAGTTGATGTGCAAGAAGAAGAAGAAGCCCCCATGACAAGATATCTTATGATTCTACACCCTCATCTAGTTAACGAGATAAAGTTATACGCATATTCTAACTTGACATTTCTACTACATCTCGCAGTGACAGTTGAGAAGAAGCTTAAGGCCTGAAGTCAAAACCGACGAACCCCGCAAACCTGGAGAGGAGTTGATGCGGGATTGGGGCCGCAAATGACTAGATCTAGATTTGGAATCCTCGAAGACCAACAATGGACGTTTTTCCTTGACAAATGGCACGAAAATCAGATTGTTTAGAACAAGAAATGGCGTTGGAAAAAATGGAAGAAAAGAGAATGAAATGGAACGTGGAATGTATGGTAGAAGTAGATCCAAAAGAAACCAAAAGACTCCCTTACAAGAACCTTGATCAGATTAATCAAAACCCAAGCAAGATGATGCCTTCAACCCTTTCTTCTATATTCTTACACAAGCCTTCAATGGAGACAAGCACAAGGAGGGACTAGTATTGACTAGTAGCACCAATCTCTAAAGAGATTAACACACACAAGAACAATCTAGCAGGGATTCACAGCGATTCAATCAATGACTCACTTTATTGATTGAATTTTCTGAATAGGAACAAAAGCTCTCAAAGAGACGGTTTATCAATTGGCTAAATCTATCTAATCAGGAAAGAAGCTAAGGGAGGCTTTTTATATGCCTAGAAAGCCTCCTATCTTAAAAAGGAATAACATTTGTCAAAAAAAAACAATAAAACAAATAAAACAAATAAAAATAACCCTTAAATTGTTTTGAGCCTAAAGGTTATAAAAAGTCTTGTATTTTATACCAAAAGTTGATATAAAATACAAAAGAAGCTCCAAAAGCCTCAATATTCCATTTCTTGCAATTCCGGGACAAGTGTCTCTTTCTTGCTCTTGCATGGCTCCAAATCACGTGTGCATGGTCTCCCTTCCACGTCCAAGTCGTCGGGAATCGTCATTAACGTGACTAAGGAAGCCTCAATCAGCAATAGATCATCAATGGTCTCCTTAGGAGCTAAAGACATCAATGGTCTCCGGGACAAGTGTCTCTTCTTGGGAAGGATTCGTCCTCGAATCATCACCATCCGCATCACTTGACTCAAAGGGACTTAGATCTCCTACGTTGAAAGTAGGACTCACTCCATAGTCCTCCGGGAGCTCTAGTACATAAGCGTTGTTGCCAACCTTACGTAGTACTTTGAATGGTCCGTCTCCCCTAGGTGATAGCTTGGACTTGCGCCTTTCCGGGAACCTATCCTTCCTCAAATGCAGCCACACGAGGTCTCCCGGTTCGAACAACACTTGCTTGCGGTTCCTATTAGCCTTGGCCGCCACTTGCCTCCCCTTCTCCTCTAGCCTTTTGCGTGTCCTTTCATGCATTTCCTTGATGATCTCCACCTGTTTTTCTGCATTAAAATCTACTCGCTCCTCTATGGGCAACGGTATAAGATCAAAAGGGGTCAAAGGATTCAACCCATAGACACACTGAAAAGGAGTTAGGTTAGTAGAAGAATGTAATTTACGATTATATGCAAATTCTACATGAGGCAAGACATCTTCCCAAGCTTTCAAATTATCTTTTAAAACAGCCCTCAGAATGGTTGTTAACGTCCTATTAGTTACTTCGGTTTGACCATCCGTTTGAGGATGACTAGAAATCGAAAGCAGCAACTTCGTCCCTAGTTTACCCCAAAGAGTCTTCCAAAAGAAACTAAGAAACTTAACATCCCTATCACTCACTATACTCCTAGGTACTCCATGTAATCTAACAATTTCCCTAAAGAACAAGTTAGCTACATTATAAGCATCATCGGTCTTATGGCAAGCAATAAAATGGGCCAGTTTAGAAAATCGATCTACCACCACAAAAATCGAATCTCTCCCCTTCTTAGTCCTAGGTAACCCAACAATGAAGTCCATACTAATATCCTCCCAAGGTGACTTAGGCGTGGGTAAGGGGGTATACAATCCATGAGGTTTCAATCTAGCCTTAGCCTTTAAACACACAAGACATCTCTTAAGCAAGTTCTCTACATCTCTAAGCATATGAGGCCAATAAAAATGTGAATGCAGCATATGATAAGTCTTATCTCTCCCAAAATGCCCCATTAAGCCTCCCATATGGGCTTCCTCAACAAGTAATAGCCTAAGGGAACACTTAGGAATGCACACTTTATCAACTCTAAATAGAAAACCCTCAAACAAGTAATACTTATCAAAGGCTCCTCTAGATGCACATTGCTTAAATATGTCTCCAAAATCAGAATCATCAACATATAGATCCTTAATATAATAGAAACCTAAGACCTTAGAATCCATAGTTGTGATGAAAGAGTGTCTCCTAGAGAGAGCATCCGCTACAACATTATCCTTGCCCTTTTTATACTTTATGATATAAGGAAAAATTTCTATAAACTCCATCCATCTACCATGTCTCCTATCTAACTTATCTTGACTCCTAAAATGTCTTAAGGACTCATGATCGGTACGTAGGACAAATTCACTAGGCCATAAATAATGTTGCCACGTTTTTAATACTCTAAACAATGCATAAAGTTCTTTATCATAGGTCGAGTAGTTTAAACATGCTCCCTTTAATTTCTCACTAAAGAAGGCTAGTGGCTTACCCTCTTGCATGAGTACTCCTCCAATGCCAATACCCGAAGCATCACACTCGACCTCAAAAGGTTTGGTGAAGTCCGGAAGAGCTAGGAGAGGTGCATGGGACAGCCGCCACTTCAACTCCTTAAACGCCTTCTCTTGAGCATCTCCCCACACAAATGGCATCTTCTTCTTTGTCAAGGACGTGAGTGGGGCTGCTATGGTGCTGAAATCTCGCACAAAACGTCTATAGAAGGTTGCTAGGCCGTGGAAACTCCTCACTTGACCGACGGTTGTGGGAGTAGGCCATTCCTGGATTGCCTTGATCTTCTCTTCATCAACCTCTAGACCTATTGTGCTCACTACATGATACGGGGTTAGCCGTCAGTTGGCCCGATCTTTCAACACCAAGACTCGCAATGAAGAAAATGGATAAAAGGTGGAAACTTGAAAAAAAAAGATGGAGGAATGATCCAATGATTGTGAAAGGATCGGTAGATGGATAGATCTGGTTGAACCCTTAAGGCAACCAAGAGCACGATAGGGAAACTAAGGCCCTAACACACAACTTGGAATGACTTGAAGAAGCCCTTTGCTATAATCTCACACAGAGGGGAAAGCGATTGTCCCCAAAGCACGAGAAGTCACCCGGAGATGATTGAGAGCACCAACTTGCCAATCCAAGTGACACAACTCAAAACAGCACCAAAGTTGCTGGCAAACGGATTCCGCTCACACAGTAAGGGGTCTCGATTCCACGAGAGAATATGGGATAGAAGAGAAACAATACTCGAAAGTACTTGTGTTTAATTCATTCAAAGGTAAGAGAGAATGACGTCCTAGAAGGCCTTATATAGGCATGTTGGACGTCCTCTAGGGTTTCCAACGGCTATGGGCTTGATCCAAGATCGAGCCCAATCTAGCTTAAAGAGATAAGATCAAATCTTTAAGAGATAAAGATCAAACTAAAAGGAAAATAAAATAAAATAAACTAATTAAAAGCAAGCCCATCTTTTATTAAAAGATGTCCAAGAATGGGCTTTAAAACAATAGATCTAATTAAGGCCTTATTTAATAATAAAATAAGCCCCAATTAGCTCTAAATAAAACGTCCAACTCCTTAGACATGCAACTCCATGCTTCTTGACATCGAATTATCCTCCTTGCCCATGCATACGTGATCATGCATGTCATCTACCATCTCCAATCAAAGGTCTTCAATGTATCTCCGGAAATGGTCTTCTCATCACTTTCATGAATAATCTCCTTAACATGTTGCGGAATATCCTTAATTCTTCCTCTCCTTCTCCTTAGAGTGATCAACACTCCGTACTTCCTAGCTTCCATGCTCATGATCTCCATTCGGGCTAGGTCCTGAGATGCTCCTGCATCATCCTCCCTTTCTTGAAAAGGATTCGTCCACGAATCCTTGATGTCCATCCAGGGTGGCATCCATGCGTGTATACACCTGTAGGAGAAGAATAGATAACTAGATGAAACGGAACAATATTACTCCACATAAAAATTGTACATACAAGGTCATAAGAAAAATTTATAACTAAGTATGCCAGCTTTATAAAGAAAGTAATAGTATCATTTCAAGGTATCATCTTAGTCCAATTATGTGCTTCCCTAAGATCCTTAATTAAAGCAAAAACAATATTTAAGGCATATAAGAAGTCTAAGAATATCTTAAGATAAAATCTCAAGACGGGGTAAGCACATTTATCACCAAGGGTATCATATCCTATGATCTTCCAAATGATATGAAAGATATAATCATGAAGCCTTAATAATAAGAAAGGAGACAAAAAAAGACAAAAACATCTTAAGAAACATGGAAAGGCAATGAATTACAGACCGTTGTTTTTAATAGTCTCAACTTTCTCTTTGACAAGACTTCTAGTATGAAGTAAGGTTTTTCCCATCACATGGTAAATAAGGTACTTAGTCATGGAGCAATTAAATTCAGAATTGAATCTAGATGACACAACTAAATCAATATTCATGTGTGAAGGTGTATAACTTTCAACACACTCTTCTTCATACTTAAGCAAATTATCATGCTCAATCAAATCGGTTGTTACAACATTATCCTCAATAAAATCAGCATGTAACACAAGAGGTAAATGATGATCAACATGATTATCAAGAGATGAAGTCAAATCAACACAAATAGAATGAATAGATTCCGAAAAATTAGCATGTATCGCAATATTCATCCTAGATTCGGTTATTTTATCGATATGATCAATAGATTCCGAAAAATCAGCAACACATCCTGATGCAGGAGCATCTCAGGACCTAGCCGAATGGAGATCATGAGCATGGAAGCTAGGAAGCACGGAGTGTTGATTACTCTAAGGAGAAGGAGAGGAAGAATTAAGGGCATTCTTTATTTCGTGAAGGAGATTATTCATGGAAGAGATGAGAAGACCATTTCCGGAAATACATTGAAGACCTTTGATTGGAGATGGGAGATAACATGCATGATCACGTATGCATGGGCAAGGAGGAGAGTTCGAGAAGCTTGCAATGCTACGTGGAAAAGGAGATCATTTGGACGTTATATATGTCTAATTGGCTTATTTTAAATGTTAAATAAGGCCTTAATTAGATATATTAATCCAGCCCATTGCTTCTTATTTTAAAGCCCATTCTTGGACATCTTTTAAATAAAAGATGGGCTTGTTTTTTAATTAGTTTATTTTTATTTCCCTTTTATTTTTGATCTTATCTTGGAGATTTGATCTTATCTCTTTAAGCTAGATTGGGCTCGATCTTGGATCAAGCCATAGCCCGTAAGAAACCCTAGATGACGCACCTCTAGCCTATATAAGGTCTAGGGTGGACGTCCTCCTTTGTTACCTTTGAATGAATTAAACACAAGTACTTTCGAGTATTGTTTCTCTTCTATCCCATATTCTTCTCGTGGAATCGAGACAACTTACTGTGTGAGCGGAATCCGTTTGCCCACAACTTTTGGTGTTGTTTTGAGTTGTGTCACTTGGATTGGCAAGTTGGTGCTCTCAATCATCTCCGGGTGACTTCTCGTGCTTTGGGGACAATCGCTTTCCCTCTGTGTGAGATTATAGCGGAAGGGCTTCTTCAAGTCATTCCAAGTTGTGTGTTAGGGCCTTTGTTTCCCTATCGTGCTCTTGGTTGCCTTAAGGGTTCACCAGATCTATCCATCTACGATCCTTCACAATCATTGGATCATTCCTCCATTTTATTTTCAAGTTTCCACCTTTTATCCATTTTCTTCATTGCGAGTCTTGGTTGAAAGATCGGGCCAACTGACGGCTAACCCCGTATCAAATTGGTATAAGAGCTTCAGGTTCATCAACACTGTTCTCACGTCTTTTACAAAACACAAAAAATTCGAGCTTTCAAGATCCGTCAAGAAAGTTCTACACAAAAAGAGTCACCGGAGCAGATCCGTAACGGTTAGTTTCTACTATTCTCGTTATTTTTCTGCGATTTTCAATTCCGCATTCAATTTCTTGAAAAGAAGGATTTTTGTGGCCAATTGTTAATTTTAATACATTTTGCCTAAGATTCGATCTTTTTCTCGTATTGATCGGATTTTAACCCGTCCACCACAAAAAACGCCCCCGCCGCCCTCTTCCCGCCGCTTCGCGGCCGCCGCCCTACGAGCAGCCGCTTCGCCGGCCGCCACCCTATCCCAGCGCCGATCTCGGCCACCCCAGCCCTCGGTTTCAGCCAAAACCCGCACCTATCCCGGCCAAGATTTGTTCTCTGCGCCGCAGCCGTCGCCCCCTCGAAACCCTAGCCGTCGCCTCCGGCGTCGCTAAACCCTAACCCCGCCCAACCGACCTATCTCGGCCCATCAACCGAGATCCACAAAAAAAAAAAAATTTTGAACCGAGCCGAAGAGGTTCAGCCACCGTGAGGTGTCGCCGCCGCCGCCGCCTTGGTTAGTCTCGCAAGTGAATAGTTAAAAAAAAAAAAAGAGAAGGCCAAAGGCCGTACAAAAAAAAAAAGGTTACTTGCGAGCTAAGTTATTCAGTTTCCGCGGTTGTGCATCTTGTGCGAGTTTTGTTTTGCAGGCGTCCCTTTGAGCGTGATTGATATATATTTGCTTCCCGGGAGCTCCCTACATCGCTGCAGGGCAACCATAAATTGCACTCCTTCCTTTTTTTCCTTTCCTTTTTCCCTTTTATCTTTTCTCTTGTTTCTTTTACCTTCCTTTCCTTTTTGCTAGTTTCCTTTTTTCCCTTTATTGCCTTTTCCCTTTAGTCCCTTTTCCCCTTTTCTTTTTTGTATTTTAATTTTCAAAAGGCCGCAAATTATCTTTTCTATTTGAGATCATTGATTTGTTGGTTTGAGAAAATTTGCAGGCGAGATTAGTTTTTATTTTTCTAGCTAACACCATATAAAAGCCTTTTCCCTTTGAGATCTGGTTCGTTCTCCTTGTTTTATGCCTGAACGCATTAACCTGTTGATTGCTTGAGACATTTTTCTTGTAGATTCACAGTGATCTTCGCAAACCGGCTAAGAGGAAGTTGTGAAGCTTACGAGATAGGTTACTGAGCGAAACACTTGAAGAGGTAGCATAAGAGTTTCTCTTTAACTAACCTTAACGAGTTTAAATGTTTTAAACCATGTCAACCTCAGGAAAGGAGAACAGGACACAACCCCAACCATCGGATGGCGAATCAATTAAAGGGAGTATCTCAAAACCCCCTAATGCTTTGGAGAACTTGAGAACTCTAAACTTGGAGAAAGAAAATATTTTCCGTAGTAGATGTTCTGTTAAGGGTAGAATATGTGACTTAATCATAGATGGGGGTAGCTGTTGTAATATTGCTAGTCTAGAAATGGTTACCAAACTACAACTAGACGTGCTAGATCACCCATCTCCCTATAAAATATCCTGGATAAATGAACAAGGAGAGCTAGCTATTAATAAACAGGTATATGTCAGTTTTCGTCTAGGAAGGTATGAGGATACCATCTTATGTGACGTTGTCCCTATGACTACTTGTCATCTTTTGCTAGGTTGACCATGGGAATATGATCGAGATGTCAACCATAAGGGACGAACTAACAGATATACTTTTGAGTTTCAGGGCACTACTATCACCCTTAAACCCATGAGCCCTGAAGAGATAGCTACTTTGATCCAGAAACGGCCCCAGACATCAGACAGAGAAGTGGAACGTGCAACGTCTAGCGCTAGAGATGTGATCCAAGAAGTTCCAACAACACCTACGGAAATTCCATCTTCACCAGGCGAAGAGGAGAGACAATCAGAGCCGTGGAAGAAGAGGAACGGAATAAAGAAAGGGAGCGAGCCAGTCAAGCATTCCAGCCCTCTACTTCACCTCTTACAACGCCTCCTTGTAGTCCATCCTCAGTGGGAAGGGTAATTGGGGTTATCGCAGCCCCAACAGGGAGTGATTCTAAACCTTCTTTCTCTAGATTATATGAGCATGATCATAATGATAAGGAGTTAGTTGGTGATGAACCACATGATTTAAAGGCTATAGTTAATGCAAAAAATATGATACATGATGATTTAATGGCTGAAAAGTTTATTAGACCCTCTTGTTATCATATTATGCATTTTGTTGACTTTAGGGAACCTTTTAGGGAGCATGTTGATCTTATTGTCTATCATGCAAGGAATGCCCCTATTGGTGAGAGTATAAATGATGTTAAACTTCTTGTTGTATATACTAACTTTCAGAGGTTTAATATTGTGAATGCTTCTCTTCTTAAGCATACCAATTCTATTGCACAAAATAATGAGTATATTGATTTTGTTGGATCTTTTGCTATGAATGATGAACCCATTGAGCCTATTGATAACACTTCTGAATTTTTGGACATTTTAGCAAGAATCTTTGTCATAAGGATCCTATTGATGATGTTACACCTTTTGTTTCACATATTGATTTTATTCAAGGTGTTGCTGAATTTTTAGATCCCTATGTTGTGGATATCAATTCCACAATGTCCACTGTTGAGCATGTTGATTTTCTTGAGCCTATTAATATGCATGTTCATATGGATGAGTTTGTTGATTATTTATCTAGAAGAAGAGCCTTAGATATTCCTCCTGATTGCGTTATTAATAGACTTATGTATGGAGATGAGCATATACTAGATGATGATCTTGATCCTACTTGTGATGATGAGCTTGAGTTATGTTATCCTAAGCATCACATGTCTATGCAACCCTTTTTCCAGTCGATTGCATCAGGAAGAAACATCGCGTGTGTTTCAAGTTGATGAAAGTCCTCATGTGTTGGAATTAGTTGGCTATGCTGATTTTTTGTCTCATGATTTCTTCTCTACTTTAAGTTTGCATTTTTCAGAAGATTTGTATGTTGAAAGACCACTTGTAGGAAGAAGTGACTTCAGGGATGATTATGATTCACATATTGAAGACCCTAAGTTAAAACTTCATAAGTTAGAAAGGAGTTTTGGGGAACAGAGAAAAACCCTATGATCTACAAAGCACCTATATCCTTTGTACTTGTTGTGCTTGATCGTTTTATGTATGCATGTTGTTGAATTTATTGATAATATGCTTTTGAACAACATAATTTTCAGCACAAGTGCTAAACTCGTCAAGGAAGTTTTCTCACCCTCTTATTATGAGAACTTGAGTACATCTTGTGATAATTCGAATACAATTGTAATGTTGCTCTCGTTGCGATATTGTAGGACTTTGGGGACGAGTACGAGCACGGCTTGGAACAGGAGCAAACGGATCTCACATTTGGATGTCACCATGGATCATTATTGGAAGGACGTCAAGGATTCGTGGACGAATCCTTTTCAAGAAAGGGAGGATGATGCAGGAGCATCTCAGGACCTAGCCCGAATGGAGATGAGCATGGAAGCTAGGAAGCACGGAGTGTTGATTACTCTAAGGAGAAGGAGAGGAAGAATTAAGGGCATTCTTTATTTCGTGAAGGAGATTATTCATGGAAGAGATGAGAAGACCATTTCCGGAAATACATTGAAGACCTTTGATTGGAGATGGGAGATAACATGCATGATCACGTATGCATGGGCAAGGAGGAGAGTTCGAGAAGCTTGCAAATGCTACGTGGAAAAGAGGAGATCATTTGGACGTTATATATGTCTAATTGGGCTTATTTTTAATGTTAAATAAGGCCTTAATTAGATATATTAATCCAGCCCATTGCTTCTTATTTTAAAGCCCATTCTTGGACATCTTTTAAATAAAAGATGGGCTTGTTTTTTAATTAGTTTATTTTTATTTCCTTTTATTTTTGATCTTATCTCTTGGAGATTTGATTTTATCTCTTTAAGCTAGATTGGGCTCGATCTTGGATCAAGCCCATAGCCCGTAAGAAACCCTAGATGACGCACCTCTAGCCTATATAAGGTCTAGGGTGGACGTCCTCCTTTGTTACCTTTGAATGAATTAAACACAAGTACTTTCGAGTGTTGTTTCTCTTCTATCCCATATTCTTCTCGTGGAATCGAGACAACTTACTGTGTGAGCGGAATCCGTTTGCCCAGCAACTTTGGTGCTGTTTTGAGTTGTGTCACTTGGATTGGCAAGTTGGTGCTCTCAATCATCTCCGGGTGACTTTCTCGTGTTTTGGGGACAATCTTTTTCCCCTCTGTGAGATTATAGCGGAAGGGCTTCTTCAAGTCATTCCAAGTTGTGTGTTAGGGCCTTAGTTTCCCTATCGTGCTCTTGGTTGCCTTAAGGGTTCAACCAGATCTATCCATCTACCGATCCTTCACAATCATTGGATCATTCCTCCATCTTTTTATTTTCAAGTTTCCACCTTTTATCCATTTTCTTCATTGCGAGTCTTGGTGTTGAAAGATCGGCCAACTGACGGCTAACCCCGTATCACATCCAAGAAAATCAACATGTAAAACAGGATGTGTGAATAAAATCACATACTCATAACATATGACTTTAAGATAGTATGCTTAGATGGAATCACATTCACAGTATTAAATCCTGAAGGTTAGTATATACAACAAGAAGTTTAACATCATTAATTACTCATCAATAGGGCATTTCTTGCATTATAGACAATAAGGTCAACATTGCTCCTAAAAGGCTCCCTAAAGTCAACAAAAGGCATAATATGATCACAAGATGGTCTAAGAAACTTTTCAACAATTAAATCATCATGTATCATAAGCTTTTCATTAACTCTAGCCTTTAGCTCATGTGGTTCATCACCAACTAACTCGTTATCACTATGATCAAGCTCATCTAATTTAGAGAAAGAAGGTTTAGAATCACTCCCTGTTGGGGCTGCGGTAAGCCCAATTATCCCGTCCACTGAGGATGATGAAGATGGACTACAAGGAGGCGTTGTAATAGGTGAAGTAGGAGGCTGAAACACTTGGCTTGACTGCTCCTCCCCTGCTCGTTATCTCCTCTTCACGGCTCTAAATTGTCTCTCCTCTTCGCTCGGTGAAGATGGACTTTCCGTAGGTGTTGTTAGAGCTTCTTGGATCACATCTTTGGCGCTAGACGTTGCACGCTCAGCTTCTCTATCTGACGGTTGGGGCCTTTTCTTGATCCATGTGGCTATCTCGTCAGAGCTCATGGGTCTAAGTGTGATAGTAGAGCCCTGATGCTCAAAGTATATCGATTAGTTCGTCCTTGGTGGCTGACATCTCGATCATATTCCCATGGTCGACCTAGCAAAGATGACAAGCAATCATAGGGACAACGTCACATAGGATGGTATCTTCATACCTTCCTAGACGAAAACTGATGTAGACCTGTTTATTAATAGCCAACTCTCCTTGTTCATTTATCCAAGATATTTTATAAGGTGCGGGGTGATCTATCAACTCTAGTTGTAATTTAGTAGCCATTTCTAGACTAGCAATGTAAAACTACCACATCTATGATTAAATCACACACTCTATCCTTAACAACACATCTACTACGGAAAATATTTTCTCTTTGCTCCAAATTTAGAGTCCTCAAGTTTTTCAAAGCATCAGGGAGTTTAGAGATACTCCCTTTCTTTGATTCGCCATCCGATGGTTGGGGTTGTGTCCTGTCCTCCTTTCCTGGTGTCGACATGATTCAAAACATTTAAACTCGTTAACGTTAGTTAAAGAGAAACTCTTAAGCAACCCTCTTCAAGGGTTTCGCTCAGTAACTATCTCATAAGCTTCGCAACTGCCTCTTAGCCGATTTGCGAGGATCACTGTGAATCTACAAGAAAAATGTCTCAAGCAATCAACAGGTTAATGCGTTCAGGCAGAAAAACAAGGTGATCGAACCAGATCTCAAAAGGAAAAGGCTTTTTATGTGGTGCTAGCTAGAAAAGCAAAACTAATCTCTCCAACAAATTTTCTCAACCAACAAATCAGTTATCTTTATTAAAAGATAATTTGCGGCCTTTTGAAATTAAAATACAAAAGGAAAAAGGGAAATAAAAGAGAAAAAGGCAATATGGGAAAAAGGAAATAACCAAAAAAGGAAAGGAAGGTAAAAGGAAACAAGGGAAAAGATAAAAGGAAAAGGGAAAAGGGAAAGGAAAAAAGGAAAGGAGTGCAATTTATAGTTGCCTGCAGCGATGTAGGGAGCTCCTAGGGAAGCAAAAATATATATCAATCACGCTCAAAAGGGACGCCTGCCAAAACAAAACTCGCACAAGATGCACAACCGCGAAAACTGAAAGACTTAGCTCGCAAGTTTGACGAGATAGGTCGGGTTGGGCCGGTTTGACGAGGCCCGACGGCTAGGGTTAGGGTTTAGCGACGCCGGAGGCGACGGCTAGGGTTAGCGTCAGTTGGCTCTTCAACACCAAGACTCGCAATGAAGAAAAATGGATAAAAGGTGGAAACTTGAAAATAAAAAGACGGAGGAATGATCCAATGATTGTGAAAGGATCGGTAGATGGATAGATCTGGTTGAACCCTTAAGGCAACCAAGAGCACGATAGGGAAACTAAGGCCCTAACACACAACTTGGAATGACTTGAAGAAGCCCTTCCGCTATAATCTCACACAGAGGGGAAAGCGATTGTCCCCAAAGCACGAGAAGTCACCCGAGATGATTGAGAGCACCAACTTGCCAATCCAAGTGACACAACTCAAAACAGCACCAAAGTTGCTGGCAAACGGATTCCGCTCACACAGTAAGGGTCTCGATTCCACGAGAAGAATATGGGATAGAAGAGAAACAATACTCGAAAGTACTTGTGTTTAATTCATTCAAAGGTAAGAGAGAATGACGTCCTAGAAGGCCTTATATAGGCATGTTGGACGTCCTCTAGGGTTTCCAACGGGCTATGGGCTTGATCCAAGATCGAGCCCAATCTAGCTTAAAGAGATAAGATCAAATCTTTAAGAGATAAGATCAAACTAAAAGGAAAATAAAATAAAATAAACTAATTAAAAGCAAGCCCATCTTTTATTTAAAAGATGTCCAAGAATGGGCTTTAAAACAATAGATCTAATTAAGGCCTTATTTAATAATAAAATAAGCCCAATTAGCTCTAAATAAAACGTCCAACTCCTTAGACATGCAACTCCATGCTTCTTGACATCGAATCATCCTCCTTGCCCATGCATACGTGATCATGCATGTCATCTCCCATCTCCAATCAAAGGTCTTCAATGTATCTCCGGAAATGGTCTTCTCATCACTTTCATGAATAATCTCCTTAACATGTTGCGGAATATCCTTAATTCTTCCTCTCCTTCTCCTTAGAGTGATCAACACTCCGTACTTCCTAGCTTCCATGCTCATGATCTCCATTCGGGCTAGGTCCTGAGATGCTCCTGCAACACTACAAAACCAAGAAAACCAACTTGATTAGTTCTAAAATCACATTTCTCAAATTAGCATACAAATATTCAATTCTAAGAGTTGCAAGTACTTCCCTCAAATGTTCGTCATGCTCTTCAAGTGACTTACTATAGATGAGGATTTTCATCAAAGTAAACCACAACAAACCTACCAATGTAGTGTCTCAACACATGATTCATCAATCTCATAAATTTGCTAGGAGCATTGGTTAAACCAAATGGCATCACTAGCCACTCATAAAGACCAAACTTGGTCTTGAATGCCGTTTTCCACTCATCTCCCTCCCTCAATCTGATTTGGTGATAACCACTCCTAAGATCTCTCTTAGAGAACAATGTGGCTCCATTCAACTCATCTAGCATGTCATCTAAATGTGGGATATGATGGCGGTACTTAATGGTGATGTTGTTGATGACTCTACAATCAACACACATCCTCCATGTATTGTGCTTCTTAGGCACTAAGAGGACGGGAACGGCACTAGGACTCAACTCTCCCTTACATAACCCTTATCTAGGAGTTCTTGCACTTGGTTTTGGATCTCTTGGCTCTCCTTAGGGTTCATCCTATGGGGTGGACGGTTTGGGAGTGTAGCACCGGGAATAAGATCTATTTGGTGCTCAATACCTCTAAAAAGTGGAAGGTCAGCCGGAATCTCGTCGGGAAACACATCACTAAACTCATCTAGGATAGCTAGGATGGGCTTAGGCAGGGTGGCCTTGGCTTCATCACTCAAAGTCACTAAGCTCTTGCACAAGCTCACAAGAATGGCATCTAAAGGGGTGTAATCTAGGATGTACTCCTCCTTGGATGCTAGAAGGACACTAGAAGGTGTGGCTAATAGGGTGGTACTAGTCTTGGCCGTGGGTTCTGATTTAGGCCGTGAGCTATCACCTCTCTTTTTCACCTCATTTTGCTCCACACTCAATTCCTTCTTCTTCTCATAAAATTCAGCAATCTGCAATGGTGTCATAGGCTTAAGAGTTAGTGTTTGACCATTAAATTCAAAGGTATGCCTATTAGTAAAACCATCATGCTTAACTCTCCTATCAAATTGCCATGGACGTCCCAAAAGAATATGACAAGCTTGCATGGGAACTACATCACAAGTAATGGTATCCTCATAGCTGCCTAAAGTGATAGTAACTCTAGCTTGCCTATTTACTTTTAATTCTCCACAATCATTCATCCAATGCAATTTGTAAGGCCTAGGGTGATAAAATGTGGTAATTTGCAACTTATTAATCAAATCAGTGCTAGCTATATTGCAACAACTACCTCCATCTATGATCATGTTACACACCTTCCCTTTAATTAGACATCTAGTATGAAATAGGTTCTCTCTTTGATTATCCTCACACGGGGCTATCTTAGCATGCAAAGCTCTTCTAGCTATTAATGATTCTCCATGCTCATATTCAATGCCCTCATCACTATCACTACCAATTTCATGCAATCCATTAAGGTTGGTGTTATCATCGTTTTCATGCTCATCCTCACTCTCATATTGTCCAAATTGATTTAAAAGCAAAATTTTCTTATTAGGACAATCCCTCATGTGATGACCCTCTACCTTGACATTTAAAACACACAATATCTCTAGAACGAAGAGTAGAGTTAGAGGTACTCCCTTTAGGACCACTTGAAGGCTCATTCAAGGGTCTAGAAGATGAATGAGGTGTTGAGCTCCTTCTTTGTGCTCCTTGGTCCATGGTTGATGCTTTTCGGTCCTCCTTGGTGGATGTAGGTTCACGGCTGTAGGACCCTTGGGGGCGGCTGTTTTGTGCTTTCCATGAGTTTGTAGCTCCACAACTTGTCTTGGCACCTTGGTTCCTAGCCTTTGTCTTCTTCTCTACTTTGATTGCCAAATGCAGCAGCTCCACCATGGTACTATAAGGATACAAATCAATTTCATTAGCCAAAGATGAGTTTAAAATGCGTAGATACCTAGCCATTGTAGACTCCTCATCTTAAACCACATTAGCTTTCACCATTGCCATTTACGTAGAGGTGTAGACCTCTTTGGCACTCATGGCTCCTTACATGGGAACAAATGAAGGCCTTGATGAGAGCTCGCTTTGTACCTCAACATTATGCTAGGGAGCTGAGGCAAAGGTTGGAGAATCTTAGGCAAGGAGCCATGAGTGCCGAAGAGGTCTACACCTCTATGCAAATGGCAATGGTGAAAGCTAATGTGGTTGAAGATGAGGAGTCTACAATGGCTAGGTATCTACGCATTTTAAACTCATCTTTGGCTAATGAAATTGATTTGTATCCTTATAGTACCATGGTGGAGCTGCTCCATTTGGCAATCAAAGTAGAGAAGAAGACAAAGGCTAGGAACCAAGGTGCCAAGACAAGCTGTGGAGCTACAAACTCATGGAAAGCACAAAACAGCCGCCCCCAAGGGTCCTACAGCCGTGAGCCTACATCCACCAAGGAGGACCGAAAAGCATCAACCATGGACCAAGGAGCACAAAGAAGGAGCTCAACACCTCATTCATCTTCTAGACCCTTGAATGAGCCTTCAAGTGGTCCTAAAGGGAGTACCTCTAACTCTACTCTTCGTTCTAGAGATATTGTGTGTTTTAAATGTCAAGGTAGAGGTCATTACATGAGGGATTGTCCTAATAAGAAAATTTTGATTTTAAATCAATTTGGACAATATGAGAGTGAGGATGAGCATGAAAACGATGATAACACCAACCTTAATGGATTGCATGAAATTGGTAGTGATAGTGATGAGGGCATTGAATATGAGCATGGAGAATCATTAATAGCTAGAAGAGCTTTGCATGCTAAGATAGCCCCGTGTGAGGATAATCAAAGAGAGAACCTATTTCATACTAGATGTCTAATTAAAGGGAAGGTGTGTAACATGATCATAGATGGAGGTAGTTGTTGCAATATAGCTAGCACTGATTTGATTAATAAGTTGCAAATTACCACATTTTATCACCCTAGGCCTTACAAATTGCATTGGATGAATGATTGTGGAGAATTAAAAGTAAATAGGCAAGCTAGAGTTACTATCACTTTAGGTAGCTATGAGGACACCATTACTTGTGATGTAGTTCCCATGCAAGCTTGTCATACTTCTTTTGGGACGTTCCATGGCAATTTGATAGGAGAGTTAAGCATGATGGTTTTACTAATAGGCATACCTTTGAATTTAATGGTCAAACACTAACTCTTAAGCCTATGACACCATTGCAGATTGCTGAATTTTATGAGAAGAATAAGGAGTTGAATGTGGAGCAAAATGAGGTGAAAAAGAGAGGGGATAGCTCACGGCTTAAATCAGAAACCACGGCCAAGACTAGTACCACCCTATTAGCCACACCTTCTAGTGTCCTTCTAGCATCCAAGGAGGAGTACATCCTAGATTACACCCCTTTAGATGCCATTCTTGTGAGCTTGTGCAAGAGCTTAGTGATTTTGAGTGATGAAGCCAAGGCCACCCTACCTAAGCCCATCCTAGCTATCCTAGATGAGTTTAGTGATGTGTTTCCCGACGAGATTCCGGCTGGCCTTCCACCTTTTAGAGGTATTGAGCACCAAATAGATCTTATTCCCGGTGCTACACTCCCAAACCGTCCAGCCTATGAACCCTAAGGAGAGCCAAGAGATCCAAAACCAAGTGCAAGAACTCCTAGATAAGGGTTATGTAAGGGAGAGTTTGAGTCCTAGTGCCGTTCCCGTCCTCTTAGTGCCTAAGAAGGACAATACGTGGAGGATGTGTGTTGATTGTAGAGCCATCAACAACATCACCATTAAGTACCGCCATCCTATCCCACGTTTAGATGACATGTTAGATGAGTTGAATGGAGCCACATTGTTCTCTAAGATAGATCTTAGGAGTGGTTATCACCAAATCAGAATGAGGGAGGGAGATGAGTGGAAAACGGCGTTCAAGACCAAGTTTGGTCTTTATGAGTGGCTAGTGATGCCATTTGGTTTAACCAATGCTCCTAGCACATTTATGAGATTGATGAATCACATGTTGAGACACTACATTGGTAGGTTTGTTGTGGTTTACTTTGATGACATCCTCATCTATAGTAAGTCACTTGAAGAGCATGAGGAACATTTGAGGGAAGTACTTGCAACTCTTAGAATTGAATATTTGTATGCTAATTTGAAGAAATGTGAGTTTAGTACTAATCAAGTTGTTTTTCTTGGTTTTGTAGTGAGCACAAGAGGTCTAGAGGTGGATGAAGAGAAGATCAAGGCAATCCAGGAATGGCCTACTCCCACAACCGTCGGTCAAGTGAGGAGTTTCCACGGCCTAGCAACCTTCTATAGACGTTTTGTGCGAGATTTCAGCACCATAGCAACCCCACTCACATCCTTGACAAAGAAGAAGGTGCCATTTGTGTGGGGAGATGCTCAAGAGAAGGCGTTTAAGGAGTTGAAGTGGCGGCTGTCTCATGCACCTCTCCTAGCTCTTCCGGACTTCACCAAACCTTTTGAGGTCGAGTGTGATGCTTCGGGTATTGGCATTGGAGGAGTACTCATGCAAGAGGGTAAGCCACTAGCCTTCTTTAGTGAGAAATTAAAGAGAGCATGTTTAAACTACTCGACCTATGATAAAGAACTTTATGCATTGTTTAGAGTAATAAAAACATGGCAACATTATTTATGGCCTAGTGAATTTGTCCTACGTACCGATCATGAGTCCTTAAGACATTTTAGGAGTCAAGATAAGTTAGATAGGAGACATGGTAGATGGATGGAGTTTATAGAAACTTTTCCTTATATCATAAAGTATAAAAAGGGCAAGGATAATGTTGTAGCGGATGCTCTCTCTAGGAGACACTCTTTAATCACAACTATGGATTCTAAGGTCTTAGGTTTCTATTATATTAAGGATCTATATGTTGATGATTCTGATTTTGGAGACATATTTAAGCAATGTGCATCTAGAGGAGCCTTTGATAAGTATTACTTGTTTGAGGGTTTTCTATTTAGAGTTGATAAAGTGTGCATTCCTAAGTGTTCCCTTAGGCTATTACTTGTTAAGGAAGCCCATATGGGAGGCTTAATGGGGCATTTTGGGAGAGATAAGACTTATCATATGCTGTATTCACATTTTTATTGGCCTCATATGCTTAGAGATGTAGAGAACTTGCTTAAGAGATGTCTTGTGTGTTTAAAGGCTAAGGCTAGATTGAAACCTCATGGATTGTATACCCCCTTACCCACGCCTAAGTCACCTTGGGAGGATATTAGTATGGACTTCATTGTTGGGTTACCTAGGACTAAGAAGGGGAGAGATTCGATTTTTGTGGTGATAGATCGATTTTCTAAAATGGCCCATTTTATTGCTTGCCATAAGACCGATGATGCTTATAATGTAGCTAACTTGTTCTTTAGGGAAATTGTTAGATTACATGGAGTACCTAGGAGTATAGTGAGTGATAGGGATGTTAAGTTTCTTAGTTTCTTTTGGAAGACTCTTTGGGGTAAACTAGGGACGAAGTTGTTTTCGACTTCTAGTCATCCTCAAACGGATGGTCAAACCGAAGTAACTAATAGGACGTTAACAACCATTCTGAGGGCTGTTTTAAAAGATAATTTGAAAGCTTGGGAAGATGTCTTGCCTCATGTAGAATTTGCATATAATCGTACATTACATTCTTCTACTAACCTAACTCCTTTTGAGTGTGTCTATGGGTTGAATCCTTTGACCCCTTTTGATCTTATACCATTGCCCATAGAGGAGCGAGTAGATTTTAATGCAGAAAAACAGGTGGAGATCATCAAGGAAATGCATGAAAGGACACGCAAAAGGCTAGAGGAGAAGGGGAGGCAAGTGGCGGCCAAGGCTAATAGGAATCGCAAGCAAGTGTTGTTCGAACCGGGAGACCTCGTGTGGCTGCATTTGAGGAAGGATAGGTTCCCGGAAAGGCGCAAGTCCAAGTTATCACCTAGGGGAGACGGACCATTCAAAGTACTACATAAGGTTGGCAACAACGCTTATGTACTATAGCTCCCGGAGGACTATGGAGTGAGTCCTAATTTCAACGTAGGAGATCTAAGTCCCTTTGAGTCAAGTGATGCGGATGGTGATGATTCGAGGACGAATCCTTCCGAAGAAGGGGAGTATGATGAGGGACCATCACCAACATCCCCTACTAGTCCTACAATGCAAGGGCCAATCACTAGATCAAGGGCAAGGGCAATTCAAGAGGAGGTGTCCAACTTGTTGGTGTCTTTAGCTCCTAAGGAGACCATTGATGATCTATCGTTGATTAAGGCTTCCTTAGTCACGTTAATGACGATTCCCGACGACTTGGACGTGGAAGGGAGACCATGCACACGTGATTTGGAGCCATGCAAGAGCAAGGAAGAGACACTTGTCCCGGAATTGCAAGAAATGGAAGATTGAGGCTTTTGGAGCTTCTATTGTATTTTATATCATCTTTTGGTATAAAATACAAGACTTTTTTATAACCTTTAGGCTCAAAACATTTTAAGGGTTATTTTTATTTGTTTTAGTTTGTTTTGTTTGTTTTATTGTCTTTTTGTTGACAAATGTTATTCCTTTTTTTAGATAGGAGGCTTTCTAGGCATATAAAAAGCCTCCCTTAGCTTCTTTCCTGATTAGAAAGATTTTAGCCAATTGATAAACCGTCTCTTTGAGAGCTTTTGTTCCTATTCAGAAAATTCAATCAATAAAGTGAGCCATTGATTGAATCGTTGTGAATCCCTGCTAGATTGTTCTTGTGTGTGTTAATCTCTTTAGAGATTGGTGCTACTAGTCAATACTAGTCCCTCCTTGTGCTTGTCTCCATTGAAGGCTTGTGTAAGGTTATACAAGAAAGGGTTGAAGGCATCATCTTGCTTGGGTTTTGATCAACCTGATCAAGGTTCTTGTAAGGGAGTCTTTTGGTTCTTTTGGATCTACTTCTACCATACATTCCACGTTCCATTTCATTCTCTTTTCTTCCATTTATTCCAACGCCATTTCTTGTTCTAACAATCTGATTTTCGTGCCATTTGTCAAGGAAAAACGTCCATTGTTGGTCTTCGAGGATTCTCAATCTAGATCTAGTCATTTGCGGCCCCAATCCCGCATCAGGCCGGATCCAAGGTTCTTCTCCTTTCCCTGACAAGATGATCCCACCATACTAGTGCATAGCCTTGAAACTCCAATGATGCAAGTTGGACCTTCCTTTGCTCTCCAAAGTGATGGAAAGACCAAATTTGTTCCAATTTAGTCTCCCAATCCATGTAAGCATCCGGGTCACACTTGCCTTCAAAGCTAGGAATCTTGACCTTCACTTACCCTATTCCATCTAGCTCTTGATAAGGCCTAAATGGCTCATATTCTCGTCCTCTCCTTGGCTGTGGGTGACGCCTAGGGAACTCTCTCCACATGCCTTCTTCCTCAATATCCTCTTGTGGCTCCTGAAAATCATCCACAAAACCTTGCACATTAGGTGTTCTAGGAAGAGTGTTAGCATGTCTCATACCTTGCCCTTGAGGGGTTCTTTGAGGTGATTCATGGGCTGTTTCTCTAGGGGCATCTCTAGACGTGCCTCCTAGCTCGAAAGTGGACCTCGGCTGTGGCGTGGCCGTGTGTGCTGGCCGAGACTCCAACGTGCCAATCCGGTGGGTGAATCTTGCCACCGAATCCATTAGTTGCTTCAACATAGCAAATGTCTCCGGGTGCATTGGCTCACTGCTTTGGGACTTGCTTGGACTATTAGACCTAGACATGATCAAAAACACACAAAACAAGCAAACTAGTTGAATTAGATAAAACAGAAAATTCTCACAAGTGTTTACTCTCACTCTCACACTCAAGTTGTGTTGATCACAAGCTATTTGATGCAATTGACTTGGATGGATTAAAATCCCTTCTAAGATCAATGCCTTAGCTCAACTAGCACACTCCTTGGCTTGAATAAGGGTAATACACGGCTGCTTGAAGGTTCACAACAGAAAACGTCAAGATAGACACTAAGAAATGGAGATAAGACGCAAGACTCAAAGAAAGATGCAAGAGGCTATTATGGACTCTCAAAGATGGTAAACTCAAGATATGATAGAATTATAATGAAACAAGGAAGATAGACACACAAGAGACTAAGAAGAGAGCTTCACTTACCTCAACCTTGTGTCAATGGACTTGGGGATGTCGAATGGTAGTAGAGAACTAAGTGTCGGATGGTTTGATTTAGGGGATGAATTTGACGTTGGAAAATGAGAGAGGTAGGATAGGTAGTTGCTTCCCTTTAGTCTTCAATCTTGACTAGCAAATTCTATCTTTAAGAGCTTACAATAAGATAAAATAACATACAATATGAATGATCCTATTGCTGAATTGTTTTCTTTTTTCTTTTTTTTTTCTTGTTTTGTTTTCTTTTCTTTTGTCTTTCTTTCTTTCTTTCTTTTTTTTTTTGATAACAATGTTGAAAAATATAAGTTAAATGAGGAGGGTAACTAATGAAGGTAAATAATTAAAAGAAGGTAAAAAGAAGCTGAAAATTAACCCTCAAAAACTTATTTGAACTAATCTTGTTGGTTGCCTTGATTGTAGGAGAAGTGATACGGGGTTAGCCGTCAGTTGGCCCGATCTTTCAACACCAAGACTCGCAATGAAGAAAATGGATAAAAAGTTGGAAACTTGAAATGAAAAGATGGAGGAATGATCCAATGATGGTGAAGGATCGATAGATGGATAGATTTGGTCGAACCCTTAAGGCAACCAAGAGCACGATAGGGAAACTAAGGCCCTAACACACAACTTGGAATGACTTGAAGAAGCCCTTCCGCTATAATCTCACACAGATGGGAAAGCGATTGTCCCCAAAGCACGAGAAGTCACCGGGAGATGATTGAGAGCACCAACTTGCCAATCCAAGTGACACAACTCAAAACAACACCAAAGTTGCTGGGCAAACGGATTCCGCTCACACAGTAAGGTGTCTCGATTCCACGAGAAGAATATGGGATAGATTAGAAACAATACTCGAAAGTACTTGTGTTTAATTCATTCAAAGGTAGCTCAAAAAGACGTCCACCTTAGGCTTTATATAGGCTAGAGGTGCGTCATCTAGGGTTTCCTACGGGCTATGGGCTTGATCCAAGATTGAGCCCATTCTAGCTTAAAAGATAAGATCAAATCTCTAAGAGATAAGATCAAATAATAAAAGAGAAATAAAATAACTAGTGGGCTAAACTAACAAGTCTTAAAAGCCCAAAACATATAATTAAAAGCAAGCCCATCTTTATTAAAAGATGTCCAAGAATGGACTTTAAAATAATAAGCAAGTTGGGCCTAATTTAGCCACTTAAATTAGCCCGAAATCTTCTTCCTTCAAATGCAGCCCGACGTGCTTTGTCTTCATACGGATCAAATGGATCTCGGCCATCTCTCTCCCCATCTCGGTCGAGCTCTCTCTCCACATCTCGGTCAAGCTCTCTCTCCACATCTCGGTCGAGATCGTCTCCATGGGTAACTCGTCTCCTCTTTTTACTAGAACCGTCAGTGTAAGGGAATGAGGTCGAGCTAAGGGATGCTCCTGCATCATTCTCCCCTTCTTGAAAAGGATTCGACCACGAATCCGTAGAGTGTAGTCTTGAGGGAACTCCGTAAGAATCTCTGATCGGAGGGCTAGGATAGGACGTTTCAGTTGGGTCATCGTCTGACTCCTCGTCCTTCATTTCTACATTCTCAGCATGTGCCTCCTGTGCTTCCTCTCCAGCTATTTCTTCCAACTCTTGCTGGGACGTGCTATTCTCCTGCTCCGACTGTTCCTCGTCGTCCGTACCTACCTAAATGGCCAGAGTACAATATTTATTAGTGCGAGGTATAAATTTAACATCAATAAGTCTCAAAGTCTTATCTCTAAGAGGATAGAAATACTCCCTGAGCGTAGCATTACACAGATGTCGCGTGAGCTCCTGTGTAGATAAATCGACTTCCACCGTCACCTTTAACTTAAAAATTTTCAGCTTGAATCCCTCAAAGTTAATGACAATGTCCAAGTGAGGGTATTCATTAGCCAGATGAGATATATAGCCAAAGGTTTGCGAAGGTCGTCGAGGACGTCGTCAAAACTCTGCAAATAGACCGATGTTTTATATGGACAGCCAGATTTCCTTGTATACATAGCTATATGTGGCACATGTATAAGGGTTAGCATCTGAATTCCTAGGGGGACCGTCATTGATGATGATCAACGTCTTCTTTCTCGCATCCTCCTCCTTACTCTTCTTTTTCTCGTAATACTCAGTAACCTCAGTGGGAGTCATGGGCTTCAATATGAATTCCTTGCCCTGATAAGTAAAACAATAGCGGTTTGTTTTTCCTTTATGTGTTACATCTCGGTCATACTCCCATGGTCTTTCGAGTAAGATGTGACATGTATGCATGGGTGCAATGTCACATAGAACTGAATCCTCGTATGCTCCAATCTTGAATGCGATATTGACCTGCCGATTGATTTTGACTTCTCCACAGTCATTCATCCATCCGAGCTTATAAGGTCGTGGGTGTTGAATAGACGTCAACTTCAGCTTGCTAACAACTTATGTACTTACTAAGTTACTGCAACTCCCACTGTCAATGATCATGTTACATACCTTTCCTTGAACCAGACAGCGTGTGTGGAACAAGTTCTCTCTTTGATTATCTTCATCGAGAGAAGGTATGATACTCAAAGCTCTCCTAATCACAAAGCAGTCAACAAAATCAGCATTAACAACAGGGTGAGGAGCACATATATAACATGTCAATTCTTTGCCCTGTGAGCCGTGGGAAATGGCCTCCTGTTCCGACTCAGTCGTTTCTTCCCTGCATCATACTCAACTGGATGCTAAATGAGAGTAGTTATGGAATCAATCGCAGCAACAGGGGATATCATAGGTAAAGGTGTGACCAACTCAGCAGTGGTCTCATCATCTAAGCATTCAACAATTTTATTGGAATGAAGGCATAATCCAGTTTCAAATTCTTCTTCCAGTTTACTCTTTTCTGCTTCATCCCTTTCAGCTAGCAAAACCGGTCTCTCTTCTTCCTCTTCCTCAGCATCCGAATCCGACTCGTAATACTCTTTGTCATTGATGAACAATGTCCTTTTGTTGGGGCATTCCCGCGCTATGTGACCTTGTCCTTGATACTTGAAACAAGTGATGTCACTAGCTCTCGTAGAGGAGCTAGAACCACTTCCCTGTGGTGTCGAGGTAGTAACGTTGCCCGATGTAGAAGCGGTTGTGGGCTGAACCGGGGTCTTGACGTCTCGGATGGGTGTATCTCGGCCGGAGTCTCGGCCATTGTCTTGGCCGGCATTTCCTCTCCATGTGGTATTCGGAGATCGCCTGTCCTGACTTCGTAATTTCAGCTTCTTCTCTACTCTTACATCAAGGTGCAACAAATCTGTCAAGTTAGAGTAAGCATACAACTCTATTTTGTGAGCCAAGTAAGGGTGTAAGATCTTAAGATATCGAGCCATGGTAGCTTCCTCTTCTTCCTGCACATCGGCTCGAACTATAGTGCAGCAAATCTGTCAAGTTAGAGTAAGCATACAATTCTATTTCGTGAGCCAAGTAAGGGTGTAAGATCCTAAGATATCGAGCCATGGTAGCTTCCTCTTCTTCCTGCACATCGGCTCGAACTATAGCCATTTCCATGGCTGCATACACCTCCGCGCTCATAGAACCTTGCTTAAGGTTCTCCAGTCGCTGGCGCAGATCTCGTCCATGGTAAGGTGGCACGAACCGGGCTCTCATGATAGCCTTCATCTGTTCCCACGTGGTGATGTCTTCATCTAACATTCTCCTTCTCTCTTTTAGCAAGTTATTCCACCACATTAAGGCATAACCGGTGAATTCAAGGCAGCGTATTGTACCTTCTTAGTGTCTGAAACGTTATGAGAGCTCCAGATCTGTTCTACCTTCGCCTCCCAGATAAGGTACACATCAGCATCACACTTCCCTTCAAATGGGGGTATCTTCACCTTAGCCTTAGAATATACTTCAGTCTCCAATACTGGATTCATCGTCGAAGTCCAGCTCTCTCCGTAAGGCTCGTCTCGGTTGCATGATTCCTGGATTGGCCCGGAATATGGGCGGACGAGGTGGTGGAGGCTCCACCCGTGGGGTACCCTTGCGTTTTGTGCCTCGATGGCATCTAATCTTTCCATGACACGGGCCATCATAGTCTCGAGATCCGTACCCCGTGGAACTTCGGGTATCTGGTTCTTGTTTTCCCTTCCTGCAGACATAACTCAAAACAAGCAAACACGTCAAGGTTAGTTAAAGATAATTCCTTAGACTACCCTCTTCAAGTGTCTCGCTCAGAACCTATCTCGTAAGCTTCGCAACTTCCTTTTAGCCGGTTTGCGAGGATCACTATGAATCTACAAGAAAGATGTCTCAAGCAATCAACAAGTTATGCGTTCAGGCAGAAAACAAGGTGATCGAACCAGATCTCAAAGGAAAAGGCTTTTTATGTGGTGCTAGCTAGAAAAGCAAAACTAATCTCGCTGCAATATTCTCAACCAACAAATCAATAATCTCAAAATAGAAAAGATAATTTGCGGCTTTTTGAAAATTAAAATACAAAAAGGAAAAGGAAAAAATAGAAAAAGGTAATAAGGTAAAAAGGAAACAAAATAGTAAGGAAGGGAAGCAAAAAGGAAAAAGGAAAGATAAGAGGGAAAAAGGGAAGGATTGCAATTTAAGGTTGCCCTGCAACGATGTAGGGAGCTCCCAGAGAAACAATTATATATCAATGATGCTCAAAAGGCGCCTGCCAAAACAAAAACTCGCACAAGATACACAAACCGCGGAAACTGAACAACTAAGCTCGCAAGTAACGTCTTTTTTTTTTAAACTAAACACTTGCGAGACTACCACGGGCGCGGCGGCTAGCGGCGGCGAGCGGACGGCGGACCGGTAGCGGCGGCAGCGGTGGAGCGGCCGGCGCTGAACCTCTTTGGTTCGGTTCCGATTTTTATTTTATTTTTTTTTTGGATCTCGGTTGATGGGCCGAGATGGGTCGGGTTGGGCCGGTTTGACGAGGCCGACGGCTAGGGTTAGGGTTAGGTTAGGTTTAGCGAGCGACGGCTAGGGTAGGGTTTAGCGACGCCGGAGGCGACGGCTAGGGTTTCGGGTAGGTTTCGAGGGGCGACGGCTGCGGCGCAGAGAACAAATCTCGGCGGGTAGGGGTTTTGGATCTCGGCCGAGACGAGGGCTGGGGCGGCCCACGGCGAAGGCCGTGGGAGCGGCGCCGGGACTACCGAAACAGGGGTAGGCAGCGGCTGCAGGCGGCGGGCAAGGGCTGAAGGTCGTAGCCTTGGGTGACGGCTGCGCTGGGGCGGAGCTTAGGCAGCGGCGCCGGAGGCTGCGGGTTTTGGGCGGTGGGGCGTTTTTGTGGTGGACGGGTTAAAATCCGATCAAACGAAAAGATCGAATCTTAGGCAAAAATATGTATTCAAATTAACAATAGGCCACAAAAATCCTTCTTTTCAAGAAATTGATGCGGAATTGAAAATTGCAGAAAAAATAACGAGAATAGTAGAACTAACCGTTACGGATCCTGCTCCGGTGACTCTTTTTGTGTAGAACTTCCTTGACGGATCTTGAAAGCTCGAATTTTTTTTGTGTTTTATATGGGACGTGTGAAGGTGTTGATGAACCTGAAGCTCTGGTACCAATTTGATACGGGGTTAGCCGTTAGTTGGCCCGATCTTTCAACACCAAGACTCGCAATGAAGAAAATGGATAAAAGGTGGAAACTTGAAATAAAAAGATGGAGGAATGATCCAATGATGTGAAGGATCGATAGATGGATAGATCTGGTCGAACCCTTAAGGCAACTGGCCAATCCAAATGACACAGATGGGAAAGCGATTGTCCCCAAAGCACGAGAAGTCACCGGAGATGATTGAGAGCACCAACTTGCCAATCCAAGTGACACAACTCAAAACAGCACCAAAGTTGTTGGGCAAACGGATTCCGCTCACACAGTAAGGTGTCTCGATTCCACGAGAAGAATATGGGATAGAAGAGAAACAATACTCGAAAGTACTTGTGTTTAATTCATTCAAAGGTAGCTCAAAAAGACGTCCACCCTAGGCCTTATATAGGCTAGAGGTGCGTCATCTAGGGTTTCCTATGGGCTATGGACTTGATCCAAGATCGAACCCATTCTAGCTTAAAAGATAAGATCAAATCTCTAAGAGATAAGATCAAATAATAAAAGAGAAATAAAATAACTAGGGCTAAACTAACAAGTCTTAAAAGCCCAAAACATATAATTAAAAGCAAGCCCATCTTTATGAAAAGATGTCCAAGAATGGGCTTTAAAATAATAAGCAAGCTGGGCCTAATTTAGCCACTTAAATTAGCCCGAAATTTTCTTCCTTCAAATGCAGCCCGACGTGCTTTGTCTTCATACGGATCAAATGGATCTCGGCCGCATCTCGGTCGAGCTCTCTCTCCACATCTCGGTCGCTCTCTCTCCACATCTCGTCGAGATCGTCTCCATGGGTAACTCGTCTCCTCTTGCTACTAGAACCGTTAGTGTAAGGGAATGAGGTCGAGCTAAGGGATGCTCCTGCATCAAGAAGTGGGGCTGCTTCCAATTGCAGATTCACGCCAGATTGGGAGAAGCAAACTCACGTTATTTCTCTCTTCTTTCTTCTTCCTTGGAACGTCAGTTTTCTGCAGCCTTCAATGGAGATGAAAGGTAGGCTTTTTTGTGGGGTTTTATGGCTGGAAACTCCAATTAACACAAGATCAAAGCAAATTAGACTCAAACAAAGAAAAGACTCAAATAAGATACTCAAACCGTCAATGGTGATGGCTGATTCCGGACTCGCAATCAACTAGCTCTGATACCACTTTGATGCGGGATTGGGGCCACAAATGACTAGATCTAGTTTGGAATCCTTGAAGACCAACAATGGACGTTTTTCCTTGACAAATGCACGAAAATCAGATTGTTTAGCACAAGAAATGGCGTTGGAAAAAATGGAAGAAAAGAGAATGAAATGGAACGTGGAATGTATGGTAGAAGTAGATCCAAAAGAACCAAAAGACTCCCTTACAAGAACCTTGATAAGATTGATCAAAACCCAAGCAAGATGATGCCTTCAACCCTTTCTTCTATAACCTTACACAAGCCTTCAATGGAGACAAGAACAAGGAGGGACTAGTATTGACTAGTAGCACCAATCTCTAAAGAGATTAACACACACAAGAACAATCTAGCAGGGATTCACAACGATTCAATCAATGGCTCATTTTATTGATTGAATTTTCTGAATAGGAACAAAAGCTCTCAAAGAGACGGTTTATCAATTGGCTAAAATCTTTCTAATCAAGAAAGAAGCTAAGGGAGGCTTTTTATATGCCTAGAAAGCCTCCTATCTAAAAAAAGGAATAACATTTGTCAACAAAAAGACAATAAAACAAACAAAACAAACTAAAACAAATAAAAATCACCCTTAAAATGTTTTGAGCCTAAAGGTTATAAAAAAAGTCTTGTATTTTATACCAAAAGATGATATAAAATACAAAAGAAGCTCCAAAAGCCTCAATCTTCCATTTCTTGCAATTCCGGGACAAGTGTCTCTTCCTTGCTCTTGCATGGCTCCAAATCACGTGTGCATGGTCTCCCTTCCACGTCCAAGTCGTCGGGAATCGTCATTAACGTGACTAAGGAAGCCTCAATCAGCAATAGATCATCAATGGTCTCCTTAGGAGCTAAAGACACCAACAAGTTGGACACCTCCTCTTGAATTGCCCTTGCCCTTGATCTAGTGATTGTTCCTTGCATTGTAGGACTAGTAGGGGATGTTGGTGATGGTCCCTCATCAAGAATGAATATTGCGGTCTTTGTTAATCGATCTACCAGCAACCTTATGGAATCATAACTCTTGCTGCTACGTCGATTGGCTATGAAATCTTTGGTGACGTGTTACCATTTTCATTCTAGTATCTCTAATGATTGGAGTTTTCCTCCTGGCCTTTGGTGTTCAATCTTGACTTGTTGACATGTCTAACATCGTAACACGAACTCAGCAATATCCTTCTTCATACCTTGCCACGAAAAGCAGGGTATTATATCCCGATACATCTTATCCGATCCTGGATGTATGGAATATGGTGTTGCATGAGCTTCAAGAAGAATCTCCTTCTGATCTCATTGTCTTGATGATACGGGGTTAGCCGTCAGTTTGGCCCGATCTTTCAGCACCAGACTCTAGATGAAGAAAATGAATAAAAAGATGAAAACTTGAAATAAAAAGATGGAGGAATGATCCAATGATTGTGAAGATCGATGATAATGGATAGATCTGGTCGAACCCTTAAGGCAACCAAGAGCACGATAGGGAAACAAATGCCCTAACACACAACTTGGAATGACTTGAAGAAGCCCTTCCGCTATAATCTCACGCAGAGGGGTAAGCGATTGTCCCCAAAGCACGAGAAGTCACCCGGAGATGATTGAGAGCAGCAACTTGCCAATCCAAGTGACACAACTCAAAACAGCGCCAAAGTTGTTGGGCAAACGGATTCCGCTCCACCAGTAAGTTGTCTCGATTCCACGAGAAAATATGGGATAGAAGAGAAAAATACTCGAACGTACTTGTGTTTAATTTCAATCAAAGCGAACAAAGGAGGACGTCCATCCTAGACCTTATATAGGCTAGAGGTGCGTCATCTAGGGTTTCTTACGGGCTATGGGCTTGATCCAAGATCGAGCCCAATCTAGTTTAAAGAGATAAGATCAAATCTCCAAGAGATAAGATCAAAAATAAAAGGGAAATAAAAAAAACTAATTAAAAAGCAAGCCCATCTTTTATTTAAAAGATGTCCAAGAATGGGCTTTTAAAATAAGAAGCAATGGGCTGGATTAATATATCTAATTAAGGCCTTATTTAACATTTAAAATAAGCCCAATTAGACATATATAACGTCCAAAATGATCTCCTCTTTTCCATGTAGCATTTGCAAGCTTCTCGAACTCTCCTCCTTGCCCATGCATACGTGATAATGCATGTTATCTCCAGCTCCAATCAAAGGTCTTCAATGTATTTCGGAAATGGTCTTCTCATCTCTTTCATGAATAACTCCTTCACGAAATAAGAAATGCCCTTGATTCTTCATCTCCTTCTCCTTAGAGTAATCAACACTCCGTGCTTCCTAGCTTCTTAGCTTCCATGCTCATGATCTCCATTCGGGTTAGGTCCTGTGATGCTCCTGCATCACTTGAGGCACACATACCCTTCCTTGATATCTTATTATATTTGTCAGCACTTATATGGAAATTTGAAGGTTCACTACTCTCGATTACCGACCTTATTTTGATCACGTCAGGACAACTTACTTGTCTTTGCTGAATTTCTTCCCAACCAACTAGGTACTTTTTCCAAGGTACACAAATACCCCTTGGTCTTTCTGAACCCATATTTCAATGCCACTACACAAATTAGATCTTTTTGTATCTCAACTTGTACAGTTAATCGGGCGATCACTTTTTCTTGAACGGACTTTCTACTCAAGGCATCAGCCACCACGTTAGCCTTACCAGGGTGGTATAGTATCTCTATGTCATAATCCTTTATCAACTCCAACCATCTTCTCTGTCTCATATTCAACTCTTTTTGAGTGAAAATGTACTTTAAGCTCTTGTAATCTGTCATGATCTTACACGTGGTTCCAAACAAATAATGCCGCCAAATCTTAAGTGCATGAACTACTGCTGCTAACTCCAAGTCGTGTGTTGGATAATTCTGCTCATATTGCCTCAGTTGTCTTGAAGTATAGGCTACGACTCTGTCATTCTGCATTAGAACACAAACCAAAACCCATTTTGGAAGCATCACTATAAACAGTGAACCCTAGAGTTCCATTTCGGCTGAGCTAACACAGGTGCGGTAGTCAATCTCTTCTTTATCTCTTCAAAGCTTGCTTGACACTTGTCAGTCCATAGAAACTTTGTCTTTTTCTGTAGTAGGTTTGGTCATAGGTCTAGCTATGATGGAAAACCCTTCAACAAAACGTTTGTAGTATCCTGCTAATCCTAGGAACTGCGTATCTCTTTGACATTTTTGGGTGGTTCCCATGCTAGCACGGTTTCGATCTTGGATGGGTCAACTTTGACTCCTTCCGCAGTAATCACGTGTCCAAAAATGTTACTTCCTTCATCCAGAAGTCACACTTGGACAACTTGGCATAAAGTTTTTCTTTCCTCAATACTTGGAGAACTGCTTTCAAATGCTCTGCATGTTCCTCATTACTTCGTAAATAGACCAATATGTCATCTATGAAGACCACTAAAAATCTGTCCAAAATGAATATCCGATTCATCAGCTCCATGAACGCAGCTGGTGCGTTTGTTAATCCAAATGGCATGACCACGAACTCGTAGTGTCCATACCGAGTTCTGAATGCCGTCTTATGGATATCCTCTTCTTGAATCTTCAACTGGTGATAGCCTGACCACAAATCTGTATTGAAGAAGACCTTTGCTCCTTGCAACTGATATAACAAATCATCAATCTGTGGTAGAGGATACTTGTTCTTAATCGTCATCTTATTCAATTCTCTATAGTCGATACATAACCTCAATGATGCAGGAGCATCTCAGGACTAAGGAGACCTAAGGAGAAGGAGAGGAAGACCTAAAGCAGATTAAGGGCATTCCTCAACATGTGAAGGAGATTATTCATGAAAGAGATGAGAAGACCATTTCCGGAAATACAATGAAGACCTTTGATTGGAGATGGGAGATAACATGCATGATCACGTATGCATGGGCAAGGAGGAGAGTTCGAGAAGCATGCAAATGCTACGTGAAAAATAGGAGATCATTTGGACGTTTTATATGTCTAATTGGGTTTATTTTAAATGTTAAATAAGGCCTTAATTAGATATATTAATCCAGCCATTGCTTGTTATTTTTTAAAGCCCATTCTTGGACATCTTTTAAATAAAAGATGAGCTTGCTTTTTAATTAGTTTATTTTTTTTTTTCTTTTTTTTGATCTTATCTCTTGGATTTGATCTTATCTCTTTAGCTAGATTGGGCTCGATCTTTTGGATCAAGCCGTGGCCCATAGAAACCCTAGGGAGGACGTCCAGCATGCCTATATAAGGCTTAAGGTAGACGTCCAACCGCTGACCTTTGAATGAATTTTTTGAGTATTGTTTCTCTTCCCATATTCTTCGGAATCGAGACACCTTACTGTGTGAGCGGAATCCGTTTGCCCAGCAACTTTGGTGCTGTTTTGAGTTGTGTCACTTGATTGGCAAGTTGGTGCTCTCAATCATCTCCGGGTGACTTCTCGTGCTTTGGGGACAATCGCTTTCCCCTCTATGTGAGATTATAGCAGAAGGGCTTCTTCAAGTCATTCCAAGTTGTGTGTTAGGGCCTTTGTTCCCTATCGTGCTCTTGGTTGCCTTAAGGGTTCGACCAGGTCTATCCATCTACCGATCCTTCACAATCATTGGATCATTCCTCATCTTTTTATTTCAAGTTTCCATCTTTTTATTCATTCTTCATTGTGAGTCTTGGTGTTGAAAGATCGGGCCAACTGATGGTTAACCCCGTATCACTCAATGTACCATCTTTCTTCCTCACGAACATCACTAGCGCTCCCCAAGGTGATACACTTGGCCGAATAAATCCTTTATCCGCCAATTCCTCTAACTGCTTCTTCAATTCAAGCATTTCCACAAGTGCTATTCTATACGGGGCTTTAGAAAGGTCTATTCCAGGCTCTAAATCAATTCTAAAGTCACTTGTCTTGTAGGTGGCAATCCAGGTAATTCATCTTGAAAAACATCCTTAAAATTGCGTGCAATCGGAATGTCTTTCAATTGAATCTTTGCTTCTTTTTCTAATGCATAACATAAATATGCTTCATATCCTTTTCTTATCAACTTACTTGCTTTCATCGCCGAGATCACCACTGGTGGTTCCTGGGTATCACCTCCTTTGAACACGTGACAAGTACCATCATTGGCTAACATAATTGTTGTTAGTGTTTCAGCATCTATCTTAGCCTTATACTTAATCATCCAATCCATGCCTAGGATTACATCATCATTGTCTAATTTGGTTATAAGGAAATCCGTTGGCCAATCCACCTGGCCTAACCTTAGAGGGTATTGATGAATTTCCTTAGATCCCGGTTCCCTATTACCGTTAGGTAACTTTACGAGTACGGTATACCTTCAACGGTATCTACTCCCAGCCTAGCTACACATTTATCAGACATGAAAGAATGGGTAGCACCCGTATCAAACAAAATCTTAACAGGTTGGGACTGAATCTTAATAGTACCTGCTACCATCTGTGTATCTTGTGCATTACTTCTGTTCATCTCTATCATTTGGAGTTGACTCTTTCCATTTCCTGCCCACGACCTCCACTGCGTCCTTGCCCTTGCGGCCTATTCTGAGATCCTTGTAGGCCCGATTGGTTTTGACTAGTTGGGTACTGACGTTGTCCACGTCCATAACTACCTTGTACGCTCTGATTTCCTTCTCTTCCCATATTCGGGAATATCCTTGAGATGACATTGTTCCTCTAACCCCACAAAACTTAGCCATATGTCCACGTTGACTACATCTGAAACATGTTTGGATCCCTCGGACAGTCCTTCTTGCTATGGTTCATACCTCCACAATTGAAGCATCCTAGGAAGTTAGAAGTTCCAACATAACGATTGTGCTGAAAATTCCCTCCTGAACGAGTCTGACGACCCTGTGGTGTTGACCCCACAACCTTTTAGTATCCTGTCATAGGTCTTTGCTTCTTGCTATAACTACTACCTGATGTTGAGTCCACTTCCCTTTTGTGAGGGTGTCTAACTTCAAGTCTCAGAGTCTTTTCTTGATACTCTAGCAGTGGCAGATCCTCAAAAGGCGCAAGCATCTAACGATGATGTCCCTTCAGTCTGTTTGCAAACAAGTGAACCAATTGATCTTCTGGTGGAACTATGTCTCCCAACAAAGTGCATTCCCATGGAACTTATCGATTATCTTCATTATCGGAGCATCTTCTTCAGGAGCTTCTAGAAAGGCACTCAACAAGCTAGCCCAAGCTGCTGTTCGGCAGAAGTGTGCTTTAATCCGATGTCTGAATGTGTCAAAGTCAGAGATGTTGTTGCAGTTCCTAATCCACCAACTCATAGCCGCTTCTTGCATAAATGTCACTGCCAAACTCACTTTGTATTCCTCAGGTACTTTGACTTCATCAAAGATCATTTCCACGTGGCTCAACCACCCTTCTACTTCCATGCCATAACTTCCCTTGAAGTTAGGAACTTCTCTTTCCGTACTGCTTTTAACCACTTCTAAATGATTCACATGCGTTGGGGGTACAACAGCTGGAGTCTCCCTTGGTTCCATCCTTCCTCGTAATGTGTTACCCAATGTTGCAGCAACAACCTCTTGTACTATACCGGGTATTACTTTTCCGATGACAGCAGCAATCATTTCTTGCATATGTTCATCACGGGGCAACTCGATTGGTTGATGAACTTGACCTCGACCCTCTACTATCAACATCATCATCTCTTGCTCTTCTAGCACATGGTGCCCCAAATGGCACACTCACATTTTCACTGTGATGAACCGGAATATTCGAATGTGTTCTCTCCTCAGACATGTCTACTACCTATAGTAGTAATGACACTAATTAGAATTCTATAATCTTAAGAGTTAGAGAGAGAACTATCACTTACAAGGAGTCATGCTGAGGAGTGGAAGGCAGTGTCTTTTCCCACAATCCCAACTATGCATATGATTTTAAATTCAGTAAAACCATATGTCAGTAATTTCCAAATTCTTTTCAAAACATAAATCTCCTTTCAAAATCACCCCAAACTGGGTTGTAGTTAGGTTGAACTATTATGTCTCATCTCATATCACATGTTCCTGTTGTCAACCTAAGCTCTAACACCAATCTATAACGACCCGAGTTTTTAATAACTCAAGACGTCCTTTCAAAATCACCCCAAACTGGGTTGTAGTTAGGTTGAACTATTATGTCTCATCTCATATCACATGTTCCCTTGTTGTCAACCTAAGCTCTAACACCAATCTATAACGACCCGAGTTTTTAATAACTCAAGACGTCCTAGGCTAGGGACCACACAGTGGGTCCCGTCAGTTAGCCTGACAACAACTTCACAAATAGGACCTTGCAACAAGAAGAACAATAAAATAAAGAAAACATCCAACCTGTCACACAAAAAACATTTACCTGAACATAACCATGCATGTAGTTAGTACTATCCCAAAACGACATTTCAAAACATGACATTTGAACAGTTGTCTTAAAACATCAGCCTGAAAACCACACATTTACACAGTTGCACACATGCAACAAAGGACTCGCTTGCAAGCGATTAGTTTCAAAAGAAATTCAACCAACCCTTGGGTTAACACTGCCCCGGTTGTCCACTTCCTACAGCTGACGTCCTTGCAGCGTTCCTATGATCGGCATTACGTAAAAAGAATCGGTTTAAAACCGTTAGCCACCGATCGTAATCTATCCACGAGAGATCATATCAACACATCACAACACAACACATGTATTCAGATACCATATACCGTGCTCATGAGATGATATCATACTTTTTATGAATGATGCACGTGAATGAAATATGAAATTTACAATTAGCGACCCCGGACCAAATCCGGAATCATTGCTTATACGGTTCTGGCTTTGGTGTGAGCATCACCATTGCACAAATTAGGTTAACTCAGACATTTTGCTCTTAGGTCGGAGCCAGGCTGATCAAGCCTCGGGCCAAGATTACTCATGGCGGGTTGTAAACTGAACCACTGACCACATGCAACATTTTTACGTTCATGTTAATGCAACCATTTACCATTTTAATTACGTGTGCGACCCAAGTCTGGAAAACCATCAGACTCAATATCATTCTTATACAAGCGCAAGTGATCCGGGCTTGGCCAAGCTCCGGCATCACTGCAACTGCTAGCGACCTGGCTAATGGTTAAGCTCAGCGCCTTGACTTACGCTAGCGACCTGGGCGACGTACCGGCCCAGCATCACTGCTGCTGCTAGCGACCTGGCTAATGGTTAAGCTCAGCACCTTGACTTACGCCAGCGACCCGGGCGACGTACCGGCCCAGCATCACTGCTGCTGCTAGCGACCTGGCTAATGGTTAAGCTCAGCGTCAATTACCCATTATACATGCTCTTGACCTTCACAGGTCATCATCATATCACACGCCTCAAAAGGCTTATCATGTCATACATTACCACACCTTAACAGGCTTATCATGTCATATATTACCACGCCTTAACAGGCTAACATGCCATATATTACCACGCCTTAACAGGCTAACACATATCAATATAACCATTTCTCATAACCATGACATGATATATTTACAATAACATTAAGCATGCTTTACACATCATATCATCATACTCATCATAAAACACATCAGGCATGCTTCCGACATAACACATCACAATGCATAACATCATTCACAAATCAACACAACACAACATTTCAACACAACAAGATATGAATCTCTCAGGCACGAGTTTCTGCAGATCGAAGCTAAGTAAGTCCGAAGACTTACGTGGATACGCTCACAAAGCAACCTAAGATACAGTTAGCTAGTAGCCTTCAACAAACCTGTAAGGAATGTCAGATTCCTTGTATTAAACTTCTCGCTTCAAACATCAATTAAATTCATTCCTTTGAATTTAATTAGCTTTACGGCATTTTCCGAATCTAAACTTAATTAATTAATCCTTTAATTAATTAATTAGATTTCGACACCATAACATTTTGCCCGAAGGCAATTTCCGAACAAACCTTTCATCAGATCTCAGCAAATAAATAGCCAAAGTTCACCAGAATAATATAACGAGCATAATGGAATTTTCATTTATCCATTTTGACAAGCCGAAGATCATATTTGATACGGGGTTAGCCGTCAGTTGGCCCGATCTTTCAACACCAAGACTCGTAATGAAGAAAATGGATAAAAAGATGGAAACTTGAAATAAAAAGATGGAGGAATGATCCAATGATTGTGAAGGATCGATAGATGGATAGATCTGGTCGAACCCTTAAGGCAACCAAGAGCACGATAGGGAAACAAAGGCCCTAACACACAACTTGGAATGACTTGAAGAAGCCCTTCCGCTATAATCTCACACAGAGGGGAAAACAATTGTCCCCAAAGCACGAGAAGTCACCCGGAGATGATTGAGAGCACCAACTTGCCAATCCAAGTGACACAACTCAAAACAGCGGCAAAGTTGCTGGGAAAACGGATTCCGCTCACACAGTAAGTTGTCTCGATTCCACGAGAAGAATATGGGATAGAAGAGAAACAATACTCGAAAGTACTTGTGTTTAATTTCAATCAAAGGTAAGCAAAAAGGACGTCCACCCTAGACCTTATATAGGCTAGAGGTGCGTCATCTAGGGTTTCTTACGGGCTATGGGCTTGATCCAAGATCGAGCCCAATCTAGCTTAAAGAGATAAGATCAAATCTCCAAGAAATAAGATCAAAAATAAAAGAGAAATAAAATATACTAATGGGCTGAACTAACAAGTCTTAAAAGCCCAAAACAAATAATTAAAAGCAAGCCCATCTTTTATTTAACAGATGTCCAATAATGGGCTTTAAAACAATAAGGGCCTGTTTGGTATCCATATCTATATATCAGATATGGGTATCAAGATATAGGTATGAGGTATCAAGATATGGGTATGAGATTGATACCCGATACCTTTGTTCCGGAGAGAAAGCAATTTTAGATATGTGATACCTCCAGTTTTTTGAGTATATCAAAATAGGAGAAAATGTGTGTAAGGAGTATATCAAGATATCAGTTTGATATCCATATACTTGTATACCAAACATAGGTATGAGTATTTTTATGTCGATACCCATATCTGATATCTAGATATGGATACCAAACAGGCCCTAAGCAAGTTGGGCCTAATTTAGCTACTTAAATTAGCCCGAAATCTTCTTCCTTCAAATGCAGCCCGACGGACCTCTTCTTCATATGGATCAAGTGGATCATGACCCCTCTTCTCTCCCACGTCTCAGTCATAATCTCGGCTGCTCCTCTCCAAATCTCGGTCTTCATCTCGGCATCTTCTTTTAGTCACTCTCTCCACGTCCAACTCGTGATCTTGATCTCCCTTGGTAACAACTCGTTGCCTCTTGCTTGTGTACTCCTCGATGCATGGGGATGAGGTCAGGCTGTGAGATGCTCCTGCATCAATATTAGAGTAACCCTCAATACGGAAAATGAATAAATTCATAACTTATTCGTTACTAACCCGATTGACGAACCGAAAGAAGATTCAGAATCACAGGGACGAAGGCTACGCTCGGACACCACCAATTTCACCGGAAACTGAGCGACGGAACTGGACAGGTAAGGGATATGCACGACTTGGCCTTAACCTTGACAAAAACGCGAAACGTTGATACCGAAATTGATGGAGGACCATCACGTGAACCATCATATGACTCACCACTGCCCCAAAGGAACCAAGGACCCATTACAAGGTCACGGGCCAAGGAGGTTCAAGAGACTACGTCAAGGGAGTTATTGTTAATGCATGGTAGATTACAAGAATTATTTAATGTTAATAAGTCATTCATTACTCTCTTAACTATTTCAAGAACCTATGATCAAGATTGCTTAGCCATGCAAACGTTGGATCAACGAGGAAATGAAGCTGAGTTTGGAAGCTTGCTAGCGGAACGTATGCATGGAGAAGGCACGGAACACACGCCTGGCAGACGGGAAGGAGCAGGCGGAAGCAAGAAGAACCAAGCGGAAAGCAAGCTTGGCGGACGGGAGGAAGCTAGCGGAAGCAAGGGAGCACCGGCGCTCCTCGGCGCGAACCCTAATTTCCGTCCGTGCTCTTCGGCGCCAGCGGCACTGATTGGCGGGAACTCTAATCTCCGTCCGGGCTCCGCAACGTCAACGGGTCCAAACCCTAATTCCCGCCCGTGCTCCTCGATGCCAGCGGCGTTGATCGGCGTGAACCCTAATTCCCGCTCGAGCTCCCCGACGCCAGCGAACACGAGCTCCTCGACGCCAACGACACCTACAGGTGTGAACCCTAATCCCCGCCTGGCGCTCTCGGCAGTCTCGGTCGAGATTCTTAAATCCCGCCCGGCGTCCTCGGGAGTCTCGGCCGAGATCTTTGAGACCCGCCCGGAGCACTCGGCCACGAACTCACATTTCCGTCCGTCCTCTTCAACAACAACGCCTTAAGATCTTAGCCTCCGTCCGGGATGGCTGACAATCTCGGGTCTTCAACGACAAACTCGGCCGGGATCCGGAACCCTAATTTCCGCCAGGTCAACCCTTGAATCCTAAATCCCGCCCGGTTGAGCCCGTACGTCCGCCCGGCCCGCCGACTGATGCTTGGGAAGCAAGGATCTATTTTCATGGAATTATTTGTGGACAAATAGTTTTTGTTAAGTTGTTAGCTACATTTGTGGGAGCTCTCTTATCAGCTACTTCCACTAATGTATTTTTGTTTTATTTATTTATTTTGTCTTAGATAAGGAGTCTATATAAAGTCTCTTTAGTTGCTTTAGTCAGACACATTATTTTTGCTTGAATATTGAACGTTGTAACTCATTCACAAAATCAATCAAAGAAAGGGAGAGCTTTGGTTGGCATTGTTGTTGTTTGCTTAGTCGAGCTTGTTTGTGTCAACCAATCTGGATTGGTGCTTCGAGCCTTCACGAGTCCCTCTTTGTGTTAGTTCCGTCGGGAGCTAGTGTAAGGTTGTATTGGGGTTGGGTCAAAGGCATTCACGAGCCGGGGTCTTGACTACTTAGCCAAGGTTCTTCCTCGTTGACCTTTTGGTTCTACTCAACGTTTTTCCTACTTCCATTTTCATCCTCACGTCTAGTTCACATCCACTTCCATTCTCTACCTGCTTTGGGATCATTGTACCTAGATCGGCTAACCCACGGTTCTATTCCCGTATCAAAAATGAAGAGAATGAAGAGAGGAATCCGAAACCTCAAACGGAATTGAAATCGGATTACAAACGAAGAGTGGATCTGAGTTTGAAGGTTGAGAGAAATCAGAGCTTTTACGAAGAAATGTGAAATGAAATGAATTAATAAATGAATTTTCGCTATTTATAGCGAAAACGATAATTATCGTTTAGCGAAGTCGATAATTATCCTTTTACCGTTCTGAAGGCGGTTTTAGCCCATTCTCCAAACTTCTCGAAATTGGAGTAATAAATTCGGAATATTGTCTGGATAAGTATTACACAACTTTCTCGGAAAATGCGTATTCTTAAGCCGTCTTTCTTAGTCGCTAAGAAACAAAATAGCGACTCTTTTGGCCATTTTGCATTTTCATGTTATTTCATATCTAGGACATATCCGATGTCCTGATCATTCCTAAGCCGTCTTCTCTCCCACGTCTCGGTCATAATCTCGGCTGCTCCTCTCCAAATCTCGGTCTTCATCTCGGCATCTTCTTTTAGTCACTCTCTCCACGTCCAACTCGTGATCTTGATCTCCCTTGGTAACAACTCGTTGCCTCTTGCTTGTGTACTCCTCGATGCATGGGGATGAGGTCAGGCTGTGAGATGCTCCTGCATTATTCTCCCTCTCTTGAAAAGGATTCGACCACGAATCCGTAGAGTATAGACTTGAACCGTGCTAAGATAGATCAGCTGAGTCACTCGAGCTTGAGGAATCTCCGTCTGAATCTCCAGTAGTGCGGCTAGAGTAAGATGGCTCTGTCGGATCTTCTTCCTCGTCATGCACCTCATATGGCTCCTGCATCTCCCAATCTACAAATTCTTCATGTGAAGTGTCCATAATGTCCACGTACTCATCATCTTCTTCGGGTGCTACCTCCATTTCTGGAACAGGTGGAACTACTATGTAGTTGGGCGCCATGATATCCCACTCAATATCATCTTCGGGTATTACTTCTAGTTCCGGGATGTTCGTTTCTGGATCCTTCTGGAACGTGCTACCCTCCTGATCCGATTGCTCCTCGTCTTCCATCCATTCATCGGTTCCTACATCAATGGTCAAGGTACAATATCCATCAGTCTTAGGCACAAGGTCGACATCCATAATTCTTAATGTTCTATTTCAAAGAGATGAGAAAGTCTCCATATTTTCCATATCGTATGGATAATCCGTGGGTAAACGTGTGGATAACCCAATCTGCGCAATCACATGTACATCAAGATCATTAAAATCAGTGAAAATGTCCAAATTTGGGTATTCAATAGCCATACAACTCCAATGGTAAATAAACAACGCTTTACGAAGTCCATGTAACGTCTCCACTAGACTTTCTACCATGCCAACACTTTGCCAAGAAGATAAGATTTCCGGATAGACATAGATGTACGTAGGGCATGTATAAGGGTCAGGAATTGAATTTCTAGGAGGATCTGTGTTAGAGACAAGCAACGCTTCTTCCTCAACATTTTCTTCATTCTTCTTAATAGAAGCTTCTGCGGGAGTCTTGGGCGTTAAAATGAAGTCTTTTTCCTGAAAAGTGAAACAATACTGATTAGTTTTCCCTGTGCGGGTTACATCTCTGTCGTACTCCCATGGTCTACCAAGCAAGATGTGACATGAGTCTATAAGTGCAATATCGCACAAGACCGTGTCCTCATAAGCTCCAATCTTTAGCTTGTTTGTTGATCATAAGTCCGTCACAGGCACTCATCCACCGAAGTTTATAGGGCCGTGGGTGACGTATGGTATCCAACTGTAACTGGTTAACAACCTCCGTGCTCACTAGATTGCTGCAACTCCCACTGTCAATGATCATGTGAAAATCCTTTCCTTGAACCAAACAGCGTGTATGGAACAAGTTAACTCTTTGTTTGTTATCTTCCGTTGCTTCCTCTATCTTAAAATCAGCTAGATGCTCAACAGAATTGGTAAGTGAATCAATCACATCAACAGGGCCTAGTGCATGTGAATTAATTTCAGTAATATGCCCCCCAATTTTAGCATTAATAGTAGGAAGCATTTCATCACTTAAACACATAGGTGAAGGCGCAATTATTTCAGTAATGATATCATTCCTTAAGCACTTAGACATCTCCTTTTTATGACTAGAAAAATCAGTAGGTATTTCTAGTTTATGCTCATCAGTATGAATCATAGGAGATACAAAATCTGAATTTATAAAAATGGGGTAAGGGTCATGAACGATCTTACTTAAGTGAAGGCATTTTCCGGAAGCATATCCTTTCCCACCTTTATTCTCATCTTCTTCGTCGGAGTCGGAATCTGACTCGTAATATCCTTGATCATTAATGATCACTGTCCTTTTATTGGGACATTTCTGCGTTGTGTGACCTCGTCCTTGACACTTGGAACACTGGATATCTCTAGCTCTTATGGTCGGACCAAATCTAGTTCCCTGCCGTGTCGAGGTAGTAGCTCTGTCCAAGGTAAGTGCAGCCCGGGGTGGTGTTCGGACGTCTCGGCTGGAGCTAGCGACATCTCGGCCGTCGTTTCGGTTCAGGTGGAACACATCTCGGCCGGAACTGCCGAAATCTCGGCTGTAGTCTCGGCCGTCTCTCCTCCACGTGGCGCCTGGAACGCGTTCGTCCTGATCTGTCATCCTCTCATCCCGTGCTTCTAGTCTATCTAATCTTTCCAAGATAGGGCTAGCATAGCCTCTGGGGCCCACAACTCGTGGCGCGTCCGGTATCCGGTTCCTGTTTTCTCTTCCTGCAGACATGACTCAAAGCAAACAAACTTGTTAAGGTTAATTAAAGATAAACTCGTAGGCTACCCTCTTCAAGTGTCTCGCTCAGAACCTATCTCGTAAGCTTCGCAACTTCCTCTTAGCCGGCTTGCGAGGATCACTGTGAATCTACAAGAAAGATGTCTCAAACAATCAACAGGTTAATGCGTTCAGGCAAGAAAACAAGGTGAACAAACCAAATCTCAAAGGGAAAGGCCTTTTTATGTGGTGCTAGCAAGAAAAGCAAAACTAAACTCGCGTACAATATTCTCAACCAACAAATCAATAATCTCAAAATAGAAAAGATAATTTGCGGCTTTTTAAAATTAAAATACAAAAAGGAAAAGGGAAATAAAATAGAAAAAGGTAATAAGGGAAAAAGGTAATAAGTAAAAAGGAAAGGGAAGGTAAAAGGAAACAAAGGAAAAGATAAAAGGGAAAAAGAACAGGAGTGCAATTTAAGGTTGCCCTGCAGCGATGTAGGGAGCTCCCAGGAAAACAAATATATATCAATTACGCTCAAAAGGGATGTCTGTCAAAACAAAACTCGCACAAGATGCTCGACCGCGGAAACTGAATAACTTAGCTCGCAAGTAACGTCTCTTTTTTTTTTTTTTGTACGGCCTTTGGCCTTCTCTTTTTTCTTTTTTTTTTAACTATTCACTTGCAAGACTAACCAAGACGACGGCAGCGGACCGACAACGGCGGCGGGTGGCGGCTGAGCGGCGGACCGACGACGGCGGAGCGGCGGCCGGCAGACCGGCGGCTGAACCTCTTTGGTTCGGTTCCGATTTTTTTTTTTTTTTTGATCTCGGTTAATGGACCGAGATAGGTCGGGTTGGGCCGGTTTGACGAGGCCCGACGGCTAGGGTTAGGGTTAGGGTTTAGCGACGCCGGAGGCGACGGCTAGGGTTAGGGTTTAGCGACGCCGGAGGCGACGGCTAGGGTTAGGGTTTAGCGACGCCGGAGGCGACGACTAGGGTTTCGGGTAGGGTTTCGAGGGGACGACGACTGCGGCGCAGAGAACAAATCTCGGCCGGGATAGGGTTTTGGATCTCGGCCGAGACCGAGGGCTGGGGCGGCGGCTGGGATCTCGGGCGGTGTCTCAAGGCCGAAGGCCGTGGGAGCCGCACCGGGACTGCCGAAACAGCGGGGTAGGGCAGCGGCTGAAGGCGGCGGGTTTGGGCTGGGCGGCGGCCGGCGAAGCGGCGGCTGGGGATAGGGGCGGCCGAAAACACGGCGGGAAGGTGGCGGCGGGGTATTTTGTGGTGGTAGATGGGTGAGATTCCGATCAAAATGAGAAAAGATCGAATCTTAGGCAAAAATATGTATTCAAATCAACAATAGGCCACAAAACTCCTTCTTTTCAAGAAATTGAATGTGGAATTGAAAATTGCAGAAAAATAATGAGAATAGTAGAACTAACTGTTACGGATCCTGCTCCGGTGACTCTCTTTGTGTAGAACTTCCTTGATGGATCTTGAAAGCTCGAATTTTTTTGTGTTTTATATGGGACGTGAAAAGGTGTTGATCAACCTGAAGCTCTGGTACCAATTTGATACGGGGTTAGCCGTCAGTTAGCCCAATCTTTCAACACCAAGACTCGTAATGAAGAAAATGGATAAAAAGATGGAAACTTGAAATAAAAAGATGGAGGAATGATCCAATGATTGTGAAGGATCGATAGATGGATAGATCTGGTCGAACCCTTAAGGCAACCAAGAGCACGATAGGGAAACAAAGGCCCTAACACACAACTTGGAATGACTTGAAGAAGCCCTTCCGCTATAATCTCACACAAAGGGGAAAGTGATTGTCCCCAAAGCACGAGAAGTCACCCGGAGATGATTGAGAGCACCAACTTGCCAATCCAAGTGACACAACTCAAAACAGCGCCAAAGTTGCTTGGCAAACGGATTCTGTTCACACAGTAAGTTGTCTCGATTCCACGAGAAGAATATGGGATATAAGAGAAATAATATTCGAAAGTACTTGTGTTTAATTTCATTCAAAGATAAGGTGGTTGGACGTCCACCCTAGACCTTATATAGGCTAGATGTGCGTCATCTAGGGTTTTTTACGGGCTATTGGCTTGATCCAAGATCGAGCCCAATCTAGCTTAAAGAGATAAGATCAAATCTTCAAGAGATAAGATGATGCGGGATTGAGGCCGCAAATGACTAGATCTAGATTGGAGCCCTTCCAATGACCTTCAATGGACGTTTTCCTTTGACAATATGTACGAAATCAGAATGATTTAGAACAAAGATGGACGTTAATGGAGGTAATGAAAGAAAAAGGAAATGGCGTGGAATATGTAGTAGAGATAGATCCAAAAGAACCGAAAACTCCCCTTACTAGAACCTTGATCAGATTGATCAAAACTCAAACAAGATGATGTCTTCAACCCTTCCTTCTATAACCTTACACACAGCTTCAATGGAGACAAGCACAAGGAGGAACTAGTATTGACTAGTAGCACCAATCTCTAAGGAGATTAAACACACAAAGAACAACCTAGCAAGGATTCACAACGATTCAATCAATGGCTCACTTTATTGATTGAATTTTCTGAATAAGAACACAAGCTCTCAAAAGAGCTATCAATTGGCTAAAATCTATCTAATCAGGAAAGAAGCTAAGGGAGGCTTTTTATATGCCTAGAAAGCCTCCTATCTAAAAAAGGAATAACATTTGTCAAAAAAAAAAAAAAATAAAACAAATAAAACAAATAAAAAAAATAAAAAAAATGACCTTAAATTGTTTTGATCCTAAAGGTTATAAAAAGTCTTGTATTTTATACCAAAAGATGATATAAAATACAATAGAAGCTCCAAAAGCCCTCAATCTTCCATTTCTTGCAATTCCGGGACAAGTGTCTCTCCTTGCTCTTGCATGGCTCCAAATCACGTGTGCATGGTCTCCCTTCCACGTCCAAGTCGTCGGGAATCGTCATTAACGTGACTAAGGAAGCCTAATCAGCAATAGATCATCAATGGTCTCCTTAGGAGCTAAAAGACACAACAAGTTGGACACCTCCTCTTGAATTGCCCTTGCCCTTGATCTAGTGATTGGCCCTTGCATTGTAGGACTAGTAGGGGATGTTGGTGATGGTCCCTCATCATACTCCCCTTCTTGGGAAGGATTCGTCCTCGAATCATCACCATCCGCATCACTTGACTCAAAGGGACTTAGATCTCCTACGTTGAAAGTAGGACTCACTCATAGTCCTCCGGGAGCTCTAGTACATAAGCGTTGTTGCCAACCTTACGTAGTACTTGAATGGTCCGTCTCCCCTAGGTGATACTTGGACTTGCGCCTTTCCGGGAACCTATCCTTCCTCAAATGCAGCCACACGAGGTCTCCCGGTTCGAACAACACTTGCTTGCGGTTCCTATTAGCCTTGGCGCCACTTGCCTCCCTTCTCCTCTAACCTTTTGCGTGTCCTTTCATGCATTTCCTTGATGATCTCCACCTGTTTTCTGCATTAAAATCTACTCGCTCCTCTATGGGCAACGGTATATAAGATCAAAAGGGGTCAAAGGATTCAACCCATAGACACACTCAAAAGGAGTTAGGTTAGTAGAAGAATGTAATGTACGATTATATGCAAATTCTACATGAGGCAAGACATCTTCCCAAGCTTTCAAATTATCTTTTAAAACATCCCTCAGAATGGTTGTTAACGTCCTATTAGTTACTTCGGTTTGACCATCCGTTTGAGGATGACTAGAAGTCGAAAACACAACTTCGTCCCTAGTTTACCCCAAAGAGTCTTCCAAAGAAACTAAGAAACTTAACATCCCTATCACTCACTATACTCCTTAGGTACTCCATGTAATCTAACAATTTCCCTAAAAAACAAGTTAGCTACATTATAAGCATCATCGGTCTTATGGCAAGCAATAAAATGGGCCATTTTAAAAATCGATCTACCACACAAAAATCGAATCTCTCCCCTTCTTAGTCCTAGGTAACCAACAATGAAGTCCATACTAATATCCTCCCAAGGTGACTTAGGCATGGGTAAGGGGTATACAATCATGAGGTTTCAATCTAGCCTTAGCCTTTAAACATACAAGACATCTCTTAAGCAAGTTCTCTACATCTCTAAGCATATGAGGCCAATAAAAATGTGAATGCAGCATATGATAAGTCTTATCTCTCCCAAAATGTTCCATTAAGCCTCCCATATGGGCTTCCTCAACAAGTAATAGCCTAAGGGGAACACTTAGGAATGCACACTTTATCAACTCTAAATAGAAAACCCTCAAACAAGTAATACTTATCAAAGGCTCCTCTAGATGCACATTCCTTAACTATGTCTCCAAAATCAGAATCATCAACATATAGATCCTTAATATAATAGAAACCTAAGACCTTAGAATCCATAGTTGTGATTAAAGAGTGTCTCCTAGAGAGAGCATCCGCTACACATTAACCTTGCCCTTTTTTATACTTTATGATATAAGGAAAAGTTTCTATAAACTCCATCCATCTACCATGTCTCCTATCTAACTTATCTTGACTCCTAAAATGTCTTAAGAACTCATGATCGGTACGTAGGACAAATTCACTAGGCCATAAATAATGTTGCCATGTTTTAATACTCTAAACAATGCATAAAGTTCTTTACCAAATTGATGACTCCGTTGAACTCAAACTAGAACCAAACGTTGAACGAAAAACAAAGAAAGACACAAGGAAATAACGAAACTCAAAGAAGAAAGAACCAAGGAGAGAAACAAGAGGAAGAACCTTGATTCTGAAGGATCAAGACCCAAAACTCCGTCAATCCTCAACCCAATCCACACTACAACCTTGCACAAGCCTTCTAATCAAGACAAGCACAAGGAGGATGCGAGTGAAGGTTTGAAGCACCAATCTCGGGATCGACACAAGCAAACTCAGCCAAGCTTAACAACTCACAACGATATGCCAACCAAAAGCTCTCTCTCTTGATTGATTTTGTAGGAATAAACAATGTCTTTGCAAATGAATAACGTTACTAGAAAAGAAACTAAGGAGGCTATTTATAGGCACTCCTATCCTAAAAGAAAAAGGTAAAAAAAAAAACCAACAATATAACTTAGGAAATTAAAGAGAGCTCCCTAAATTATAACAAAAACACAAGTCTTCCCTAAATTATAAAAAAAAAAGGGTTTCGGCTATCTCGGCCTCCATCTCGGTGTCGTCTAACAATCCCGGCCGAGATCCGGATCATGTCACGCCTGGCGCTTCGCTCCCTGCTCCGTCTGCCGCTCCTCGCTCCGTTTGCCCGCCGTCCCCTCTCGCTCCGCTTGCCCGCCATCCGCTCCTTTGCCGATAGGTTTTTGAACTCCATCTTCAAACTCATTCCTAGGACATTCTAAACGTCTGCATGGCCGGTCGTATTTGGTACATTTGGAGGCTTGCGTAGGGACCTTGTGTAGGGATATGTCCTTGTGTAGGAACCTTGTGTAGGGATATGTTCTTGTGTAGGCTCTATAGAGGATGGTCCTCCCATCATACTCCCCCCACCTTGGAGAGGATTCGACCTCGAATCATCATGTACTTCAAACTCTTAGGCGTGTAGGAACTAAACATCCACCATAATCATCCGGGCAAGCTCTCTAGCACATAAGTTTTGTGCCTTTTCTTTTCTTCTTGATGTTCCAAACCTGAAATTCTATATATAATTTCACTCGCTCCTTCATAGGCAACGTGTAGAGTTAGTAGAAGTTAGAGAAGTTAAAACACCAATATACTCATAAGGATTCAGATGTATAGATGAATGTGAGATTCTAATACAAGCAAATGTGATATGTGCTAGAGCTATAACCTCAAAGATGGGATCTCTCCCCTTCTTAGCTCTAGCTAAGCCCACAAATAAGCCTATAATAATGCATTCCCAAGGGTTGTTGGAAACTCCAAAAGGATGCAGAATTCGTGTAATATATGCCTAAACATGCTCATAAGATTCTCCAAACATCTCTTAGTCATGTGCACTACATTCCCAAGTAAATATGGCCAATAAACATTAATGTGCGAATCATGATAAGGTATATCCCTCTCTTCCACAACTAAGGACCTAGAGAAACACCTAAGGATGCAAATACCATCAATTCTACACAAGAATTCCTCAAACAAGTAGAACTCATTCTTAGATCCTTTCAGCACACATTTCTCTCGAGTACGTTAGCTTTCACCATGGCCATTTGCATGGTTGTGTAAGCTTCTTCGGCACTCCTGCTTCCTTGTCTCAAGTTTTCTAGCCGTTGGCGTAGCTCCCAAGTATGGTGGGGCGGCACAAACCTAGCTCTCATGAGAGCCTTCATATGCTCCCAAGTGGCTATTGGCGGATCCAACGTCCTTACACATCCTTTGACAAGATTGTCCCACCAAACTAGAGCGTATCCCTGAAATTCCAAGGCTGCTAGTTGTACCTTCTTGACCTCGCCAAAGTTATGGCATGAACCAAATTTGCTCAACCTTTGTTTCCCAATCCATGTATACATCCGGGTCGCCACTTTCCTTCAAAATGTGGGAATCTTGATCTTGACCTTTGGCCTAGGCCATCTTGCTCTTGTGGTGGCCGGAAATCTCTATCTCCGGCCTCGTCGAGGTTGTTGGTAGAATCTCGGATACTCATCCCACACGTCTTCTTCATTGTGTACGTCTTGTGTAGGCTGAAAATCATCCAACATACGAAGGTACATTAGGCACATTATGTATGGGATTAGTAATGGATATTACCTCGTGCTAAAGGGCCTGTGATGGTGGTGCTCTTGTGACGCCTCCCCTTTGCCACATTTGACGTCCCGCCCAATTCGAACGTCGATCTCAGCGGCGGAGTAGGAGGTTGTGGCGTCCGAGCCTCCATGGCCTCCCATTCTCTTGGAAAAGGCTTTCCATCGAGTCGGAAAGTCTCTTGAGTAGGTTGAACATCTCCGGGTGTATTGGCTCACTACTAGCCTTGCTCGGGACTCCGGGACCTAGACATGGCTTTCAACCACAAACAATCAACACGTAAAGAGTGAAAAGGTTAGGACAATAACCGAAAACTTCTCGCTTGTGTATCCCTCTTCTCTCTCGTTGATGTAGATGCAAGCTTCTTGATGAAACCCGGTTTGCAAGGATCAAATACGACCTTAATTGATACTCTAGGCTTCACAAGCAAACTCCTTGTCTTAAGAGAGTAAGATTGACGTAAAAGGAGAAGGTTGAGTTCTGGACTAAAAACTAACAAGACTTTTGTGTTTGAAGCAAAGATTGAATTGAAGAAAAGACTCGATTTTTGTGGTTGACGGAAAATGGAAGAGGTGAGATGTGGTGGTTTGTCGTTGGATGCTTGAATGGTAGGGGAAGATAGAGCCGATGTGTTGTGTAGGGGTGAACCGGTGATGTATCTCCTTGTAGCTTGATTGATAACTTCTCTCGGTCGATGATCAAAATGTTTTTTTTTTATCTAATGCTTTGCACTAGTTTGTAGGAAGATCAAAGGTGGTTGACCGAAAAATAGGAAGCGGTTTACTAATAGCTACGTTGTAGGAGAGGTGGAGTAAGGTGGTTAATTTGTTGCCTACAAAGTAGGGAAAGAAGTGTCCTAAATTGTAGCTAGGTAACAACTTTTTTTTTTGTACGTTGAATAAAAGAAATTAGGAGGTTACTTAGGCTATAATGTAGGGACTTTGAGATAATAGCCTATAACCGTTTTTTTTTTAATTGGTTTCTTTTTTGTTTTGTGGCCGGCTACTCGATGATAATGTCGGAAAACGTAGGGAAAATGGCTTTGGATCGGCTAGCTTCTCTTCTCCAACCAAAACAAACACCAACTTAGACTACCACGACTCAACAAGACAAAAGGAAAACCGTGAACGAAACTGACTCTTGAATCAAAGGCACCAATTAGCTCTGATACCAATTGATGCGGGGATAATCCCGCTAGGACTCGATCTAGGTGCAAATGACTCCGTTGAACTCAAACTAGAACCAAACGTTGAACGAAAAACAAAGAAAGACACAAGGAAATAACGAAACTCAAAGAAGAAAGAACCAAGGAGAGAAACAAGAGGAAGAACCTTGATTCTGAAGGATCAAGACCCAAAACTCCGTCAATCCTCAACCCAATCCACACTACAACCTTGCACAAGCCTTCTAATCAAGACAAGCACAAGGAGGATGCGAGTGAAGGTTTGAAGCACCAATCTCGGGATCGACACAAGCAAACTCAGCCAAGCTTAACAACTCACAACGATATGCCAACCAAAAGCTCTCTCTCTTGATTGATTTTGTAGGAATAAACAATGTCTTTGCAAATGAATAACGTTACTAGAAAAGAAACTAAGGAGGCTATTTATAGGCACTCCTATCCTAAAAGAAAAAGGTAAAAATAAAACCAACAATATAACTTAGGAAATTAAAGAGAGCTCCCTAAATTATAACAAAAAACACAAGTCTTCCCTAAATTATAAAAAAAAAAGGGTTTCGGCTATCTCGGCCTCCATCTCGGTGTCGTCTAACAATCCCGGCCGAGATCCGGATCATGTCACGCCTGGCGCTCGCTCCCTGCTCCGTCTGCCGCTCCTCGCTCCGTTTGCCCGCCGTCCCCTCCTCGCTCCGCTTGCCCGCCATCCGCTCCTTTGCCGATAGGTTTTTGAACTCCATCTTCAAACTCATTCCTAGGACATTCTAACGTCTGCATGGCCGTCGTATTTGGTACATTTGGAGCTTGCGTAGGACCTTGTGTAGGGATATGTCCTTGTGTAGGACCTTGTGTAGGGATATGTTCTTGTGTAGGCTCTATAGAGGATGGTCCTCCATCATACTCCCCCACTTGGAGAGGATTCGACCTCGAATCATCATGTACTTCAACTCTAGGCGTGTAGGAACTAACATCACCATAATCATCCGGAAGCTCTAGCACATAAGTTTTGTGCTTTCTTTTCTTCTTGATGTTCCAAACCTGAAATTCTATATATAATTTCACTCGCTCCTTCATAGGCAACGGTGTAGAGTTAGTAGAAGTTAGAGAAGTTAAAACACCAATATACTCATAAGGATTCAGATGTATAGATGAATGTGAGATTCTAATACAAGCAAATGTGATATGTGCTAGAGCTATAACCTCAAAGATGGGATCTCTCCCCTTCTTAGCTCTAGCTAAGCCCACAAATAAGCCTATAATAATGCATTCCCAAGGGGTTGTTGGAAACTCCAAAAGGATGCAGAATTCGTGTAATATATGCCTAAACATGCTCATAAGATTCTCCAAACATCTCTTAGTCATGTGCACTACATTCCCAAGTAAATATGGCCAATAAACATTAATGTGCGAATCATGATAAGGTATATCCCTCTCTTCCACAACTAAGGACCTAGAGAAACACCTAAGGATGCAAATACCATCAATTCTACACAAGAATTCCTAAACAAGTAGAACTCATTCTTAGATCCTTTCAGCACACATTTCTCTCGAGTACGTTAGCTTTCACCATGGCCATTTGCATGGTTGTGTAAGCTTCTTCGGCACTCCTGCTTCCTTGTCTCAAGTTTTCTAGCCGTTGGCGTAGCTCCCAAGTATGGTGGGGCGGCACAAACCTAGCTCTCATGAGAGCCTTCATATGCTCCCAAGTGGCTATTGGCGGATCCAACGTCCTTACACATCCTTTGACAAGATTGTCCCACCAAACTAGAGCGTATCCCTGAAATTCCAAGGCTGCTAGTTGTACCTTCTTGACCTCGCCAAAGTTATGGCATGACCAAATTTGCTCAACCTTTGTTTCCCAATCCATGTATACATCCGGGTCGCACTTTCCTTCAAATGTGGGAATCTTGATCTTGACCTTGCCTAGGCCATCTTGCTCTTGTGGTGGCCGGAAATCTCTATCTCGGCCTCGTCGAGGTTGTTGGTAGAATCTCGGATACTCATCCCACACGTCTTCTTCATTGTGTACGTCTTGTGTAGGCTGAAAATCATCAACATACGAAGGTACATTAGGCACATTATGTATGGGATTAGTATGGATATTACCTCGTGCTAAGGGGCTGTGATGGTGGTGCTCTTGTGACGCCTCCCTTTGCACATTTGACGTCCCGCCCAATTCGAACGTCGATCTCAGCGGCGGAGTAGGAGGTTGTGGCGTCCGAGCCTCCATGGCCTCCATTCTCTTGGAAAAGGCTTTCCATCGAGTCGGAAAGTCTCTTGAGTAGGTTGAACATCTCCGGGTGTATTGGCTCACTACTAGCCTTGCTCGGACTCCGGGACCTAGACATGCTTCAACACAAACAATCAACACGTAAAGAGTGAAAGGTTAGACAATAACCGAAAACTTCTCGCTTGTGTATCCCTCTTCTCTCTCGTTGATGTAGATGCAAGCTTCTTGATGAAACCGGTTTGCAAGGATCAATACGACCTTAATTGATACTCTAGGCTTCACAAGCAACTCCTTGTCTTAAGAGAGTAAGATTGACGTAAAGAGAAGGTTGAGTTCTGACTAAAACTAACAAGACTTTGTGTTTGAAGCAAAGATTGAATTGAAGAAAAGACTCGATTTTGTGTTGACGGAAAATGGAAGAGGTGAGATGTGGTGTTGTCGTTGGATGCTTGAATGGTAGGGGAAGATAGAGCCGATGTGTTGTGTAGGGGTGAACGGTGATGTATCTCCTTGTAGCTTGATTGATAACTTCTCTCGGTCGATGATCAAAATGTTTTTTTTTTATCTAATGCTTTGCACTAGTTTGTAGGAAGATCAAAGGTGGTTGACCGAAAAATAGGAAGCGGTTTACTAATAGCTACGTTGTAGGAGAGGTGGAGTAAGGTGGTTAATTTGTTGCTACAAAGTAGGAAAGAAGTGTCCTAAATTGTAGCTAGGTAACAACTTTTTTTTTTGTACGTTGAATAAAAGAAATTAGGAGGTTACTTAGGCTATAATGTAGGGACTTGAGATAATAGCCTATAACCGTTTTTTTTTAATTGTTTCTTTTTTGTTTTGTGGCCGGCTACTCGATGATAATGTCGGAAAAAGTAGGGAAAATGGCTTTGGATCGGCTAGCTTCTCTTCTCCAACCAAAACAAACACCAACTTAGACTACCACGACTCAACAAGACAAAAGGAAAACGTGAACGAAACTGACTCTTGAATCAAAGGCACCAATTAGCTCTGATACCAATTGATGCGGGGATAATCCCGCTAGGACTCGATCTAGGTGCAAATGACTCCGTTGAACTCAAACTAGAACCAAACGTTGAACGAAAAACAAAGAAAGACACAAGGAAATAACGAAACTCAAAGAAGAAAGAACCAAGGAGAGAAACAAGAGGAAGAACCTTAATTCTGAAGGATCAAGACCCAAAACTCCGTCAATCCTCAACCCAATCCACACTACAACCTTGCACAAGCCTTCTAATCAAGACAAGCACAAGGAGGATGCGAGTGAAGGTTTGAAGCACCAATCTCGGGATCGACACAAGCAAACTCAGCCAAGCTTAACAACTCACAACGATATGCCAACCAAAAGCTCTCTCTCTTGATTGATTTTGTAGGAATAAACAATGTCTTTGCAAATGAATAACGTTACTAGAAAAGAAACTAAGGAGGCTATTTATAGGCACTCCTATCCTAAAAGAAAAAGGTAAAAATAAAACCAACAATATAACTTAGGAAATTAAAGGGAGCTCCCTAAATTATAACAAAAACACAAGTCTTCCCTAAATTATAAAAAAAAATAGGGTTTCGGCTATCTCGGCCTCCATCTCGGTGTCGTCTAACAATCCCGGCCGAGATCCGGATCATGTCACACCTGGCGCTTCGCTCCCTGCTCCGTCTGCCGCTCCTCGCTCCGTTTGCCCGCCGTCCCCTCCTTTGCCGCTAGGTTTTTGAACTCCATCTTCAAACTCATTCCTAGGACATTCCAATGTCTGCATGGCCGTCGTATTTGGTACATTCGGAGCTTGTGTAGGACCTTGTATAGGGATATGTCCTTGTGTAGGACCTTGTGTAGGGATATGTTCTTGTGTAGGCTCTATAGAGGATGGTCCTCCATCAGATAAGATCAAAAATAAAAGAGAAATAAAATAAACTAATGGGCTGAACTAACAAGTCTTAAAAGCCCAAAATGAATAATTAAAAGTAAGCCCATCTTTTATTTAAAAGATGTCCAAGAATGGGCTTTAAAACAATAAACAAGTTGGGCCTAATTTAGCTACTTAAAATTAGCCCGAAATCTTCTTCCTTCAAATGCAGCCCGACGGACCTCTTCTTCATACGGATCAAGTGGATCATGACCCCTCTTCTCTCCCACGTCTCGGTCATAATCTCGGCTGCTCCTCTCCAAATCTCGGTTTTCATCTCGGCATCTTCTTTTAGTCACTCTCTCCACGTCCAACTCGTGATCTTGATCTCCTTTGGTAACAACTCGATGCATGGGGATGAGGTCAGGCTGTGAGATGCTCCTGCATCAATATTAGAGTAACCCTCAATACGGAAAACGAATAAATTCATAACTTATTCGTTACTAACCCGATTGACGAACCGAAAGAAGATTCAGAATCACAGGAACGAAGCTACGCTTGGACACCACCAATTTCACCGGAAACTGAGCGACGGAACCGGACAGGTAAGGGATATGCACGACCTGGCCTTAACCTTGACAGAAACGCGAAATGTTGATACCGAAATGAAGAGAATGAAGAGAGGAATCCTGATGCGGGGATAAACCGCTAGGGTTTCCCGATCTTTCAACACCAAAACAAAGAGAGAAGTAGATGATGGGAGACGTAGAGATGGAGTAGAAAACGTGGATAACGGTGAATGATCCGATGGTTGGGATGTATCGTAGCTGGATAGTCTGGATGAATCTCCTAGTCGCAATTCAACTCGTCCTCTATAATTGAATACTCAAGAGGAAGAACGATTAACCTCAAAAGCATGCGAAGTCGCTTGAAGATCGAAGAGAGATCAATCTCAAAGTCTCACCAAGATGACGGCTCTCTCAAAGCTCCAAACTAGGGTTGGACAAGCATCTCACCCGTCCAGGGTTTGAATAGGCATCTCACCTATTCGGCTCTCGAGTCTCACGAGAGAGAAAATACTGAAAAGTATCTAAATTGTGTTTATTCAAGTCTTATTGTTCATGAACGTCCAGCTTGCCTTATATAGGCCATGGAGGACGTCCAAAACAACATACATGGGTTGCGGGCTTGATCTAATATCGAGCCCAAACTAATTAAAAAGAAAAGATAAAATACGAAGAGATAAGATCGAATCTTTAAGAGATAGGATCTTCTAGCTAAAAGATAAGATCAAATCTTTAAGAGATAAAATCAAACTAACAAGATAAGATAAGATAAGATCAACCTTTAAAAGATATAATCATATCTAGATCTTATCTAAACTATTAAAATAAATAAAAATAAAAGCAAGCCCAATATTATAAAGTCCAAATATGGGCTGAAAACTAAATAGCTAGTTGGGCTGAAAATAATATATCTAATTAAGGCCTTATTTAACAATAAAATAAGCCCAACTAAATATATTAAAACGTCCAACTCCTCTTGATCCATGCAGCCCATGATGATCCATTCGAGCTCTCCTCCTTGCCCATGCATACGTGCCCTTGTAGGCACGTGTACGGCTGCGTCTCTCCCCCTTGACAATCGGCCTTCTCCTTGCATATCTAGGCCAGCTCCTTCTTCGTGCTTCACGGTGGATCTTGAGATGCTCCTGCATCAAATCCGAAACCTCAAACGGAATTGAAATCGGATTACAAACGAAGAGGGATGTGATAGAGTTGGAGTTGGATATCCGGTTCCTTGATACGGACTGTTGTTTGTCCGAGTTAGAGGTATTACCTGACCTGTCCGGAGAGATCCGGCAGTAGCAATAGGGATGTCCCATTTTGATGAGGATCCGGGACATGATGTCCCGAGGAGAGGCACCGCAGTTTATCACAGGAGCAGACGGGCTATTGAAACGCCAGGGGCGTATTTGTGTACCGTCGGACCAGGAGTTGAGAGAGCGGATTTTGCATGAGGCACATTCCACACCTTACTCGGCGCACCCAGGCACGAGTAAGATGTACCAGGATATTAGGAGATTTTATTGGTGGGGCGGGCTCAAGCCCGATGTAGCTAGATACGTGTCCCGATGCGCGACCTGCCAGCAAGTCAGGAATGAGCACCAGAGACACGGAGGAGAGCTTCACCCACTGCCCGTGCTGCAGTGGAAGTGGGAGGACATATCCATGGATTTCGTTACCGGTGTCAGACCGAGTAGGAGCTTCGATGCGATATGGGTAATAGTAGATCGGTTGACGAAGACCGCGCGTTTCATCCCTATACGGGAAACGTGGCCGGTGAGTCGTTTACCCGTCAGATTGTGAGATTACATGGAGTACCGAGGACCATCATCTCGGACAGGGACGGGCGTTTTACCTCGAGGTTCTGGCGGCAGGTACACGCCGCCCTAGGTTAGAGTTTTCATTTCACCACCGCATACCATCCACAAACCGACGGCCAGTTTGAGCGGACTATTCAGACCTTAGAGGATATGTTACGAGCATGTGCACTAGATTGGGGTCAGGTATGGCCAGACCATCTCCCGTTGGTCGAGTTTTCATATAATAACAGCTGGCACGCGTCGATTGGGATGGCACCGTATGAGGCATTGTATGGACGGAGATGCCGTACTCCCATATGTGGGACGAGCCGGGGAGTTCTAGCGTTGTATCTCCAGATCAGGTACATGACGACTTGGCTAGAGTTGCTTTGATCCGAGAGAGGGTGTTGGCCGCGAAGAGCCGTCAGAAGTCGTATGCGGATAGGAGGCGTAGACCTCTCGAGTTCAAGGTAGGAGTTCAGGTGTGGTTGAGGGTATCACCGACGCGGGGCGTCAGGCGATTCGGCATTAAGGAGAAGTTAAGCCCCCGATATGTCGGTCCATTCGAGATCTTGGAGAGAGTCGGTGAGGTGGCATACCGGTTAGCATTGCCACCGCGGTTGGAGGGTATACATCCGGTATTTCATGTCTCTCAGCTGAGAGAGTACATACACGACCCGAGGCACATCTTTAGCCAGGAGGACCTAGTGGTCGAGCCGGACCATACTTTTGTAGAGCATCCGATAACGCTTTTAGAGCGGAGTACGAGGCGCCTTCGATCGAAGGAGATACCAATGTTGAGAGTACAGTGGTCGAGGCGAGGAACCGACGAGGCTACATGAGAGACGGAGGATAGTATCCGGAGGAACTATCCCGAGTTCTACGCAGATTTAGCGACATCGATAGGACCGTCGGGTTAGTCCCGAGATCTTCCCTTGTTTGTGCTATGTGTTTATGTCATGACGTGTTATGTGAGTTCGTATGAGTATATGTGTACCTTGCGAGGTCTTGATGTGATTTTATATGTAGACTTGGATTAGAGCCGATAGTTGACGTTTTATGAGTTCCACGTGGTTACGAGACGTGTTTGACCGAGAGTGCTGCGTTTAGCAAGTTTCAGGACGAAACTTGTTTTTAGGGGGGTTAGTTGTAACATCCGGAATTTCTATTCCGGACTTAGAGCGTTTTGTCGACCTTTCCGCGTTAGTGGCTCAGTTTGCCCGCAGGCACGAGGTGCTGAGTGCCGGGATTTATTCTTAAATCCCGAGCCGACTCTTCGTTATTTCCTTTTCCGCTTTCCGACCCCTCGTTCCTAGCTGAGGTGACAAGAGGACAGTTGACCCGTCGTTCCTAGCTGACGTGACAAGAAGTCAGCTGACCCCTTTGATCCCCTCTCCCTTTTGGCAGCTCCTTCCCCCCCCCCCCCTCTCTCTTCTCTTTTCATGTCACGTTCTTTTGTTCATGATCTTCCTCTCTTCTCTTTCTTTTCTCTTCTTGCACCTTGGAGCTCTTGCATGTGGGGACTGTAGTAAAGGAGGATCAGATCCAGTGTGGTAAGTTTCTTCCTCTACCTTCCTTCTCCTCCTTAGTTGTTTACCCTCCCTTCTTCCCTTCTTCATCCATGGCCATGGATGAAGCTCTTGAGAAGTTTTTTCCTCAAATCCTTCCATGTGCTTGTTCTTAGCTCGTTTAGGTCGTGGAGAGGAGTCTAAGATCAGTGGTTGGTGTTTGGAGAAGACCCAACAAGAAAAGGAGGACATTGGAGCCAAGGATCCACAGTCGAAGACGAAGAAGACGAGCTTCGACAGCTCAGACCGCGGGGGTGGACCATCAGAGCCGCAGGGGCGGCTCCAGCCACCGCAAGGGCAACTCCATCCACCGTAGGGGCGGCAACAGGACGCCAGAGATCCGCTGGGGCGACGCCAGAGATCCGCTGGGGCGGCGACAGCTCCGCAGGGGCGCTAGCTTGACTCCGCGGCTGCGTTTTCTTCAACAGTAGGCTTCTCCTCTTCCTTCCTTCCTTAGTTTTGTAGTTGTATCATGTTAGTAGCATGCCTAGAATGGATCTAGAGTAGCTTGAGATGCCACTTAGTGGTTGTGAACCTAGGAGCCCTTAAGGCTCGATGTAATTGATGGTTACGAGTGTGTTGAGCATGATGGACCTTCTAGGCTAGCTTGTTCCTTTTTGGCTGAGGTTTAAGATCAGCTGAGATTATAAACTGTTGTGAGTTGCTTTCATGTGCTGAGAGTGTGGTGAGTACCTTGGACCCTAGGATGCATTCCTAGCTTGAGGGTTAGGTGATCTTGCTTAGATCACTAGAGTGAAGTCTAAGACTTCTTGAGCGTGAGCATGTGTTGATATGTATATCTTCTGGTGAGCAATTTGTGGGCTTCCTCCCTAAGGAAGCGAGAGTGTTGTGAGTGAGTGTGGTGACGAGGTAAGTCTCCGGACGTACTTAGCTCGTATTTTACGTATTAGCATCGATGTGTGTTGGTGGTGTGTGTATGTTATTGTTTATGTTATAAAAAACTAAACCGGAAATAAGACCACCGACTTTGAATTATTTTAGCCCAAGTGTATGATAACGGGCGGTGACATCATATGCCTAGCTCTTGCGAGAGTCTAGGAGGTTCTCGGCGACTAGCCCGTGCGGGTAGACGATCGGATGCATCTGTACCATTCCTTGCCGCTTAGTAGGGACAGAGGCGAGACCACGGTGGTTCTCGTGTCACAAACCTAAGTTGAATTAGAACGGCATACGACTTAATAATAAAAAGATAATAAACCGAACTTGTGTGCTTTGGAGTATGGGTGTATAGATGCCTTGCAGGTTAGGGACGCCGCCGAGTGAGGTGGAGGAGCGGACAACCGGAGTCTCCGTACATGATATGTAACACCCCAAATCCGCGGGACGCGGGATGCTACGGGCGAGACCTCACAATGGGTTCCAACCCTTAGCCTGACAACAATTTCACCGGACCTTTTCAACAAAGGTAAGCAAAAAGGACTCGGAGTTATGTCGTTTTGAGGACTGGGCTGAGTTTCCACCTTGTATCTTTACATTTCAGTTTCTCGCATACAGTATAAACGGTTTGAGTTTTGACTTTATTTGTGCCTTGTTGGAAAGGTCCGGTGAAATTGTTGTCAGGCTAAGGGTCGGGACCCATTGTGAGGTCTCGCCCGTAGCATCCTGAGTCCCGCGGATTCGGGGTGTTACACATTAAGACTTGTTATTTGTGATGCTATAAATATTGGATTATCATTACAAGTATGTATATACATGGGTCAGCCCAAATGGGCCAAACCAACTTACCCATGCTCATGTTTTTTGACGGACGGGCCGGTTCGGATATTTTCAAGTCTAAACTGAAGGTTCAATTTATAAAATATGGACCAAAATTCGTTACCTTTAATTGTCCAGTTAAAATTTAATTTTTTGTTAATCTCCTCATCAGAGATATATAAATAAATAATAAACAATTACATGCATTGATCTCACAATCAAGCAACACAATAGTTATAAAAACTGAGAAGGAAGATTTTTGGTAACAAGAAAAGTCCTTAATCTTCCGAAGATTAATAATAACGAAACATTGACTGTGTCCAAGAATTTCGTAAACGGTTCCCCAATGTTTCGCTAGTGCTTCACATGTCTTTTGTTTTGGATACGTGGAACGCACCGTAAAAATGTTGAGGTAGGTGTTACGAGTACTATGAACAGAAAGCATTCTTTTAGAATTCCTCATGCCTTCTCTTCAGCGTATTCGAAACACCAAACTCAACAAAAGTGTACAATGTTCATGTATCAAATTCCTATATAAATAATGCATGGGTGTTCTTCCTAATTTCCATATTACACCAATTATAGGTAAAATAAGGGAGATTTTAGAGAGAAGAAAATTTACAAAATCTCAATATTAGGATATTTGACCATTAGTAAATAATTTTTTATTTATTTTATCAATTAAATATTCGGTTTATGTGTTAGTATCTATTTAGAGTATAATTTATCTATTAACCCTTTTCGGTATCCAATATCGTCAAATTCTAAACACACAAAATCTAATCGTAAAAATGGTATATTTGGAACGAATCTTTGTTTTGCTAGACTGAAAGATCATGTTAACTCCACTAACCAAATATGTTTCCAGGAAGGAACAAATTTATATAATGAGAAGAAAACAGTCTACACTTCGGATAGACATTCGATCAATAGTTTGTTTCGTTACAAAATGACGGAGAGAATAATAATACGTTGTAAAAATATGAATTGTTATCTGATGAACTGAAGTAGACCCAAACTAATCTAGATACGGGCCGGGATAAATTTATGTTTTTGTCTGATATACCCGGGACGGGCAGGCCCGGCCCGGCTTGTGCGCAAACATGTCCCGTGCCCATCCACATATCAACACGGTCGAGTTGTCAAGCTGGGTCGGTCTGCAAGTAATTCGACTCCTAATCTGCAATTTTCTACGTAGTTCATTAAACATTTACGGCTCGCTTTAACGCGCTAAGAATCACTCACGATAACGGAATGACTCCGAATCAATCAAAAGTTATGTTTGTTTAGAGGTCTTTTAACACATGAAAGAATTCTAATTATTTATATTATCTTCCCCTTAACAAATTTCATTCCATTTTCATTTCATCACTCCAACCAAACGGCCACTCAATATAAGTCCATTAATACTTGTTATTTGTGAAGCTATAAATCTATAAATATTGGATTATCATTACAAGTATGTATATACATGGGTCAGCCCAAACGGGCCAAAACAAACTTACCCATGCCCATGTTTTTTGACGGACGGGCCGGTCTGGTTATTATCAAGTCTAAACTGAAGGTTCAATTTATAAAATATGGACCAAAATTCGTTACCTTTAATTGTCCAGTAAATATTTAATTTTTTATTAATCTCCTCATCAGAGATATATGTAACACCCCAAATCCGCGGGACTCGGGATGCTACGGGCGAGACCTCACAATGGGTCCCGACCCTTAGTCTGACAACAATTTCACCGGACCTTTCCAACAAGGCACAAATAAAGGCAAAAGTCATATCGTTTATAGTGTATGCGAGAAACTGAAATGTAAAGATACAAGGTGGAAACTCAGCCGAGTCCTCAAAACGATACAACTCCGATAAGAAAACGTAAACCGTACAACATAAACCACAATACAAAGACATACCCCAAAAACATCCCCGTCCTATAATGTATGGAGACCCCGGCTGTCCACTCCTCCACCTCACTCGGCGGCGTCCCTAACCTGCAAGGCATCAACATGAACGGTTTAAAACTGTTAGCTCATATTCGAATCATTAGAAAAGAGGTGAAGGCAAATACACATATACATCACATAACACATACATACCCCAAAACACACAAGTCCGGTTTATTATATTTTTATTATTAAGTCGTATCCCGTTCTAATTCAACTTAGGTTTGTGACACGAGAACCACCGTGGTCTCGCCTCGGTCCCTACTTACCGGCAAGGAATGGTACTGATGCACCCGACCGTCTACCCGCCCGGGCTAGTCGCCGAGAACCTCCTAGACTCTCGCAAGAGCTAGACAGATGATGTCACCGCCCATTATCATACACTTGGGCCAAAATGTAAAGTCGGTGGTCCTATTTACCGGTTTTGTTGTTATAACATGAACAATAACACAAACACACACCACCAACACATCGATGCTAATACGTAAAATACGAGCTAAGTAAGTCCGGAGACTAACCTCGTCACTACACTCAACTCACAACACTCTCGCTTCCTTAAGGAGGAAGCCCACAACCTTCTCACAAGAAGATATACATATCAACACATGTTCACGCTCAAGAAGTCTTAGACTTCACTCTAGTGATCTAAGCAAGATCACCTAACCCTCAAGCTAGGAATGCATCCTAGGGTCCAAGGTACTCACCACACTCTCAGCACATGAAAGCAACTCACAACAGTTTATAACCTCACATGATCTTAAACCTTAGCCAAGAAGGAACAAGCTAGCCTAGAAGGTCCATCATGCTCAACATACTCATAACCATCAACTACATCGAGCCTTAAGGGCTCCTAGGTTCACAACCACTAAGTGGCATCTCAAGCTACTCTAGATTCATCCTAGGCATGCTAATAACATGATACAACTACAAAACTAAGGAAGGAACGAAGAGGAAGGGAGAGGAGAAGCCTACTGTTGAAGAAAACGCAACCGCGGAGTCAAGCTGGCGCCCCAGCGGAACACTGCCGCTGCTCCTGCGCCTTGCTGTTGTCCTGGAGCCGCCCCCTGCGGTGCTGGTGCCGCCCCTGCGGTGGACTAGAGCCGCCCCTGCGGCCATGATGAGCCGCCCCCGCGGTTTCGCTGCAGAAGCTCGTCTTCTTCGTCTTCGACTATGGATCCTTGGCTCCAATGTCCTCCTCTCCTTGCTGGGTCTTCTCTAAACACCAACCACTGATCTTAGACTCCTCTCCACGACCTAATCGAGCCAAGAACACATGCATGCAAGGATTTGAGTAAAAAACTTCTCAAGAGCTTCATCCATGACCATGGATGGAGGGGGAAAGACAGGGATAACTAGCAAAGAAGAGAAGGGAGGGAGAGGAAGAAGCTTACCAAATCAGATCTGAATCTTCCCCACTGCAATCCACAATCCAAGAGCTTCAAAAAAAATGGAAGAAGAGCAAAGAGAGAGAAGAGAGGAGAGATTAACGTGAAAGAGAAGAAAGAGAGATAGAGGGGACAAGTGATGAAAAAGGGGAGAGGGGATCAAGGGGTCAGCTTACCTCTTGTCACCTCACCTTGGAATGAGGGGTCGGAAATGACCTCTTGTCACCTCAGCTCGGAACGAAGGGTTGGAAGCGGAAAAGGGAATAACGACGTGTCGGTTCAGGATTTTAGGAATAAATCCCGGCACTCGGCACCTTGTGCCTGCGGGAAGATCAACAAAACGCTCTAAGTCCGGAATAAAAATTCCGGATGTTACAACTAACCCCCCTAAAAACAAGTTTCGTCCCGAAACTTGCTAAAAGCAGCACTCTCGATCAACACGTCTCGTAACCACGAGGAACTCATAAAACGTCAACTATCGGCTCTAATCCAAGTCTACGTATAGAATCACATCAAGACCTCGCAAGGTACACATATACTCATACGAACTCACATAACACGTCATGATATAAACACAAAGCACAAACAAGGGAAGATCTCGGGACTAACCCGACGGTTCTATCGATGTCGCTAAATTTGCGTAAAACTCGGGATAGTTCCTCCGGATACTATCCTCCGTCTCCCATGTAGCCTCGTCGGCTCCTCGCCTCGACCACTGTACTCTCAGCATCGGTATCTCCTTCGATCGAAGGCGCCTCGTACTCCGCTCTAAAACTGCTATCGGGTGCTCTGCAAAAGTATGGTCAGGCTCGACCACCAGGTCCTCGTGGCTAATGATGTGCCTCAGGTCGTGTATGTACTCTCTCAGCTGAGAGACATGAAATACCGGATGTATACCCTCCAACCGCGGTGGCAATGCTAACCGGTATGCCACCTCACCGACTCTCTCCAAGATCTCGAATGGACCGACATATCGGGGCTTAACTTCCCTTTAATGCCGAATCGCCTGACGCCCCGCGTCGGTGATACCCTCAACCACACCTCAGCTTCTACCCTAAACTCGAGAGGTCTACGCCTCCTATCCGCATACGACCTCTGACGGCTTTGCGCGGCCAACATCCTCTCTCGGATGAAAGCAACTCTAGCCACGTCGTCCTGTACCTGATCTGGAGCTACAACGCTAGAACTCCCCGGCTCGTCCCAACATAAGGGAGTACGACATCTCCGTCCATACAATTCCTCATACGGTGCCATCCCAATCGACGCGTGCCAGAACCTCGAGGTAAAACGCCCGTCCCTGTCCGAGATGATGGTCCTCGGTACTCCATGTAATCTCAAAATCTGACGGGTAAACTCCTCGGCTAAACAACTCACCGGTCACGTTTCCCGTATAGGGATGAAACGCGCGGTCTTCGTCAACCGATCTACTACTACCCATATCGCGTCGAAGCTCCTACTCGGTCTCAGACCGGTAACGAAATCCATGGATATGTCCTCCCACTTCCACTGCGGCACGGGCAGTGGGTGCAGCTGATGCAGGAGCATCCCTTAGCTCGACTTCATTCCCTTACACTGACGGGCCTAGTAGCAAGAGGAGACGAGTTATCCATGGAGATGATCTTGACCGAGATGTGGAGGGAGAGCTCGACCGAGATGTGGAGAGAGAGATCGACCGAGATGTGGAGAGAGACGGCCGAGATCCACTTGATCCGTATGAAGATAAAGCATGTCGGGCTGCATTGGAAGAAAGGAGAATTCGGGCTAATTTAAGTGGCTAAATTAGGCCCAGCTTGCTTCTTATTTTAAAGCCCATTCTTGGACATCTTTTAAATAAAAGATGGGCTTCTTTTAATTATTTGTTTTGGCTTTTTAAGACTTGTTAGTTTAGCCCATTAGTTTATTTTATTTCTCTTTTATTTTTGATCTTATCTCTTGGAGATTTGATCTTATCTCTTTAGCTAGATTGGGCTTGATCTTGTATCAAGCCCGTAGCCCGTAGAAACCCTAGGGAGGACGTCCAGCATGCCTATATAAGGCTTAGGGTAGACGTCAAACCTCCTCACCTTTGAATGAATTAAACACAAGTACTTTCGAGTATTGTTTCTCTTCTATCCCATATTCTTCTCGCGAAATCGAGACAACTTACTGTGTGAGCGGAATCCGTTTGCCCAACAACTTTGGCGCTGTTTTGAATTGTGTCACTTGGATTGGCAAGTTGGTGCTCTCAATCATCTCCGGGTGACTTCTCGTGCTTTGGGGACAATCGCTTTCCCCTCTGTGTGAGATTATAGCGGAAGGGCTTCTTCAAGTCATTCCAAGTTGTGTGTTAGGGCCTTAGTTTCCCTATGGTGCTCTTGGTTACCTTAAGGGTTCGACCAGATCTATCCATCTACCGATCCTTCACAATCATTAGATCATTCCTCCATCTTTTCATTTTCAAGTTTCCACCTTTTATCCATTTTCTTCATTGCGAGTCTTGGTGTTGAAAGATCGGGCCAACTGACGGCTAACCCCGTATCAAATTGGTACCAGAGCTTCAGGTTCATCAACACCTTCACACGTCCCATATAAAACAGAAAAAAAAATCGTGCTTTCAAGATCCGTCAAGGAAGTTCTACACAAAAAGAGTCACTGGAGCAGGATCCGTAACGGTTAGTTCTACTATTCTCGTTATTTTTCTACAATTTTCAATTCCGCATTCAATTTCTTGAAAAGAAGGATTTTTGTGGCCTATTGTTGATTTGAATACATATTTTTGCCTAAGATTCGATCTTTTCTCGTTTTGATCGGAATCTCACCCATCCACCACCATAAAATACCCCGCCGCCACCTTCTCTCCGTCTTTCCGGCCGCCACCCTACCCAGCCGCCGCTCCGCCGGCCTTCGCCGTACCCAGCCGCCGCTCTGCCGTCCATCGCCCTACCCCAGCCGCCGATCTCGGCCGCCCCAGCCTCGGTTTCGGCCGAAACCGCACCTATCCCGGCCGAGCTTCACTCGCGCCGCAGCCGTAACCCCTCTCAAAACCCTACCCGAAACCCTAGCCGTCGCCTCCGGCGTCGCTAAACCCTAACCCTAAGCCGTCGGGCCTCGTCAAACCGGCCCAACCCGACCCATCTCGGCCCATCAATCGAGATCCACAAAAAAAAAAAAAAAAACTGAACCGGTTCAGCCGGTCCAGCCATCACTGCCCCGCCGCCGCTCCGCCGTCCGCCGCCGCCTTGGGTAGTCTCGCAAGTGTCTAGTTAAAAAAAAAAAAAAAAAAGAAGAGAAGGCCAAAGGCCGTACAAAAAAAAATAGAAAAAAGAAACGTTACTTGCGAGCTAAATTATTCAGTTTCCGCGGTTGTGCATCTTGTGCGAGTTTTGTTTTGGCAGGCGTCCCTTTTGAGCATCATTGATATATATTTGTTTCCCTGGGAGCTCCCTACATCGCTGCAGGGCAACCATAAATTGCACTCCTTCCCTTTTTCCCTTTTATCTTTTCCCTTGTTTCCTTTTGCCTTCCCTTTCCTTATTTTGTTTCCTTTTCCCTTATTACCTTTTCTCTATTTTATTTTTCCTTTTTCTTTTTGTATTTTTAATTTTCAAAAGTCCGCAAATTATCTTTTTAATTAAGATTATTGATTTGTTGGTTGAGAAAATTTGCAGGCGAGATTAGTTTTGCTTTTCTAGCTAGCAACACATAAAAGGCCTTTTCCCTTTGAGATCTGGTTCGTTCTCCTTGTTTTCTGCCTGAACGCATTAACCTGTTGATTGCTTGAGACATCTTTCTTGTAGATTCACAGTGATCCTCGCAAACCGGCTAAGAGGAAGTTGCGAAGCTTACGAGATAGGCTCTGAGCGAGACACTTGAAGAGGGTAGTCTAAGAAGTTATCTTTAACTAACCTTGACGTATTTGCTTGTTTTGAATTATGTCTGCAGGAAGGGACAACGAGAACCAGATACCCGAAGTCCCACGGGGTTCGGATCTTGAGACTATGATGGCCCGTGTCCTGGAAAGATTAGATGCCATCGAGGCACAAAACGCAAGGGTACCCCCTAGGTGGAGCTACCACCACCTCGTCCGCCCATATTCCGGGCCAATACAGGACTCATGCAACCGAGACGAGCCTTACGGAGAGAGCTGGACTTCGACAATGAACATCTAGTATTGGAGACTGAAGTGTATTCTAAGTGATGCGGGATTGGGGCCGCAAATGACTAGATCTAGATTGAGAATCCTCGAAGACCAACAATGGACGTTTTTCCTTGACAAATGGCACGAAAATCAGATTGTTAGAACAAGAAATGGCGTTGGAATAAATGGAAGAAAAGAGAATGAAATGGAACGTGGAATGTATGGTAGAAGTAGATCCAAAAGAACCAAAAGACTCCCTTACAAGAACCTTGATCAGGTTGATCAAAACCCAAGCAAGAACCAAAAGACTCCCTTACAAGAACCTTGATCAGGTTGATCAAAACACAAGCCTTCAATGGAGACAAGCACAAGGAGGGACTAGTATTGACTAGTAGCACCAATCTCTAAAGAGATTAACACACACAAGAACAATCTAGCAGGGATTCACAACAATTCAATCAATGGCTCACTTTATTGATTGAATTTTCTGAATAGGAACAAAAGCTCTCAAAGAGACGGTTTATCAATTGGCTAAAATCTTTCTAATTAGGAAAGAAGCTAAGGGAGGCTTTTTATATGCCTAGAAAGCCTCCTATCTAAAAAAAGGAATAACATTTGTCAACAAAAAGACAATAAAACAAACAAAACAAACAAAACAAACTAAAACAAATAAAAATAAACCTTAAAATGTTTTGAGCCTAAAGGTTATAAAAAGTCTTGTATTTTATACCAAAAGATGATATAAAATACAATAGAAGCTCCAAAAGCCTCAATCTTCCATTTCTTGCAATTCCGGGACAAGTGTCTCTTCCTTGCTCTTGCATGGCTCCAAATCACGTGTGCATGGTCTCCCTTCCACGTCCAAGTCGTCGGGAATCGTCATTAACGTGACTAAGGAAGCCTTAATCAGCGATAGATCATCAATGGTCTCCTTAGGAGCTAAAGACACCAACAAGTTGGACTTGCGCCTTTCCGGGAACCTAGGTGATAACTTGGACTTGCGCCTTTCCGGGAACCTATCCTTCCTCAAATGCAGCCACACGAGGTCTCCCGGTTCGAACAACACTTGCTTGCGGTTCCTATTAGCCTTGGCCACCACTTGCCTCCCCTTCTCCTCTAGCCTTTTGTGTGTCCTTTCATGCATTTCCTTGATGATCTCCACCTGTTTTTCTGCATTAAAATCTACTCGCTCCTCTATGGGCAACGGTATAAGATCAAAAGGGGTCAAAGGATTCAACCCATAGACACACTCAAAAGAAGTTAGGTTAGTAGAAGAATGTAATGTACGATTATATGCAAATTCTACATGAGGCAAGACATCTTCCCAAGCTTTCAAATTATCTTTTAAAACAGCCCTCAGAATGGTTGTTAACGTCCTATTAGTTACTTCGGTTTGACCATCCGTTTGAGGATGACTAGAAGTCGAAAACAATAACTTCATCCCTAGTTTACCCCAAAGAGTCTTCCAAAAGAAACTAAGAAACTAAGAAACTTAACATCCCTATCACTCACTATACTCCTAGGTACTCCATGTAATCTAACAATTTCCCTAAATAACAAGTTAGCTACATTATAAGCATCATCGGTCTTATGACAAGCAATAAAATGGGCCATTTTAGAAAATCGATCTACCACCACAAAAATCGAATCTCTCCCCTTCTTAGTCCTAGGTAACCCAACAATGAAGTCCATACTAATATCCTCCCAAGGTGACTTAGCGTGGGTAAGGGGGTATACAATCCATGAGGTTTCAATCTAGCCTTAGCCTTTAAACACACAAGACATCTCTTAAGCAAGTTCTCTACATCTCTAAGCATATGAGGCCAATAAAAATGTGAATGCAGCATATGATAAGTCTTATCTCTCCCAAAATGTCCCATTAAGCCTCCCATATGGGCTTCCTCAACAAGTAATAGCCTAAGGGAACACTTAGGAATGCACACTTTATCAACTCTAAATAGAAAACCCTCAAACAAGTAATACTTATCAAAGGCTCCACTAGATGCACATTGCTTAAATATGTCTCCAAAATCAGAATCATCAACATATAGATCCTTAATATAATAGAAACCTAAGACCTTAGAATCCATAGTTGTGATTAAAGAGTGTCTCCTAGAGAGAGCATCCGCTACAACATTATCCTTGCCCTTTTTATACTTTATGATATAAGGAAAAGTTTCTATAAACTCCATCCATCTACCATGTCTCCTATCTAACTTATCTTGACTCCTAAAATGTCTTAAGGACTCATGATTGGTACGTAGGACAAATTCACTAGGCCATAAATAATGTTGCCATGTTTTTAATACTCTAAACAATGCATAAAGTTCTTTATCATAGGTCGAGTAGTTTAAAGATGCTCCCTTTAATTTCTCACTAAAGAAGGCTAGTGGCTTACCCTCTTGCATGAGTACTCCTCCAATGCCAATACCCGAAGCATCACACTCGACCTCAAAAGGTTTGGTGAAGTCCGGAAGAGGTAGGAGAGGTGCATGGGACAGCCGCCACTTCAACTCCTTAAACGCCTTCTCTTGAGCATCTCCCCACACAAATGGCACCTTCTTCTTTGTCAAGGACGTGAGTGGGGCTGCTATGGTGCTGAAATCTCGCACAAAACGTCTATAGAAGGTTGCTAGGCCGTGGAAACTCCTCACTTGACCGACGGTTGTGGGAGTAGGTCATTCCTGGATTGCCTTGATCTTCTCTTCATCCACCTCTAGACCTCTTGTGCTCACTACAAAACCAAGAAAAACAACTTGATTAGTACTAAACTCACATTTCTTCAAATTAGCATACAAATATTCAATTCTAAGAGTTGCAAGTACTTCCCTCAAATGTTCCTCATGCTCTTCAAGTGACTTACTATAGATGAGGATGTCATCAAAGTAAACCACAACAAACCTACCAATGTAGTGTCTCAACACGTGATTCATCAATCTCATAAATGTGCTAGGAGCATTGGTTAAACCAAATGGCATCACTAGCCACTCATAAAGACCAAACTTGGTCTTGAACGCCGTTTTCCACTCATCTCCCTCCCTCATTCTGATTTGGTGATAACCACTCCTAAGATCTATCTTAGAGAACAATGTGGCTCCATTCAACTCATCTAACATGTCATCTAAACGTGGGATAGGATGGCGGTACTTAATGGTGATGTTGTTGATGGCTCTACAATCAACACACATCCTCCATGTATTGTCCTTCTTAGGCACTAAGAGGACGGGAACGGCACTAGGACTCAAACTCTCCCTTACATAACCCTTATCTAGGAGTTCTTGCACTTGGTTTTGGATCTCTTGGCTCTCCTTAGGGTTCATCCTATAGGCTGGACGGTTTGGGAGTGTAGCACCGGGAATAAGATCTATTTGGTGCTCAATACCTCTAAAAGGTGGAAGGCCAGCCGGAATCTCGTCGGGAAACACATCACTAAACTCATCTAGGATAGCTAGGATGGGCTTAGGTAGGGTGGCCTTGGCTTCATCACTCAAAGTCACTAAGCTCTTGCACAAGCTCACAAGAATGGCATCTAAAGGGGTGTAATCTAGGATGTACTCCTCCTTGGATGCTAGAAGGACACTAGAAGGTGTGGCTAATAGGGTGGTACTAGTCTTGGCCGTGGGTTCTGATTTAGGCCGTGAGCTATCCCCTCTCTTTTTCACCTCATTTTGCTCCACACTCAACTCCTTCCTCTCATAAAATTCAGCAATCTGCAATGGTGTCATAGGCTTAAGAGTTAGTGTTTGACTATTAAATTCAAAGGTATGCCTATTAGTAAAACCATCATGCTTAACTCTCCTATCAAATTGCCATGGACGTCCCAAAAGAATATGACAAGCTTGCATGGGAACTACATCACAAATAATGGTGTCCTCATAGTTACCTAAAGTGATAGTAACTCTAGCTTGCCTATTTACTTTTAATTCTCCACAATCATTCATCCAATGCAATTTGTAAGGCCTAGGGTGATAAAATGTGGTAATTTGTAACTTATTAATCAAATCAGTGCTAGCTATATTGCAACAACTACCTCCATCTATGATCATGTTACACACCTTCCATTTAATTAGACATCTAGTATGAAATAGGTTTTCTCTTTGATTATCCTCACATGGAGCTAGCTTAGCATGCAAAGTTCTTCTAGCTATTAATGATTCTCCATGCTCATATTCAATGCCCTCATCACTATCACTACCAATTTCATGCAATCCATTAAGGTTGGTGTGATCATCATTTTCATGCTCATCCTCACTCTCATATTGTCCAAATTGATTTAAAATCAGAATTTTCTTATTAGGACAATCCCTCATATAATGACCTCTACCTTGACATTTAAAACACACAATATCTCTAGAACGAAGAGTAGAGTCAGAGGTACCCCCTTTAGGACCACTTGAAGGCTCATTCAAGGGTCTAGAAGATGAATGAGGTGTTGAGCTCCTTCTTTGTGCTCCTTGGTCCATGATTGATGCTTTTCGGTCCTCCTTGGTGGATGTAGGCTCACGGCCGTAGGATCCTTGGGGCCGGCTGTTGTGTGCTTTCCATGAGCTTGTAGCTCCAAAGCTTGTCTTGGCACCTTGGTTCCTAGCCTTTGTCTTCTTCTCTACTTTGATTGCCAAATGCAGCAGCTCCACCATGGTACTATAAGGATACAAATCAATTTCATTAGCCAAAGATGAATTTAAAATGCGTAGATACCTAGCCATTGTAGACTCCTCATCTTCAACCACATTAGCTTTCACCATTGCCATTTGCATAGAGGTGTAGACCTCTTTGGCACTCATGGCTCCTTGCCTAAGATTCTCCAACCTTTGCCTCAGCTCCCTAGCATAATGTTGAGGTACAAAGCGAGCTCTCATCAAGGCCTTCATTTGTTCCCATGTAGTGATGGCCGGATCCAAGGTTCTTCTCCTTTCCTTGACAAGATGATCTCACCATACTAGTGCATAGCCTTGGAACTCCAATGATGCAAGCTGGACCTTCCTTTGCTCTCCAAAGTGATGGCAAGACCAAATTTGTTCCAATTTAGTCTCCCAATCCATGTAAGCATCCGGGTCACATTTGCCTTCAAAGCTAGGAATCTTGACCTTCACTTTCCCTATTCCATCTAGCTCTTGATAAGGCCTTACTGGCTCATATTCTCGTCCTCTCGTTGGCTGTGGGTGACGCCTAGGGAACTCTCTCCACATGCCTTCTTCCTCAATATCCTCTTGTGGCTCCTGAAAATCATCCACAAAACCTTGCACATTAGGTGTTCTAGGAAGAGTGTTAGCATGTCTCATACCTTGCTCTTGAGGGGTTCTTTGAGGTGATTCATGGGTTGTTTCTCTAGGAGCATCTCTAGACGTGCCTCCTAGCTCGAAAGTGGACCTCGGCTGTGGCGTGGCCGAGACTCCAACGTGCCAATCCGGTGGGTCAATCTTGCCACCGAATCCATTAGTTGCTTCAACATAGCAAATGTCTCCGGGTGCATTGGCTCACTGCTTTGGGACTTGCTTGGACTATTAGACCTAGACAAGATAAAAAAAACACACAAAACAAGCAAACTAGTTGAATTAGATAAAACAGAAAATTCTCACAAGTGTTTACTCTCACTCTCACACTCAAGTTGTGTTGATCACAAGCTATTTGATGCAATTGACTTGGATGGATTAAAACTCCTTCTAAGATCAATGCCTTAGCTCAACTAGCACACTCCTTGGCTTGAATAAGGGTAATACACGGCTGCTTGAAGGTTCACAACAGAAAACGTCAAGATAGACACTAAGAAATGGAGATAAGACTCAAGACTCAAAGAAAGATGCAAGAGGCTGTTATGGACTCTCAAAGATGGTAAACTCAAGATATAATAGAATTAGAATGAAACAAGGGAGATAGACACACAAGAGACTAAGAAGAGAGCTTCACTTACCTTGTCCTTATGCAATGGAGAGAGATATGGCCGGCTGTGGTGTTTAACGTTGGTTTTAGGTAATGGTGATGGATAAGAAATGAGGTAGGTAACTCTTGTTTGTAGTCTCAATGATCCTTTCACAATCAGATTGCAAAAACACTTGTTTTTCTAGCTTCTACACAACTTAGGTTAGTATAGGATATGATATGAAATGTATGATAGGTAGGATGATGAAATGATATGAGAAAATAATGGTTCTTTTTTTTTTTTTTTTTTGTGGGACCTTGGCTGACGTTTTTTGGAAGGAAATGAGAAAATTAAAAAAAATTGTAAAGAAAAGAGAGATAACTAACTAGAAGTAGTCTCTTGTTGTTGCTACAATTTAGGAACTTTTTGTGGCCTCTCTCTTTTACTTGCAATGGTTGTCACTTATGTGAAGAGTGGTCCCCTTTTGCTTCTAAAATTGTGTTTGAACGGTTATTTTCCAAGAGGAAGCAGCTGGACGTTTTTGATGAAGAAAAGGCCGATGAAAGTGATGTAGAATGGCCGGCAAATGGAGGTTTTGGATTGGCTTTCTCTCTTCTCCAATAAACACAAGAAACAAAGCAAATTAGACTCAAATAGACTCTTAAAATGAAGCAAATGACTCAAACAAAGAAAAGACTCAAAGAAGATACTCAAACCGTCAATGGTGATAGCTGATTCCGGACTCGCAATCAACTAGCTCTGATACCACTTTGATGCGGGATTGGGGCCGCAAATGACTAGATCTAGATTGAGAATCCTCAAAGACCAACAATGGACGTTTTTCCTTGACAAATGGCACGAAAATCAGATTGTTAGAACAAGAAATGGCGTTGGAATAATTGGAAGAAAAGAGAATGAAATGGAACGTGGAGTGTATGGTAGAAGTAGATCCAAAAGAACCAAAAGACTCCCTTACAAGAACCTTGATCAGGTTGATCAAAACCCAAGCAAGATGATGCCTTCAACCCTTTCTTCTATAACCTTACACAAGCCTTCAATGGAGACAAGCACAAGGAGGGACTAGTATTGACTAGTAGCACCAATCTCTAAAGAGATTAACACACACAAGAACAATCTAGCAGGGATTCACAACGATTCAATCAATGGCTCACTTTATTGATTGAATTTTCTGAATAGGAACAAAAGCTCTCAAAGAGACGGTTTATCAATTGGCTAAAATCTTTCTAATCAGGAAAGAAGCTAAGGGAGGCTTTTTATATGCCTAGAAAGCCTCCTATCTAAAAAAAAGGAATAACATTTGTCAACAAAAAGACAATAAAACAAACAAAACAAACTAAAACAAATAAAAATAACCCTTAAAATGTTTTGAGCCTAAAGGTTATAAAAAAGTCTTGTATTTTATACCAAAAGATGATATAAAATACAATAGAAACTCCAAAAGCCTCAATCTTCCATTTCTTGCAATTCCGGGACAAGTGTCTCTTCCTTGCTCTTGCATGGCTCCAAATCACGTGTGCATGGTCTCCCTTCCACGTCCAAGTCGTCGGGAATCGTCATTAACGTGACTAAGGAAGCCTTAATCAGCGATAGATCATCAATGGTCTCCTTAGGAGCTAAAGACACCAACAAGTTGGACACCTCCTCTTGAATTGCCCTTGCCCTTGATCTAGTGATTGACCCTTGCATTGTAGGACTAGTAGGGGATGTTGGTGATGGTCCCTCATCACTAAGGCTAAGGTGAAGATACCCCCATTTGAAGGGAAGTGTGATGTTGATGTGTACCTTATTTGGGAGGCGAAGGTAGAACAGATCTGGAGCTGTCATAACGTTTCAGACACTAAGAAGGTACAATACGCTGCCCTTGAATTCGCCGGTTATGCCTTAATGTGGTGGAATAACTTGCTAAAAGAGAGAAGGAGAATGTTAGATGAAGACATCACCACGTGGGAACAGATGAAGGCTATCATGAGAGCCCGGTTCGTGCCACCTTACCATGGACGAGATCTGCGCCAGCGACTGGAGAACCTTAAGCAAGGTTCTATGAGCGCGGAAGAGGTGTATGCAGCCATGGAAATGGATATAGTTCGAGCCGATGTGCAGGAAGAAGAGGAAGCTACCATGGCTCGATATCTTAGGATCTTACACCCTTACTTGGCTCACGAAATAGAGTTGTATGCCTACTCTAACTTGACAGATTTGCTGCACCTTGCTGTAAGAGTAGAGAAGAAGCTGAAATTACGAAGTCAGGATAGGCGATCTCCGAATACCACGTGGAGAGGAAATGCCGGCCGAGACTCCGGCCAAGATACACCCATCCGAGACGTCAAGACCCCGGTTCAGCCCACAACCGCTTCTACATCGGGCAATGCTACTACCTCGACACCACAGGGAAGTGGTTCTAGCTCCTCTACGGGAGCTAGAGACATCACTTGTTTCAAGTGTCAAGGACGAGGTCACATAGCGCGGGAATGCCCCACCAAAAGGACATTGTTCATCAATGACAAAGGGTATTACGAGTCGGATTCGGATGTTGAGGAAGTGGAAGAAGAGAGACCGGTTTTGCTAGCTGAAAGGGATGAAACAGAAAAGAGTAAACTGGAAGAAGAATTTGAAACTGGATTATGCCTTCATTCCAATAAAATTGTTGAATGCTTAGATGATGAGACCACTGCTGAGTTGGTCACACCTTTACCTATGATATCCCCTGTTGCTGCGATTGATTCCATAACTACTCTCATTGAGCATCCAGTTGAGTATGATGCAGGGAAGAAAACGACTGAGTCGGAACAGGAGGCCATTTCCCACGGCTCACAGGGCAAAGAATTGACATGTTATATATGTGCCCTTCACACTGTTGTTAATGTTGATTTTGTTGACTGCTTTGTGATTAGGAGAGCTTTGAGTATCATACCTTCTCTCGACGAAGATAATCAAAGAGAGAACTTGTTCCACACACGCTGTCTGGTTCAAGGAAAGGTATGTAACATGATTATTGACAGTGGGAGTTGCAGTAACCTAGTAAGTACCGAAGTTGTTAGCAAGCTGCAGTTGACGTCTATTCAACACCCACGACCTTATAAGCTCGGATGGATGAATGACTGTGGAGAAGTCAAAATCAATCGGCAGGTCAATATCGCATTCAAGATTGGAGCATACGAGGATTCAGTTCTATGTGACATTGCACCCATGCATGCATGTCACATCTTACTCGGAAGACCATGGGAGTATGACCGAGATGTAACACATAAAGGAAAAACAAACCGCTATTGTTTTACTTTTCAGGGCAAGGAATTCATATTGAAGCCCATGACTCCCACTGAGGTTACTGAGTATTACAAGAAAAAGAAGAGTAAGGAGGAGGATGCGAGAAAGAAGACGTTGATCATCATCAATGACGGCCCTCCTAGAAATTCAGATGCTGACCCTTACCGATGTACACCTATAGTTATGTATACAAGGAAATCTGGCTGTCCATGCAAAACATCGGTCTATTGCAAAGTTTCGATGACGTCATCAACGACCTTCGCAAACCTTTGGCTATATATCACTGGGCTCATCTGGCTAATGAATACCCTCACTTGGACATTGTCATTAACTTTGAGGGATTCAAGCTGAAAAATTTCAAGTTAAAGGTGACGGTGCAAGTCGATCTACCTACACGAGAGCCCACACAGCATCTGTGTAATGCTACACTCAGGGAGTATTTCTATCCTCTTCAAGATAAGACTTTGAGACTTATTGATGTTAAATTCATACCTCGCACTAATAAATGTTGTACTTTGGCCATTTATGTAGGTACGGATGATGAAAAAAAGTCGGAGCAGGAGGATAGCACGTCCCAGCAGGAGTTGGAAGAAATAGCTGGAGAGGAAGCACAGGAGGCGCATGCTGAGAATGTAGAGAAGAAGGACGAGGAGTCAGACGATGACCCAACTGAAACGTCCTATCCCAGCCCTCCGACCGGAGATCCTTACGGAGTTTCCTCAAGACTACAATCCATGGATTTGTGGTCGAATCCTTTTCAAGAAGGGGAGAATGATGCAGGAGCATCCCTTAGCTCGACTTCATTCCCTTACACTGACGGGCTTAGTAGCAAGAGGAGACGAGTTACCCATGGAGATGATCTCGACCGAGATGTGGAGGGAGAGCTCGACCGAGATGTGGAGAGAGAGCTCGACCGAGATGTGGAGAGAGACGGCCGAGATCCACTTGATCCTTATGAAGATAAAGCATGTCGGGTTGCATTGGAAGAAAGGAGAGTTCGGGCTAATTTAAGTGGCTAAATTAAGCCCAACTTGCTTCTTATTTTAAAGCCCATTTTTGGACATCTTTTAAATAAAAGATGGGCTTCTTTTAATTTTTTGTTTTGGGCTTTTTAAGACTTGTTAGTTTAGCCCATTAGTTTATTTTATTTCTCTTTTATTTTTGATCTTGTCTCTTGGAGATTTGATCTTATCTCTTTAGCTAGATTGGGCTCGATCTTGGATCAAGCCTGTAGCCCGTAGAACCCCTAGGGAGGACGTCCAACATGCCTATATAAGGCTTAGGGTAGACGTCCAACCTCCTCACCTTTGAATGAATTAAACACAAGTACTTTCGAGTATTGTTTCTCTTCTATCCCATATTCTTCTCGTGGAATCGAGACAACTTACTATGTGAGCGGAATCCGTTTGTCCAACAACTTTGGCGCTGTTTTGAGTTATGTCACTTGGATTGGCAAGTTGGTGCTCTCAATCATCTCCGGGTGACTTCTCGTGCTTTGGGGACAATCGCTTTCCCCTCTGTGTGAGATTATAGCGGAAGGGCTTCTTCAATTCATTCCAAGTTGTGTGTTAGGGCCTTAGTTTCCCTATCGTGCTCTTGGTTGCCTTAAGGGTTCGACCAGATCTATCCATCTACCGATCCTACACAATCATTGGATCATTCCTCCATCTTTTTATTTTCAAGTTTCCACCTTTTATCCATTTTCTTCATTGCGAGTCTTGGTGGTGAAAGATCGGGCCAACTGACGGCTAACCCCGTATCATAAGCTCTCCTCCGTGTCTCTAGTGCTCGATCTTGACCTGCTGGCAGGTCACGCATCGGGCCACATATCTAGCTACATTGGGCTTGAGCCCGCCCCACCAATAAAATCTCCTAATATCCTGATACATCTTACTCGTGCCTGGGTGCACCGAGTAAGGTGTGGAATGTGCCTCATGCAAAATCCGCTCTCTCAACTCGTGATCCGACGGTACACAAATATGTCCCTGACGTCTCAAAAGCCCGTCTGCTCCTGTGATAAACTGCGGTGCCTCTCCTCGGGACATCCTGTCCCGGATCCTCATCAAAATGGGGCATCCCTCCTGCTTCCGCAGGATCTCTCCGGACAGGTCAGGTAATACCTCTAACTCGGACAAACAACAGTCCGTATCCGGGAACCGGATATCCAACTCCAACTCTATCACATCCCTCTGCAACTGTGGCTGAACCGTAAGCCGAACTATAGCCTCCTCTCGAGGTGTCCTCCTACTCAAAGCATTGGTGACTACGTTCGCCTTCCCCGTATGGTACAAAATCTCTAAGTCAAAGTTCTTAAACAGCTCCAACCATCTCCTCTGGCGGTTATTCAACTCCCGCTGAGTGAATATATACTTCAGACTCTTATGGTCTGTGAAGATCTGACACATAGCCCCGTACAAGTAATGTCGCCAGATCTTCAGGGCATGAATCAATGCCGCTAGCTCAAGATCATGGATTGGGTAATTCTCCTCATACGGCTTCAGCTGCCGAGAAGCGTACGCAATAACCCTACCTCTATGCATCAAAACGCACCCCAAGCCTAGCTTGGAGGCGTCACTATACACTACAAAATCCTCTACGCCCTCAAGCTGGGCTAAAACAGGAGCGGAGGTCAACCTCCTCTTCAGCTCCTCGAAGCTGTGCTGACAAGGCCGGGACCAGACGAACCTAGTAGACTTCCTCAGCAAGGAAGTGAGCGGTCGTGCAATCACGGAGAAACACTCAACAAAACGGCGGTAGTATCCCGCTAAGCCCAAGAAACTGCGCACCTCCTTGACCGTCCTAGGAGGCGGCCATGAGGAAACAAACTCTATCTTCGCCGGGTCAACCATGACACCCTCTACTCTCGGCGGCCATGCCAGCCGGTAAAACACTTTCCCAACTTGCGCTAAGATCTCAAAAAGGATCCGATGTATCGGAAACTCAACTTCCTCCTCGAGTCTTTCTCACTACAACATTTCCATTATGTTTCTTCTTTGCTTGTCTCTAACAAAGAAGATCGAACTTGCAATTTACACCGTTGGCTTTGGTTCTTGTCAAACCACACTTTGATGTTACGCTTCCTCAATTCTTGTTGCAAGTTCTAAGTAATGAAGGAAATACTTTGCTTCACACTGCTTCTACTAATGAGACATGTATGATATAACTTTTACATCGTCTCTCAATACTCAATCAAGACAATGTCTTGAAGAATCACGTGTACACTTCAAAACGATCATACCTCGAGGCAATTTCAAAACAGTTGCACCAATGAATTTCCTCTTAACTCTCAACAACTCCATTATCCATTTTCGTCCCACTCAATACTTCATCTTCATCCGGAGTAGGTTAGCCATAGATGGTGTTACTTGGAGAATCTCTCCACAAATCCGGTAATGATAAGCACATCCAAGAAAACTTGTAACTTCTTTCACATCCTTTGGGGGTTGTCATCCCGAGACAACTGGTCATACAACTTCTCTCTCCTTCGTGATGCAGGATCATCTCACAGCCTGACCTCATCCCCATGCATCGAGGAGTAAACAAGCAAGACGCAACGAGTTGTTACCAAGGGAGATCAAGATCACGAGTTGGACGTAGAGAGAGTGACTAAAAGAAGATGCCAAGATGAAGACCGAGATTTGGAGAGGAGCAGCCGAGATTATGACCGAGACGTGGGAGAGAAAGGGGTCATGACCCACTTGATCCATATGAAGAATAGGTCCGTCGGGCTGCATTTGAAGGAAGAAGATTTCGGGCTAATTTAAGTGGCTAAATTAGGCTCAACTTGCTTATTGTTTTAAAGCCCATTCTTGGACATCTTTTAAATAAAAGATGGGCTTGCTTTTAATTATTTGTTTTGGGCTTTTTAAGACTTGTTAGTTTAGTCCACTAGTTATTTTATTTCTCTTTTATTATTTGATCTTATCTCTTGGAGATTTGATCTTATCTTTTAAACTAGATTGGGCTCGATCTTGGATCAAGCCCATAGCCCGTAGGAAATCCTAGAGGACGTCCAACATGTCTATATAAGGCCTTCTAGGACATCATTCTTGCACACCTTTGATTGAAATTAAACACAAGTACTTTCGAGTATTGTTTCTCTTCTATCCCATATTCTTCTCGTGGAATCGAGACAACTTACTGTGTGCGCGGAATCCATTTGCCCAGCAACTTTGGCGCTCTTTTGAGTTGTGTCATTTGGATTGGCAAGTTGGTGCTCTCAATCATCTCCGGGTGATTTCTCGTGCTTTGGGGACAATCGCTTTCCCCTCTGTGTGAGATTATAGCGGAAGGGCTTCTTCAAGTCATTCTAAGTTGTGTGTTAGAGCCTTTGTTTCCCTATCGTGCTCTTGGTTTCCTTAAGGGTTCGACCAGATCTATCCATTTACCGATCCTTCACAATCGTTGGATCATTCCTCCATCTTTCTATTTCAAGTTTCCTTCTTTTTATCCATTTTCTTCATTGCGAGTCTTGGTGTTGAAAGATCGGGCCAACTGACGGCTAACCCCGTATCAAATTGGTACCAGAGCTTCAGGTTCATCAACACCTTCTCACACGTCCCATATAAAACACAAAAAAAATAAAATCGAGCTTCAGGTTAGTTCTACTATAATCGTTATTTTTCTGCAATTTTCAATTCCGCATTCAATTTCTTGAAAAGAAGGATTTGTTGTGGCCTATTGTTGATTTGAATACATATTTTTCCTAAGACTCGATCTTTTCTCGTTTTGATCGGAATCTCACCCATCCACCACCACAAAACGCCCCGCCGCCCTTCCCACCGTCTTTTCGGCCACCGCCGTACCCAGCCGCCGCTCCGCCGGCCTTCGCCCTACCCAGCCGCCGCTCCTCCGGCCATCGCCCTACCCCAGCCGCCGATCTCGGCCGCCCCAGCCTCGGTTTTGGCCGAAACCGCACCTCCATCCCGGCCGAGCTTCACTCGCCGCGCCGCAGCCGTCACCCCCCTCGAAACCCTACCCGAAACCCTAGTCGTCGCCTCCGGCGTCGCTAAACCCTAACCCTAACCCTAGCCGCCGGGCCTCGTCAAACCGGCCCAACCCGACCTATCTCGACCCATCAACCGAGATCCAAAAAAAAAAACTGAACCGGTTCAGCCGGTCCAGCCGTCACTGCCCTGCCACCGGACCACCTCCGCAACTCCGCCGACGCCGCCGCTGCTCCGCTACCGTCCGCCGTCGCCGCCGCCCGTGGTTAGTCTCGCAAGTTCTTAGTTAAAAAAAAAAGAGAGAAGAAGGCCAAAGGCCGTACAAAAGAAAAAAAAAAGAGACGTTACTTGCGAGCTAAGTCATTTCAGTTTCCGCGGTTGTGCATCTTGTGTGAGTTTTGTTTTGGCAGACGTCCCTTTTGAGCGTGATTGATATATATTTGCTTACCTGGGAACTCCCTACATCGCTGCAGGCAACCATAAATTGCACTCCTTCCTTTTTTTCCCTTTTATCTTTTCCCTTGTTTCCTTTTACCTTCCCTTCCTTTTTGCTTATTTCCTTTTTCCCTTATTACCTTTTTCTATTTTGTTTCCCTTTTTCTTTTTGTATTTTAATTTTCAAAAAGCCGCAAATTATTTTTTATATTTTGAGATTATTGATTTGTTGGTTGAGAATATTGCAGGCGAGTTTAGTTTTGCTTTTCTTGCTAGCACCACACAAAAAAAACCTTTTCCCTTTGAGATTTGGTTTGTTCACCTTGTTTTCTTGCCTGAACGCTTTAACTTGTTGATTGCTTGAGACATCTTTCTTGTAGATTCACAGTGATCCTCGCAAACCGGCTAAGAGGAAGTTGCGAAGCTTACGAGATAGGTTCTGAGCGAGACACTTGAAGAGGGTAGCCTACGAGTTTATCTTTAATTAACCTTATCAAGTTTGTTTGCTTTGAGTCATGTCTGTAGGGAGAGAAAACGGGAACCGGATACTGGACGCGCCACGAGTTGTGGGCCCCGAGGCTATGCTAGCCCGTATCTTAGAAAGATTAGATAGACTAGAAGCACGGGATGAGAGGATGACAGATCAGGACGGACGCGTTCCACGCGCCACGTGGAGGAGAGACGGCCGAGATTTCGGCAGTTCCGACCGAGATGTGTTCTACCTGAACCGAAACGACGGCCGAGATGTCGCTAGATCCAGCCGAGACGTCCGAACACCACCCCGGGCTGCACTTACCTTGGACAGAGCTACTACCTCGACACCGCAGGGAACTAGATTTGATCCGACCATAAGAGCTAGAGATATCCAGTGTCCCAAGTGTCAAGGACGAGGTCACACAACGCAGGAATGTCCCAATAAAAGGACAGTGATCATTAATGATCAAGGATATTACGAGTCAGATTCCGACTCCGACGAAGAAGACGAGAATGACGGTGGAAAAGGATATGCTTCCGGAAAATGCCTTGACTTAAGTAAGATCGTTCCTGACCCTTACCCCGTTTTGAGAAATGTAGATTATGTATCTCCTACGATTCATACTGATGAGCATAAACTAGAAATACCTGCTGATTTTTCTAGTCATAAAAAGGAGATATCTAAGTGCTTAAGGAATGACACCATTACTGAAATAATTCCGCCTTCACCTATGTGTTTAAGTGATGAAATGCTTCCTACTATTAATGCTGAAATTTGGGGGCATATTACTGAAATTAATTCACATGCACTAGGCCCTGTTGATACGATTGATTCACTTACCAATTTTGTTGAGCATTTAGCTAATTTTAAGACAAAGGAAGCAACGGAAGATAACAAACAAAGAGTTAACTTGTTCCATACACGCTGTTTGGTTCAAGGAAAGGATTTTTCACATGATCATTGACAGTGGGAGTTGCAGCAATCTAGTGAGTACGGAGGTTGTTAGCCAGTTACAATTGGAAACCATACGTCACCCACGGCCCTATAAACTTGGGTGGATGAGTGCCTTTGACGGACTTATGATCAACAAACAAGCTTGTGTCACGCTAAAGATTGGAGCTTATGAGGACACGGTCTTGTGCGATATTGCACCTATAGACTCATGTCACATCTTGCTTTGTAGACCATGGGAGTACGACCGAGATGTAACCCGCACAGGAAAAACTAATCAGTATTGTTTCACTTTTCAGGGAAAAGACTTCATTTTAATGCCCATGACTCCCGCAGAAGCTACTATTAAGAAGAATGAAGAAAATGTTGTGGAAGAGGCGTTGCTTGTCTCTAACACAGATCCTCCTAGAAATTCAATTCCTGACCCTTATACATGCCCTACGTACATCTATGTGTATCAGGAAATCTTATCTTCTTGGCAAAGTGTTGGCATGGTAGAAAGTCTATTGGAGACGTTACATGGACTTCGTAAAGCATTGTCTATTTACCATCGGAGTTATATGGCTATTGAATACCCAAATTTGGACATATTCACTGATTTTAATGATCTTGATGTACATGTGATTGCGCAGATTGGGTTATCCACACGTATACCCACGGATTATCCATACGATATGGAAAATAGGGAGACTTTCTCGTCTCTTCGAAATAGAACATTAAGAATTATGGATGTCGACCTTGTGCCTAAGACTGATGGATATTGTACCTTGACCATTGATGTAGGAACCGATGAATGGATGGAAGACGAGGAGCAATCGGATCAGGAGGGTAGCACGTTCCAGAAGGATCCAAAAACGAACATCCCGGAACCAGAAGTAACACCCAAAGAGGATATTGAGTGCGATATCATGGCACCTGACTACATAGTACTTCCACCTGTTCCAGAAATGGAGGTAGCACCCGAAGAAGATGATGAGTACGTGGACATTATGAAGACTTCACATGAAGAATTTGTAGATTGGGAGATGCAGGAGCCAGATGAGGTGCATGGCGAGGAAGAAGATCCGACAGAGCCATCTTACTCTAGTCGCACTACTGGAGATTCAGACGGAGATTCCTCAAGCTCGAGTGACTCGGCTGATCTATCTCAGCACGGTTCAAGTCTATACTCTGCGGATTCGTGGTCGAATCCTTTTCAAGAGAGGGAGAATGATGCAGGAGCATCTCACAGCCTGACCTCATCCCCATGCATCGAGGAGTACACAAGCAAGAGGCAACGAGTTGTTACCAAGGGAGATTAAGATCACGAGTTGGACGTGGAGAGAGTGACTAAAAGAAGATGCCAAGATGAAGACCGAGATTTGGAGAGGAGCAGCCGAGATTATGACCGAGACGTGGGAGAGAAGAGGAGTCATGATCCACTTGATCCATATGAAGAAGAGGTCCGTCGGGCTGCATTTAAAGGAAGAAGATTTCGGGCTAATTTAAGTGGCTAAATTAGGCCCAACTTGCTTATTGGTTTAAAGCCCATTCTTGGACATCTTTTAAATAAAAGATGGGCTTGTTTTTAATTATTTGTTTTGGCTTTTTAAGACTTGTTAGTTTAGTCCACTAGTTATTTTATTTCTCTTTTATTATTTGATCTTATCTCTTGGAGATTTGATCTTATCTTTTAAACTAGATTGGGCTCGATCTTGGATCAAGCCCATAGCCCGTAGGAAACCCTAGATGACGCACCTCTAGCCTATATAAGGTCTAGGGTGGACGTCCTTTTTGCTTACCTTTGATTGAAATTAAACACAAGTACTTTCGAGTATTGTTTCTCTTCTATCCCATATTCTTCTCGTGGAATCGAGACAACTTAATGTGTGAGCGGAATCCGTTTGCCCATCAACTTTGGCGCTGTTTTGAGTTGTGTCACTTGGATTGGCAAGTTGGTGCTCTCAATCATCTCCGGGTGACTTCTCGTGTTTTGGGGACAATCGCTTTCCCCTCTGTGTGAGATTATAGCGGAAGGGCTTCTTCAAGTCATTCCAAGTTGTGTGTTAGGGCCTTTGTTTCCCTATCGTGCTCTTGGTTGCCTTAAGGGTTCGATCAGATCTATCCATCTACCGATCCTTCACAATCATTGGATCATTCCTCCATCTTTTTATTTCAAGTTTCCATCTTTTTATCCATGTTCTTCATTGCGAGTCTTGGTGGTGAAAGATCGGGCCAACTGACGGCTAACCCCGTATCACTTCGAGAGTGGACCAAAATGTCTTATTCGGGGCCTTAGTAAGCCCATATGGAATCACTATAACTCGTAGTGACCATGTTTTGTCCGGAATGTCGTGTTTGCAATATCCCAGTCTCGACTTCTCAATTGGTGACAAATCAAACCTTACCTCGATTTAGAAGAGACCACCGACCCTTGCAACCGGTCGAGTAGATCATCTATACGTGGTAAGCGGGTACTTATTCTTCATTGTAATCTTGTTCGGCTCATTGTAATCGATGTACAAATGGAGATAACCGTCTCTCTCTTTGCAAACTGGTGATCTCCATAACAACTTCAAATCAAGAGTTTAAGATATATTCTATGTTCTTGTTACCGTTCCTTTATGATCCCACAACCTGGTTACTCTCCCCCACACTGATCCATAGGCCACCCGCACATGCGCGTTCTCGGTTGCCACTAATTAGCTGATAACTGACCTTCTCCCATGTCAATGACTTACCATTCTTCTATGCTTCCATGTTACCATTCTCATGAAGGCTACCCTCTCAAGGTACTCTACCTTAAACTCCATTAGCTCATTCTTCATTCCACGCTTCCTTTTCCTTTAGTGAGATAAATATACCCTCCTCGGCGTTGTTATGTCACATGACTCACCTTCATAGGCTTAACCGCGCTTCATGATATCTTGTAAGTGCGTCTTCTCAACCGCGCTTCATTCCACGTGTTGCTCTCATCCTCTTAGGATCATCATTTATACATACTTCCTCCTTTTTGGCGTTAATTCGCCTTATCGTCATAACGGAAACCGGTCAACTCCGCGTTAATCCCCACCTTTCCATTCTTCTCATAACTGATACGGGGTTAGCCGTTAGTTGACCCGATATTTCAACACCAAGACTCGAAATGAAGAAAATGAATAAAAAGATGAAAACTTAAAATAAAAAGATGGAGGAATGATCCAATGATTGTGAAGGATCGGTAGATGGATAGATCTGGTCGAACCCTTAAGGCAACCAAGAGCACGATAGGGAAACAATGGCCCTAACACACAACTTGGAATGACTTGAAGAAGCCCTTCTGCTATAATCTCACACAGAGGGGAAAGCGATTGTCCCCAAAGCACGAGAAGTCACCCGGAGATGATTGAGCGCACCAACTTGCCAATCCAAGTGACACAACTCAAAACAACGCCAAAGTTGCTGGGCAAACGAATTCCGCTCACACAGTAAGGTGTCTCGATTCCACGAGAAGAATATGGGATAGAAGAGAAACAATACTCGAAAGTACTTGTGTTTAATTCATTCAAAGGTAGGGTAAAAGGACGTCCAACCCATGCATTATATAGGCGAGGTGGTGCGTCATTCTTAAGCTAACTACGGGCTATGGACTTGATCCAAGATCGAGCCCAATCTAGCTAAAAAGAAAGATAATATTTATGGGCTGAAAATAGTTTATCCTAAACCCAAAAATAGGAAAGGGAAAATCATATTTTTGGATTGAGATTATATTATCCCAAAAACCCAAAAATAGATAAAATATATGATCCTAAATTAAATAAAATATAATCCAGCCCATAATAATAAAAGGAGTCTTAAATATGGGCTGAAATAATATATCTAATTAAGGCCTTATTTAACATTTAAAATAAGCCCAATTAGACATATAAAACGTCCAAAATGATCTCCTCCTTTCCACGTAGCATTTGCAAGCTTCTCGGACTCTCCTCCTTGCCCATGCATACGTGATCATGCATGTTATCTCCCATCTCCAATCAAATGTCTTCAATGTATTTCCGGAAATGGTATTCTCATCTCTTTCATGAATAATCTCCTTAACATGTTGAGGAATGTCCTTAATTCTTCCTCTCCTTCTCCTTAGAGTGATTAGTACTCCGTGCTTCCTAGCTTCCATGCTCATGATCTCCATTCGGGCTAGGTCCTGAGATGCTCCTGCATCATCCTCCCTTTCTTGAAAAGGATTCGTCCACGAATCCTTGACGTCCATCCAAGGTGGCATCCATGCGTGTATAACACCTATATGATCAACAAAGAACACATAAGAGGTGTATATACCTGTAGGAGAAGAATAGATAACTAGATGAAACGGAACAATATTATTCCACATAAAAATTGTACATACAAGGTCATAAAAATAATTTATAACTAAGTATGCCAGCTTTATAAAGAAAGTAATAATATCATTCCATGGTATCATCTTAGTCTAGTTATGTGCTTTCCTAAGATCCTTAATTAAAGCAAAAACAATATTTAAGGCATATAAGTAGTCCAAGAATATCTTAGGATGAAATCTCAAGACGGGATAATCATATTTATCACCAAGGGTATCATATCCTATGATCTTCCAAATGATGTGAATGATATAATCATGAAGCCTTAATAATAAGAAAGGGCACAGAAAAAGACAAAACACCTTAAGAAACAGGGAAAAGCAATGAATTACAAGACCGTTGTTCTTAATAGTCTCAACTTTCTCTTTGACAAGACTTCTAGTATGAAGTAAGGTTTTTCCCATCACAAGGTAAATAAGGTACTTAGTCATGGAGCAATTAAATTCAGAATTGAATCTAGATGACACAACTAAATCAATATTCATGTGTGAAGGTGTATAACATTCAGCACACTCTTCTTCATACGTAAGCAAATTATCAAGCTCAATCAAATTTGTAGTTACAACATTATCCTCAATAAAATCAGCATGTAATACAAGAGGTAAATGATGATCAACATGATTATCAAGAGGTGAAGTCAAATCAGCACAAATAGGATGAATAGATTCCGAAAAATTAGCATGTATCACAATATTCATCCTAGATTCGGTATTTCTATCGATATGGTCAATAGATGTCGAAAAATCAGCAACACGTCCAAGAAAATCAACATGTAAAACAAAGGATGTGTGAATAAAATCAGCATACTCATAAACATATGACTTTAATATAGTATGCTTAGATGAAATCACATTCACAATATTAAAATTCTGAAAGTTAGTATATACAACAAGAAGTTTAACATCATTATTGTACTCATCAATAGGGGCATTTCTTGCATTATAGACAATAAGATCAACATGCTCCCTAAAAGGCTCCCTAAAGTCAACAAAAGGCATGATATGATCACAAGATGGTCTAAGAAACTTTTCAACAATTAAATCATCATGTATCATAAGCTTTCCATTAACTATAGCCTTTAAATCATATGGTTCATCACCAACTAACTCTTTATCACTATGATCGAGCTCATCTAATTTAGAGAAAGAAGGTTTAGAATCACTCCCTGTTGGGGCTGCGGTAACCCCAATTATCCCGTCCACTGAGGATGATGAAGATGGACTACAAGGAGGCGTTGTAAGAGGTGAAGTAGGAGGCTGAAAAACTTGGCTTGACTGCTCCTCCTCCCTGCTCGTTATTTCCTGTTCCACGGCTCTAAAATGTCTCTCCTCTTCGCTCGGTGAAGATGGACTTTCCGTAGGTGTTGTTGGAGCTTCTTGGATCACATCATTGGCGCTAGACGTTGCACGCTCAGCTTCTCTGTCTGACGTCTGGGGCCTTCTTGATCCATGTGGCTATCTCGTCAGGGCTCATGGGTCTAAGTGTGATAGTAGTGCCCTGATGCTCAAAAGTATATCGATTAGTTCGTCCCTGGTGGCTGACATCTCGATCATATTCCCATGGTCGACCTAGCAAAAGATGACAAGCAGTCATAGGGACAACGTCACATAGGATGGTATCTTCATACCTTCCTAGACGAAAACTGATGTAGACCTGTTTATTAATAGGGAACTCTCCTTGTTCATTTATCCAAGATATTTTATAAGGTGCGGGGTGATCTATCAAGTCTAGTTGTAATTTAGTAGCCATTTCTAGACTAGCAATGTTACAACAACTACCACCATCTATGATTAAATCACACACTCTATCCTTAACAACACATCTACTACGGAAAATATTTTCTCTTTGCTCCAAATTTAAAGTCCTCAAGTTTTTCAAAGCATCAGGGAGTTTAGAGATACTCCCTTTCTTTGATTCACCATCCGATGGATGGGGTTGTGTCCTGTCCTCCTTTCCTGGTGTTGACATGATTCAAAACATTTAAACTCGTTAAGGTTAGTTAAAGAGAAACTCTTAAGCTACCCTCTTCAAGTGTTTCGCTCAGTAACCTATCTCGTAAGCTTCGCAACTTCCTCTTAGCCGGTTTGCAAGGATCACTGTCAATCTACAAAAAGAATGTCTCAAGCAATCAACAGGTTAATGCGTTCAGGCAGAAAAACAAGGAGAACAAACCAGATCTCAAAGGAAAAAAGGCCTTTTATGTGGGCTAGCTAGAAAAGCAAAACTAATCTCGCCTGCAAATTTTCTCAACCAACAAATCAATAAGATAATTTGCGGCCTTTAGAAAATTAAAATACAAAAGGGAAAAAGGGAAAAAGGGAAAAAGGACAATAAAAAGGGAAAAAGCAATAAGGGGAAAAAGGAAACAAGTAAAAAGGAAAGGGAAGGCAAAAGGAAACAAGGAAAAAATAAAAGGGAAAAAGAAAAGGGGAAAAAGGAAGGGGTGCAATTTTATATCAATCACGCTCAAAATAAAAAGGAAAGGGAGCTCCCAAGGAAGCAAATATATATCAATCACGCTCAAAATGGACGCTTGTCAAAACAAAACTCGCACAAGATTCACAACCGCGAAAACTGAATGACTTAGCTCGCAAGTAACGTCTTTTCTTTTTTTTTTGTACGGCCTTTGGCCTTCTTCTTTTTTCTTTTTTTTTTTGTTTAACTAAGCACTTGCGAGACTAACCACGGGCGGCGGCGGAGGTGGTCCGGCGGCGGGGCAGTGACGGCTGGACCGGCTAAACCGGTTCAGTTTTTTTTTTTTTTGATCTCGGTTAATGGGCCGAGATAGGTCGGGTTGGGCCGGGGTTAGGGTTTAGCGACGCCGGAGGCGACGGCTAGGGTTAGGGTTTAGCAACGCCAGAGGCGACGGCTAGGGTTAGGGTTTAGTGACGCTGGAGGTGACGGGTAGGGTTTCGAGGGGGCGACGGCTGCGGCGCAGAGAACAAATCTCGGCCGGGATGGAGTGCGGGTTTCGGCCGAAACCGAGGGCTGGGGTGGCCGAGATCGGCGGGTGGGGTAGGGTGGCGGCTGGCACAGCGGCTGCTGGGTTGGGCGGCGGCCGGCGAAGCGGCGGGAAGAGGGCGGCGGGGGCGTTTTTGTGGTGGACGGGTTAAATTCCGATCAATACAAGAAAAAGATCGAATCTTAGGCAGAAAATTTATTAAAATTAACAATTGGCCACAAAAATCCTTCTTTTCAAGAAATTGAATGCGGAATTGAAAATCGCAGAAAAATAACGAGAATAGTAGAAAAAAAACCGTTACGGATCCTGCTCCGGTGACTCTTTTTGTGTAGAACCTTCTCGACGGATCTTGATAGCTCGATTTTTTTTGTGTTTTGTAAAAGACGTGAAAACGGTGTTGATGAACCTGAAGCTCTGGTACCAATTTGATACGGGTTAGCCGTCAGTTGGCCCGATCTTTCAACACCAAGACTCGAAATGAAGAAAATGAATAAAAAGATGAAAACATGAAATAAAAAGATGGAGGAATGATCCAATGATTGTGAAGGATCGGTAGATGGATAGATCTGGTCGAACCCTTAAGGCAACCAAGAGCACGATAGAGAAACAAAGGCCCTAACACACAACTTGGAATGACTTGAAGAAGCCCTTCCGCTATAATCTCACACAAAGGGAAAGCGATTGTCCCCAAAGCACGAGAAGTCACCCGGAGATGACTGAGAGCACCAACTTGGCAATCCAAGGGACACAACTCAAAACAGCGCCAAAGTTGCTGGGAAAACGGATTCCGCTCACACAGTAAGGTGTCTCGATTCCACGAGAAGAATATGGGATAGAAGAGAAACAATACTCGAAAGTACTTGTGTTTAATTCATTCAAAGGTAGGGTAAAAGGACGTCCAACCCATGCCTTATATAGGCAAGGTGGTGCGTCATTCTGAAGCTAACTACGGGCTATGGACTTGATCCAAGATCGAGCCCAATCTAGCTAACAAGAAAGATAATATTTTTGGGCTGAAAATAGTTTATCCTAAACCCAAAAATAGGAAAGGGAAAATCATATTTTTGGATTGAGATTATATTATCCCAAAAACCCAAAAATAGATAAAATATATGATCCTAAATTAAATAAAATATAATCCAGCCCATAATAATAAAAGGAGTCTTAAATATGGGCTGAAATAATATATCTAATTAAGGTCTTATTTAACATTTAAAATAAGCCCAATTAGACATATAAAACGTCCAAAATGATCTCCTCCTTTCCACGTAGCATTTGCAAGCTTCTCGGACTCTCCTCCTTGCCCATGCATACGTGATCATGCATGTTATCTCCCATTTCCAATAAAAATTCTTCAATGTATTTCCGGAAATGGTCTTCTCATCTCTTTCATGAATAATCTCCTTAACATGTTGAGGAATGTCCTTAATTCTTCCTCTCCTTCTCCTTAGAGTGATCAACACTCCGTGCTTCCTAGCTTCCATGCTCATGATCTCCATTCAGGCTACGTCCGGAGATGCTCCTGCATCAATAACTCTCGTAATGTTGATTGTTCACTTAATGGTACCTCGTAAGCTTAACTTACGGTATCTTACAACTTTCACACTTGGTTCAATCACGTTTCTCATCTTGACTCCAAAGCTTAGGAGCGTCTAAGGAAAGCTTCACTTCTCGTGATGGAATACCGCCTTTAACCTTGTTAGAATGCACCCCTCTCCTCCTCAATTCGCATCTTTAGTTGTCCACGCGTATTCTTGAAAAACTTAAGTTTGTTATCTCCATTGTTCTCGTCGTCGTTCGATCATGGCTTCTTTAGAACCGCTTCTACACTTTAATGTTACTCCTCCTCTTCGACATCCTTTTAAAGGAATCCGCGAAACGTCATGGTGTTCGTTAGCACGAAAAGATCAACTCGATACTTGAGCGTACTCCTCCCCGTATGAGCACTATCCCACGCCAACTACGTCGTCTCAAAGGTGATGATATCGTATTATCCTATTTCTATTAGGTCCGTATCTCCATATGCTAATATATATATAAGAATCCGTATATAAGACTATATATGTCCTATGTCCACATTACTACTAATAAAACACACCCGGAATTCTATCACAACACAACAAGGTCCAAAACGTATAACAATCCTCCTATATAACTATACATATAAATCAAGTCAAAACATCCTAAGGCCATATATATATATATATATATATATATATATATATATATATATATATATATATATATATATATATATATATAACTATGTAATAATATATATACATACTTCAAATCCAGAGATCTATGTCGCCGAGGTTTGCGGAAGGAGTAGTGGTCTCATACATTCAAACCCAAACCCGACTCATGCACATGATTTTAAAAACGCAAAGTCAAAACCCGTGTGGGTCTGTTTATTCCTCATTCGGCCTTTAAAAGATTGCGAGTGCCATTGTTGTCAACATAGGGCTCTGATACCACTTTTGTAACACCCCAAATCCGCGGAACTCGGGATGCTACGGGTGAGACCTCACAATCGGTCCCGACCCTTAGCCTGACAACAATTTCACCGGACCTTTTCAACAAGGCACAAATAAAGGCAAAACTCAAATCGTTTATAGTGTATGCGAGAAACTGAAATGTAAAGATACAAGGTGGAAACTCAGCCGAGTCCACAAAACGACACAACTCCGATAAAAAAACGTAAACCGTACAACATAAACCACAATACAAAGACATAACCCCAAAAACGTCCCTGTCCTATAATGTACGGAGACCCCGGCTGTCCACTCATTCACCTCACTCGGCGGCGTCCCTAACCTACAAGGCATCTACATGAACGGTTTAAAACCGTTAGCTCATATTCGAAGCATTAGAAAAGAGGTGAAGGCACATACACATATACATCACATAACACATACATACTCCAAAACACACAAGTCCGGTTATTATCTTTTTATTATTAAGTCGTATCCCGTTCTAATTCAACTTAGGTTTGTGACACGAGAACCACCATGGTTTCGCCTCGGTCCCTACTTACCGGCAAGGAATGATACTAATGCACCCGACCGTCTACCCGCCCGGGCTAGTCGCCGAGAAACTCCTAGACTCTCACAAGAGCTAGGCAGATGATGTCACCGCCCGTTATCATACACTTGAGCCAAAATATAAAGTCGGTGGTCCTATTTACCGGTTTAGTTGTTATAACATGAACAATAACACAAACACACACCACCAACACACATCGACGCTAATACGTAAAATACGAGCTAAGTAAGTCCAGAGACTTACCTTGTCACCACACTCAACTAACAACACTCTCGCTTCCTTAAGGAGGAAGCCCACAACCTACTCACAAGAAGATATACATATCAACACATGCTCACGCTCAAGAATTCTTAGACTTCACTCTAGTGATCTAAGCAATATCACTTAACCCTCAAGCTAGGAATGCATCCTAGGGTCCAAGGTACTCACCACACTCTCAGCACATGAAAGCAACTCACAACAGTTTATAACCTCACATGATCTTAAACTTCAACCAAGAAGGAACAAGCTAGCCTAGAAGGTCCATCATGCTCAACATACTCATAACCATCAACTACATCGAGCCTTAAGGGCTCCTAGGTTCACAACCACTAAGTTGCATCTCAAGCTACTCTAGATTCATCCTAGGCATGCTACTAACATGATACAACTACAAAACTAAGGAAGGAACGAAGAGGAAGGGAGAGGAGAAGCCTACTGTTGAAGAAAACGCAGCCGCGGAGTCAAGCTAGCGCACCAGCGGAACACTGCCGCCGCCCCTGCGCCTTGCTGTTGTCCTGGAGCCGTCCCCTGCGGTGGTCTGGAGCCGCGCCTGCGGCCGTGATGAGCCGCCCCCGCGGTTTCGCTGCAGAAGCTCGTCTTCTTCGTCTTCGACTATGGATCCTTGGCTCCAATGTCCTCCTCTCCTTGCTGAGTCTTCTCTAAACACCAACCATATATCTTAGACTCCTCCCCACGACCTAATCGAGCCAAGAACACATGCATGCAAGGATTTGAGTAAAAAGCTTCTCAAGAGCTTCATCCATGGCCATGGATGAAGGAGGGGTAAAGAAAGGGATAACCAACAAAGAAGATAAGGGAGGGAGAGGAGAAGCTTACCAGGTGTAAGAGCCTTAGCCTTTGGGAGCTAGTTTAGCCTTAGCCGCCCCCCGCGGATCTGTGAGGCCGCCCCCGCGGATCTGTGAGGCCGCCCCCGCGGCTCCTCTGTTGTTCCGCCCCTGCGGCCAAGAAACCCGCCCCTGCGGTTTCCTGCGGCTGCAGCCGGCTTTGTTGACCTTTGACCCGTGCTTTACTCTTCCACTTCCTTAACCTAATTCCTTGCTTTGGCTTGATGAGCATCTTCACTCCCTTTCTCAGCTGCCTTCACGTCCTTCTCCTTCCTCCTTGCTCTTCTTCTTGGTTTCCTTAGATTTGGAAGTGTTTTGGTGTGGTTTTGTGTGTGGTTGATGATGATGATGTTGTTGCTGAGCTTGAGAGCTAGTAGAGGTATTGTCTTTTGGATCAGTTTCGTGCTCAGGCCACAGCTGTGGGTAAGCTCCTTGTTCTTCTTCTTTTTTCTTTGATTTCTTCCTTCCTTAGCGTAGAATTAGATGTATGATCATAGATTGATGTTGGAATGTGTATGTATATGTATGTGTGTGAATCTGGAATGATGAAGACGTGATTTGATCACAAGAAGAGCCGAAGAGGAATCGCGGGGTCACGTTCTGCACCGTCGCCGCCCCCGTGCCTGGAAGCCGCCGGCCCTACGGAAGCCGTGCCCAACGCCCGCGCCGTGCCCAGCGCCCGCGCCGTGCCTACGCCGTGCCTGCGGCCTTTGTCACTACGCCCGCGGCTGAGTCTTGCCGCGCCTGTGGGTTGCCTTGCTCCGCCCCTGCGTCTCTTGTGTAACGCAGGTGCGTCTTGTCCCGGGTCTACCTAGAGTTAGGTAGATCCTTTCCTTTCCTAGTATGAGCGGTAGTAGAATGCTAGGTATGTGTTGAGGATAGATGGTTGATGAGTATGTTTCGTTATGCCTTGTTGTTGGGCAGTGTTGTCCTCCAGATTAGAGTGGACCGTGTTTGAGGGTTGATCGAGTTGAGACGACTTCGAGGTTGAGGTACGGACTTACTTAGTTGCCATCCCTATATTGGATGTGTACATGAGTGGTGTGTGGTATATGCTTGATCATGTGTTATGGTTTCTTACCGATCTATGGTATATTGCTTGCCCATTGTAGGGCCGTGATAATTTGCCCTTTCATCCCGTCGGGAGTCTGGGAGGTTCTTTGTAGGCATGCCAGACCTGGTAAACGGTTTGGGGACTCTCCATTCCCTTAGGGTACACGAGGAGGTGTTCCAAGCACCATTCCAGCTGGCTAATAGGACCTAGAGGCGAGGATTATATATTCCTCGTGTCACATATGTTTATATAGATATATATACGAGTTGATTGCTGGACTTTATAAAGATAATGAACCGGGTAAATGTGTGATAGCATGTTGACGTGTTTAGTACTCTTTGATGTGTGTATGTGCTTTGCATCTCTTATATATGTGTATGGTTAGATAACGGTTTTATACCGTGTTGTAGATCCTTTGCAGGATAGGAGAGCTGCAGAGTGATCCAGAGTGGGCGATCCGCTGAGGGCTCCGTACACTAGGGCGTTATCGGGGATATGGGACCTTTTTGTTGTACAGTGTGGTTTTATTTGTACTCAGCGGTACTTTGTATTACCTTTTGATATATATATATATCAGTTTCATGTTTTGTAATCTATGCCTTGTTGTAAGATTCAGTGAATTTGTTGTCAGGCTAGGGTCAAGATCCATTGTGAGATCCTAGCCAAGTAGCACCTCGAGTCCTACGGATTTGGGGTGTTACAAAGTTGGTATCAGAGCCCAGGTTGACAACAATGGCACTAGTAATCTGCGAAAAGGTCGAATAGATAAATAAACAGAACCCGAAAAGGGGTCTGACTTTTCAAAAGGTTTTGGTTTTGAAATGAGTATACATGTTTTGGGATACCGTGTACGTGAGTCATCGCCCCTCTGAAGACCTCGACAGTATAGATATATATAGATATTCTGTTATGATTGATTTGATATATATGTATACATACAGCATATATAGCCTCCTAAGTTAGGTTTGTGTCCTCTACAGATGGTTCAGACTAGAGTCTTACCTGCAGCTGGACGGGGTAGGGGTAGACCTCCTCTAGGTAGAGGACGGGGTAGGATTCCTGTTGTTGATCCACGTGCAACAGAGGAGATCCTTGAGGATGTTGCTGAGAGTGTCGTCCCTGAGACTGGGAACGACATAGCTGGGAGACAAGGTCCACAGCGAGTCCATTCAGACGACTCGGATCGTGTCTCCATGTAGGGACCAGCCTTCCGCGAGTACATTAGACGTGTTGAGGAGGATGTCAGGGCAGGTAGGCGTGCCCCTGATCTGCCAGCACAGGAGGGATCATCTGAGAGATCCCATGCAGTTACACAAGTGCCAGCTGCACCGGCACCTGCCGCTTAGATTGCTCGAGCTACAGAGTAGCATAGAGGACCTCGACCAGACACTTGGTTGAAGGCTTTTCATCAAATGGGAGTACCCCCTTTCTCTGGGAAGTAGGAGTTGGAGGTTGAGCTCTGGATAGGACATGTAGACTCAGCTTTGGAGTCTATTAGATGTCCAACTGACAGGCAGATAGAGTTGGTGCAGACTCTGTTAAGAGATTTGGCACATCACTGGTGGAGGTATGTACGAGTACAAGTTACTAGTTATGAGCAGATGAGGAATATGATTTGAGAGCGTTTCTGCCCTGCCTCGCTGAGGAGGGAGAAACTACGAGACTTTGTTGAGGCTGGGTTCGAGGATGTACCGGTCTCAGAGGCCATCAGGAGATTTCAGGAGGAGCTGGCATTGCTGGGTCCAGCTGCACCTTCTGCAGATCAGCATGTGTATTTGTTTTCCCGACGACTGAGGGATACTACCCGTACTTATATGGCGGGTTTCCACTGTGAGTCTCTGATGGATTATCAGGACCGGACTTCTGATTATGAGAGAGAGAGGGCCAGCCAGAGGAGAGCTTCTCAGATCGGAGGGTCTGAGAAGAGACAACGGACTAGGCAGACTAGTGGTACTGGTGGAGCTGTTGGTCCAGGGCGAGGCCAGAGTCGTCCGAGTCATCCTTTATCAGCACCAGGTGCAGATAAGGGAGTACAGTGCTTCAACTGCAGTGAGTATGGGCATATGAGATCAGAGTGTACGAGGCAGCAGGTGACTTGCTTCACTTGTGGCAGACCAAGTCACATAGCTATCTTCTGTAGACGAGGGAGAGCTTCATCACAGAAGAATTCTTCTCCTGCTAGTGCAGCAGGGGGTGGGCAGAGGCCACCTCAGCAGCAGCAGATGCAGGGACAACAGAGAGTCCTAGATCGCCCTACGACTTAGGGATCTGCTCCTGGGCCGAGTAGAGGCAGAGGTCGTGGTGGGAGCACCACCGACACCCGAGGCCCACAGGGCCCAGTTTTTGAGCTGAGGAGTGCAGAGGAGCCAGCTGCACCGACTGCTATAGGTACCATTCTGTTTCATGGTTTACCTGTTAGAGTCTTGTTTGATACGGGTGCTACGCACTCTTTTATATCTGATGCATGTGTAGAGCGTTTGAATTTAGATATGATTGAGGGGATACCCTTTAGTATAGGGTTACCCGATGGTGGTAGGGTCAAAGGTACCCGTGAGATTCATGGTTGTCCCATTTCTGTAGGGACTCGTGTGTTAATAGTTGACTTCTTTGTCATGCCGTTAGAGCATGAGGAAGTCATTCTATCTATGGATTGGATGGATAGACATTCTGCAGTTTTAGATGTAGGTAGGAGGACTGTTACCCTCTCTATCTAGTTAGGACAGATAGAGGTTTTCCGAGGTTGGGACCTTGGAAAATCTGGCATGGTTATCAGTGCGATATGAGCAGCTAGGCTGATTGCACAGGGATGTGAGGCCTTCTGATGTTATGCCATGAAGGAGGGGGAGAGTCCAGCATTAGAGGACATCCCAGTGGTATGTGAGTTCACTGATGTGTTTGTTGAGCCGTCCAGTTTGCCGCCTCAGAGGAGTGTGGACTTTGGCATTGAGTTAGAGCTTGGTACGAGACCGATCTCGCAGGCCCCATACCGGATGACGCCTGTTGAGATGTTGGAGCTGAAGAAGCAACTCGAGGAGTTGGCTGAGAAGGGCTTCATTCGCCCTAGTGTATCCCCATGGGGAGCACCTGTCCTCTTCGTACGGAAGAAGGATGGATTGTTGAGACTGTGTATTGATAGCTGAACAAGGTAACCATCAAGAACAAGTATCCTTTGCCGCGTATTGATGACTTGTTAGATCAGCTCCAGAGAGCGACAGTATTTTTCAGGATTGATCTGTGTTCCGGGTATCACCAGTTGAGGGTGAGAGAACATGATGTGCACAGGACAACATTCAGGACCAGATATGGACACTTCGAGTTTGTAGTGATGCCATTTGGACTTACGAATGCCCCAACAGTTTTATGGAGTTGATGAACAGCATCTTCATCGACTTCCTGGATCAGTTTGTAGTGGTCTTCATAGATGACATTTTGGTGTACTCTCGTAGTAGAGAGGAGCATGCAGGACAGCTGAGGCCTGTATTGCAGGTTTTACGGGATAGAGAACTTTATGCTAAGTTCTCTAAGTGCGAGTTCTGGATGCCAGAGGTAGCATTCCTGGGTCACATTGTATCCGTCGAAGGGATCAAGGTTGATCCGGCGAAGATAGAGGCAATAGCAACATGGACGACACCGACGAACGTCAAGGAAGTACGTAGCTTTCTTGGCTTAGCCGGTTATTACCGACGCTTTGTGGAGGGATTTTCTGTGATTGCCCGTCCACTGACGAGTCTGCTGAGGAAGACTACCAGATTTGTGTGGTCTGATCAGTGTATGCAGAGTTTTGAGGAGCTGAAGAGACGTCTGACTTCTGCTCCTGTTTTGGCACAGCCAGAGGGTATAGAGGATTTTGTGGTATACAGTGATGCATCCAAGCTAGGCTTGGGATGTGTGTTGATGCAGCGGGCAGAGTGATTGCCTATGCGTCTAGACAACTAAAGACGTATGAGGAGAACTACCCGACTCATGATCTAGAGTTGGCAGCAGTAGTTCATGCACTGAAGATCTGGAGACATTATCTGTATGGTGTTACATGTCAGATCTTCACAGACCATCAGAGTCTGAAGTACATTTTCACGCAGCGGGAATTGAATAACCGTCAGCGTAGATGGCTTGAGCTGATTAAGGATTTTGATCTGGAGATTCTGTATCATCCGGGGAAGGTGAACATTGTCGCCGACGCCCTGAGTAGGAAGACGCCTCGAGAGCAGACGATTGCGAGACTGACAGTTCAACATCGGTTACAGAGGGATTTGATCTGGTTAGAGTTGGACATCCAGTTTCCTGATGAGGATGCCCGGCTGAGTACTTTAGAGGTTCTACCTGATCTGTTGGGTGAGATCCAACAAAAGCAGGAGACCTGCCCGACACTGACTTTTCAAAAAGTTTTGGTTTTGAAATGAGTACAAATGTTTTGGGATACCGTGTACGTGAGCCATCGCCCCTCTGAAGATCTCAACAGTATAGATATATATACATATTCTGTTGTGATCGATTTGATATATATATCTATACATATGGCATATATACAAACTTTATAGGTTGGTTGTATTTACCCTGCAGATGGCTCAGACTAGAGTTGTATCTTCAGATGAAAGAGGTAGGGATAGATCCCCTCTTCCTCCAGTAGAGGTAGGACAGAGTCAGATTCCCGTGGTTGATCCACCGGCAGCGGAGGAAGTTCCTGAGGTTGTTGTTGAGAGTGTCGTTCCTGAGACTGGGAACGGTATAGCTGGGAGACATACATCACAGCGAGTCCAGTCAGATGACTCGGGTTATGTCTATATGAGGGGACCAGATTTCCGCGCGTATATCAGACAAGTGGAGGAGGCTTCCAGAGCAGGTAGACCTACCCCGGATCTGCCAGTACAAGAGGGATCATCTAGGAGATCCCATGGAGTTACTCAGGTGCTAGTTGTATCGGCACATGTTGCGGAGATTCCTCAAGTTCCAGAGGAGCATAGAAGGCCTGGACAACGGACTGGTCAGACTAGTGGTGCTGGTGGAGTTATTAGTCTTGAACTAAACCATAGACGTCCAAGTTGCCCCGCATCTGCACATGTTGCAGTTACAGATCGACGATGTTATAACTGTGATGAGCTTGGACATATACGACCAGCGTGTACGAGGCAGATAGTGACTTGCGTCACTTGTGGCGGACGAGGACATAGAGCTGTCCTTTGTAGACAGGGTGGAGCATCATCTCAGCAGGGTTCTTCTCCTGCCAGTATTGCAGGGGGTGGGCAGAGACCACCTCAGCAGCAGCAGACACAGGGACAGCAGAGAGTCCCAGATCGTCCTACCACTCAGGGATCTGTTCCTAGGTTGGGTAGAGGCAGAGGTCGTGGTGGGAGTACCACGGACACTAGAGGACCACATGATCGAGTTTTTGAGCTGAAGAGTGCAGAGGAGCCAACTGCACCGACTGCTACAGGTACCATTCTGATTCATGGTTTACCTGTTAGAGTTTCGTTTGATACGGGTGCTACGCATTCTTTTATATCTGATGCCTGTGTAGAGCGTCTGAGTCTAGATACGATTGAGGGGATGCCCTTTATTATAGGGTAACCCGATGGTGGTAGGGTCAGAGGTACCCGTGAGATTCATGGTTGTCCCATTTCTATAGAAACTCGTGTGTTACTAGTTGACTTCTTTGTCATGCCATTAGAGCATGAAGAAGTCATTCTAGGTATGGATTGGATGGATAGACATTCTGTAGTCCTAGATGTAGGTAGGAGGATTGTTACCCTCTCTACCGAGTTAGGACATATAGAGGTTTTCCGAGGTTGGGACCTTGGAAAGACAGGCATGGTTAACAGTGCGATACGGACAGCTAGATTGATTGCACATGGTTGTAAGGCCTTCTGGTGTTATGCCATGAAGGAGGGGGAGAGTCCAGCATTAGAGGATATCCCAGTTGTTTGTGATTTCGCAGATGTATTTGCTGAGCCGTCCAGTTTGCCGCCTCAGAGGAGTGTGGACTTCGGTATTGAGTTAGAGCCTGGTACGAGACCGATTTCGAAGGCCCCATACCGGATGGCGCCTGTTGAGATGTTGGAGCTGAAGAAACAACTCGAGGAGTTGGCTGAGAAGGGCTTCATTTGCCCTAGCGTATCCTCATGGGGAGCACCTGTCCTCTTCGTACGGAAGAAGGACGGATCGATGAGACTATGCATAAATTACAGAGAGCTGAACAAGGTGACCATCAAGAACAAGTATCCATTGCCGCGTATTGATGACTTGTTAGATCAGCTTCAGGGAGCGACAGTATTTTCCAGGATTGAGTTGCGCTCAGGGTATCACCAGCTGAGGGTGAGAGAGCAGGATGTGCACGGGACAACATTCCGGACCAGATATGGCCACTACGAGTTTGTAGTGATGTCATTTGGGCTTACGAATGCCCCAACAGTCTTTATGGAGTTGATGAACAGCATTTTCATCGACTTCCTAGATCAGTATGTGGTGGTCTTCATAGATGACATTTTGGTGTACTCTCGCAGCCGAGAGGAGCATGCAGGGCACCTGGGGACTGTGTTACAGGTCTTACGAGATAGAGAACTTTATGCTAAGTTCTCTAAGTGTGAGTTCTGGATGCCAAAGGTAGCATTCCTGGGTCATGTTGTATCAGCTTAAGAAATCAAGGTGGATCCGGCCAAGATTGAGGCAGTAGCAGCTTGGACTACACCGACGAACGTCAAGGAAGTACGTAGCTTTCTTGACCTAGCCGGTTATTACAGACGTTTTGTGGATGGATTTTCTGTGATTGCCCGTCCACTAACGAGTCTACTGAGGAAGACTACCAGATTTGTATGGTCTGAGCAGTGTATGCAGAGTTTTGAGGAGCTGAAGAGACGTCTGACTTCTGCTCCTATTTTGGCGCAGCCAGAGGGTATAGAGGATTTTGTGGTTTATAGTGATGCATCCAAGCTAGGCTTGGGATGTGTATTGATGCAGCGGGGCAGAGTGATTGCATATGCGTCTAGACAACTGAAGATGTATGAGGAGAACTACCCGACTCATGATCTGGAGTTGGCAGCGGTAGTTTATGCATTGAAGATTTGGAGACATTACCTGTATGGTGCTACATGTCAGATCTTCACAGATCATAAGAGTCTGAAGTATATTTTCACGCAGCGGGAATTGAATAACCGCCAGCGTAGGTGGCTCGAGCTGATCAAGGATTTTGATCTGGAGATTCCGTACCATCCAGGGAAGGCGAACGTTGTCGCCGACGCCCTGAGCAAGAAGACGCCTCGAGAGCAGGCGATTGCGAGGCTGACAGTTCAGCATCAGTTGCAGAGAGACTTGATCTGGTTAGAGTGGACATCTAGTTTCCTAATGAGGATGCCCAGCTGCATACTTTAGAGGTTCTTCCTGATCTGTTGGGGGAGATCCAACAGAAGCACGAGACTGCCCAACACTGATGAGGATCCGAGAGAGGATGTTTAGGGATGAGGCACCACAGTTCCTGCTAGGAGCAGATGGAGTGTTGAGACGCCGTGGTCACGTTTGTGTACCTGCTGATGCGGATTTACGCCAGAGGATTTTACAGGAGGCTCATTGTACGCCTTATTCAGTACACCCAGGTACGAGTAAGATGTACCAGGACTTGAGACGTTTATATTTGTGGGGAGGGCTGAAGCCCGATGTGGCCAGATTTGTTGCACAGTGTGCGACTTGTCAGCGGGTCAAGATAGAGCATTGTAGACCTGGAGGTGAACTCCATCCACTTCCTGTTCCACAGAGGAAGTGGGAGGACGTCACCATGGACTTTGTGACTGGGCTGAGACTGAGCCGGAGTTTTGATGCTATTTGGGTTATAGTGGACAAATTGACGAAGACGGCACGTTTTATCCCTATTCGGGAAACGTGGGCAGTGAGCAGATTAGTAGAGGAGTACACTAGGCAGATAGTGAGACTCCATGGTGTACCGAGGACGATCGTCTCAGACAGAGATGGACGATTTAACTCGAGGTTCTGGCAGCAGATTCAGACTGCCCTGGGGACGAGTTTGCACTTCACTACTGCGTTTCATCCTCAGACAGATGGTCAGTCAGAGAGGACCATTCAGACACTAGAGGATATGTTGCGAGCTTGTGTGTTGGATTGGGGACAAGTGTGGACGGATCATCTCCCACTAGTTGAGTTCTCATACAACAACAGCTGGCATACATCTATTGGGATGGCCCCTTATGAGGCATTGTATGGACAAAGATGTCGTACTCCGTTATGCAGGGATGAGCAGAGTAGTGTTAGTGGTTTGACACCTGATCAGATTCAGGATGATGTTGCTCGAGTAGCACTGATTAGAGAGCGGATGCTGACTGCCCAAAGCCGTCAGAAGTCATATGCAGATAGGAGGCGTAGACCTCTAGAGTTCAGAGTGGGAGCCCATGTGTGGCTGAGAGTGTCTCCGACACGAGGTGTTAGACGTTTTGGCATTAAGGGGAAGTTGAGCCCCAGATATGTCGGACCGTTCGAGATTCTGGATCGGGTTGGGAGCGCAGCATACAGATTAGCCTTGCCTCCGAGATTAGAGGGTGTTCACTCTATATTTCACGTGTCTCAGCTGAGGGAGTATATACCAGATCCGAGACATATCGTGAGTTATGATGATTTGGTGGTTGAGCCGGACCACACTTTTGTTGAGCACCCGATTGCAGTCCTAGAACGAGGTATGAGACGCCTGCGTTCGAAGGACATTCCTATGCTGAGGATACAGTGGTCGAGACGAGGACCTGATGAGGCTACATGGGAGACTGAGGATAGTATCCAGAGGAACTATCCAAAGTTCTATGCCGAGATAGATGTACCAGTAGGATCGACGAGTAGATCTTAGTACTATCTTGGTGAGTGTTATGCTTACGTGCTTATATGTCATGCTGTGTTTATTTTCATACTTGATGTGATATAGGATCTTATTAGATCTTGTTGTGCTAGTATGATTACTGTTTATAGCTGGAGATTGCTCTTTCCTCCATGCTATTGTGATACGATTAGGATTTAGCTGGAGATGGTTATTCCTCCATGCTATTTTGATGGACATAGTACGGCTAGATATGTTTTTCCTCTATGCCTTGCGATGTGATGATGATATGGCTAGAGATGTTTTTCCTCTATGCCCTTGGGATATGGTTATAGTTTGGATAGAGATGGTTTTTCTCTATGCCTTGGATAGTATAGTGATTTTGTTGCTGGAGCTGATGATTTCCTCAATGCTTATGTTTGAGGTTATAGAGAGAGTTGTACCTCGGTTTGTGAGTCCGAGTGGTTTGAGGATTTTACAAGTTTCAGGACGAAACTTGTTTTTAGGGGGGTGAAGTGTAAGAGCCTTAGTCTTTGGAGCCGTTTTTGGCCTTAGCCGCCCCCGCGGGTCCGTGAGGCCGCCCCTGCGGCTCAGGGAACCGTCCTTGCGGTTTCTTGCGACTGCAACCGGTTTTGTTGACCGGGTTGACTTGTGCTTTACTCTCTTCCTTACCTCTTCCTTTCCTTGTTGAGCAAGGGTTTCTTCTTCACTTTATTCCCAGCTTCCTTACGTCCTTCTTGCTTCTCCCTTCTCTCCATCTTGATCTTGATCTTGTTCTTCCTTAGAGTTTATAAGACTTGTGTGTGGTTGATGATGTTGATGAGCTTGATGTGTGTTGCTGAGCTTGGAAGCCAGTGAGGTTGGTTGTGATCTTCCTTTGCCTAGACCACATCAGTGGTAAGTTCCATTCTTGCTTCTTCTTTCTTTCTTCTTCCTTGATTCCTTTGCTTAGCTTAGGATTAGATATATGTGGATGTAGATTGATGTTGGATTGTGTATGTATATGTATGTGTGTGACTTTGGAATGGAGAAGACGTGATTTGATCACGTGAAGAGCAGAAGAGGAATCGCGGGATCACTTCCTGCACTGTCGCCGCCGCCCCTGCGGGAGCCGTGTCACAGCGCCTGTGCCGTGCCTGCGTTGCCTGCGACCACTGTCACCGCGCCTGTGGCTGAGCCTTGCCGTCCCCGTGGTTTGCCTTGTTCCGCCCAAGCGTCTTTCCATTCCGCAGGTGCGTCTTGTACAGGATGTACCTAGAGTAGTATGATCCTTTCCTTTCCTAGTATGAGCGGGTTAGTAGCATGCTAGGTATGTGTATGAGGATAGAGTGATGAGGATTGTGATATATTTGTATGCCGGTTATGGCTTTGAGGTTTATGAGTTAGGATATGATCCTTATGGATCCCTTGGGTCTAGGTGTGACCCCTTTGATGGATATGAGTTTGATATATTGTTATGCCTTGTAACTAGGCAGTGTTGTCCTCCAAATTAGAGTGGACCAAGTTGAGAGTTGATCGTAGTTGAGACTACTTCTGAGGTTGAGATAAGTCCATAGGACTTACTTAGCTACCATCGTTATATTGGATGTATGCATGAGTGGTTGTGTTATATGCTTAATAGCATGCGATGTTGTTATTACCTACATATGGTTTAGTGACTGCCCATTGTAGGGCTGTGACAACCTTGCCCTTTCATCCCTCTGGGAGTCTGTGAGGTTCTCTGCGGAGAGTCCAGATCTGGTACACGGGATGGGCACTGTCTCCACTCCCTTAGGGTACACGGGGAAGTGATCCCAGATGACCACTCCAGCTGGCCGGTACCACCGAGAGGCGAGGGTTATATTCCTCGTGTCACATATATTCATATTCATATTCATATATATATACGATTGAGTGATTGGACTTTATAAAGATAATAAAACGGGTAAATGTGTGATAGCATGATGAAGTGTTTATTATTCCCTGATGTGTGATTGTGCTCTTGCATCTCTATATATATGTGTATGGTTAGCTAACAGTTTTATACCGTGTTGTAGATCCTTTGCAGGTTAGGAGAGCTGTAGAGTGATCCAGAGTGGGTGATCTGCTGAGGGCTCCGTACACTGGGTCGTTATCGGGGATATGAGACATTTCATATGTACAGTTTATGTTTTATTTGTACTCAGCGGTACTTCTGTATCACCTTTTGATACACATATATATCAATTTTATGTTTTGGTTTTAATCTATCTGTGCCTTATTGTAAGATCCAGTGAACTTGTTGTCAGGCTAGGGTCAGGATCCATTGTGAGATCCTAGCCCAGTAGCACCTCGAGTCCTACGGATTCGGGGTGTTACACAATTTATAAAATATGAACCAAAATCCGTTACCTTTAATTGTCTAGTAAAAATTTTAATTTTTTGTTAATCTCCTCATTAGAGAAATATAAATAAATAATAAACAATTACATGCATTGATCTCACAATCAAGCAACACGGTAATTATAAAAACTGAGAAGGAAGATTTTAGGTAACAAAAAAATGTCCTTAATCTTCCGAAGATTAATAATAACGAAACATTGACTGTTTCCAAGAATTTCGTAAATGGTTCCCCAATGTTTCGCCATTGCTTCACGTGTCTTTTGTTTTCGATACGTGGAACGCACCATAAAAAATGTTGAGGTAGGTGTTACGAGTACTATGAACAGAAGGCATTGTTTTAAAATTCCTCATGCCTTCTCTTCAGCGTACTCGAAACACCAAATTCAACAAAAGTGTACAATGTTCATGTATCAAATACTTGTATAAATAATGCATGGGTGTTCTCCTTAATTTCCATATTACACCAATTATAGATAAAATAAGGAAGATTTTAGAGAGAAGAAAATCTACCAAATCTCAATATTAAGATATTTGACCATTAGTAAATATTTTATTTAATTTTTGAAATAAATATGAGATAAATGGGGTAATAATGTACATATTTTAACATTGGTACAAAGTGTGTAGGGTGGATTAATTAGTGGTGTTAAGTGTGTAACTATAAATAGGTTTTTTTTTAATTTTTATTTCTTCTTTCTGCTCCCTTACTCTTCTCTCTCTCTCGCTCAACCCTAGCGATCTCTGTGACGATTTAGCCGGCGATTTCTTTTCTCACCAGGTTCGCCTCCTTCGCTCCTCTTCTTTCTTCTTCTTCGTTCTCATTAAGTGATTCATTGTCTGTCTTCTACCTGTTTCAATGTCTTCATCTTCTATTTGGCGATTTAGTTTCTTCATCTTTGTTTTGACGATTTAGTTTCTTCATCATCGAATCATTAAGTGATTAAAGTTAGTTTTTCTCTTCTATTATGGTTTCTGTCATGATTTTTGGTTTTATTGTTTATGCTAAGTTTATGCTTTGTTTTCTGTCGTGATTTCTCTTCACATTGTCCCGTGCTTCCATGTTTTGACTTATCCTCATCCTAAGTAATCAATTTCATGTCGTTGTCTTTCTTCCTAACACTATGCTAGACCTCCTTGCAAAGCAATTAAACACACAACCTAGGGTTTGTTCATCACCTTTTAAGTTACCTTATCAGCAACAAGTATATTTTCAAAATAGACCCAATAACTAAGGACTCTTCACTTCTTTTATTACGTTTTCAAAATAGACCTAGTTAAAATTTCATGTAGTAGAAAATAAATTAAACACACAAACTAGGTTGGGTTGATGGAGGTTGAATGTCAGTTCAAACAACAAACAAACGCAAATAATGTGAGTGAGCACTGCAATCAAGTCTGTTTTTTCACAATACCTTCTGTTAGGCACAATGACCTTTAAGTGAACTTACCAGCAACAAGTATGTTATAAAAATAGACCCGGTAACTGAGGATTCATCAGATATTCATCACTTCTTTGATTTCGTCTACAAAATGTATATTAATAAAATCTTTTGCTTTGCAATTAGCCTACCCAAAAGTGTTTTTACATGTCAGATGTCTTGGTGTGTATGAATGTGCATAATTTTTGCACTTGACAATACCATCACCCAGCTCATCCTAATTTGTTTAGGGGTAAATTAAGGGATCTTTTTGTCCTTGCACCACAAAGGTAGCAAAAAATATAAAGCACGTCACACAACCAATAAAAAAAGACCATAGTTGGTATTGATTGAAGTTGGGTTTTATTAAAATGTATCTAAACCCTTGTGTGTTAAAAGGGTTTTTTTTATTAGTATTTGTTCGGTTGGTAATTGGTATGATATATTGTTAATCTATAGCTCAGGGATTATGTTTGGGTTACAAGTTTGGGTATTCATATATATCAATGTCTTTGTTAATAGGCTTGTCCATAACATAATTGTGTGTTATATGGTGTTTGTTCAATGTACTGTCATTTGAATGTGTATTATTGTCTTTTTCTTTGTTTTGTTTTGTTGGTAATAGTCTTGTTATGATTATTGGTTCTTTTCTGATGGGTAATAGGCTTATGTTTTCTTATATGTTTTTAGGTAATATAATGTCTACTCATGATCAAGAATCTCTTCAAGATCTTTCTGATGTCCCTCTTAAACCTGAGACTTCAAAATCTGTAAGTCTTTTTATGTAGTTGTTTCTGTTGAATATTGGTTGTGTAGCAGCTGGCCAACTTCAAAATCTGTTATATAGTTGTTTATGAATATGTATATTTTCTTATACTTATTTCAGTTGAAGTCAAAGAAGTCCAAGCCAAGCACTTCTACTTCTTTTAAAGTGAGTACTTTATGTACTGTCTTTAATATATATTTTTTAATACCAATTAGTAATATAGTTTGTGTTTTTTGAAGTTCATATATGGGTGGACTGAGACTCCATCTCTCGAAAATTCCACAATCAACAACTTCTCAAGGATGTCGTTGATTCCTTTTATCTTAGAAGGGTTGTTTCCCCCTGACAAATACTTTTTGTTAAATGGCATCTTTGAGGACATATTTAGGATGGGGATAAACTTTTACGTTTTGGACTTCCTGAGTTTTGTATAATTACTCGTCTAGATTGTTCGAGATCAGACGATTTCGAACGAAATTCCATTTTGTGATATGAAGGATGATGTTGGGCATGATAGATGCACAATTGCTCATTTGGAAGAGCTCTATAAAACCGAGCCTGCAGAATCTCCGAACAAGCTCAAAACTGTAACGCCCGGAATTTTATTCCGGACTTAAAGCGCCTTGTAGATCTTCCCGTAGGCACGAGATGCCGAGTTCCGGGATTTATTCCTAAAATCCCTAGCCGACTCGTCGTTTTTCCTTATTTTTTCCCGCTTTCCGACCCTTCGTTCCGGGTTAAATTGACAAGGAGTCATTTCCAACCCCTCGTTCCGTGGTGAGGGACAAGAGGTCAGCTGACCCCTTGATCCCCTCAACACTTTTCAGCTCATGTCTTCTCTCTCTCCTCTCTTCTCTTTCACGTCACTTTCCTCTTCACTTCCTCTATTTGCTCTCTCTTCTCTTCTTGCTCCATGGATGCTCTTGGATAGGGACTACAGAAGAAGAAGTTCAGATCTGGTGTGGTAAGTTCCTCTCCTTCCTTCCTTCCTTCTTCTCCATGGCTGCTCATCCCTTTCTTCTTCCCTCCTTCATCCATGGCCATGGATGATGCTTTGGAGAGGTTTTTACTCAAATCTTTGCATGCATGTGTTCTTAGCTCGATTAGGTCGTGGAGAAGGGTCTAACATCAGTGGTGGGTGTTTGGAGAAGACCCAACAAGAAGAGGAGGACATTGGAGCCAAGGATCCACGATCGAAAACGAAGAACACGAGGTTCTGCACCGAACCCGCGGGGCGGATCATCACGGCCGCTGGAGCAGCTAGTCGCGGGTGCGCCTCATCACGGCCGCAGGGGTGGCTCCGGGCTCCAGGACGCCAGACCGCTGGTGCGGCTGACCAGCTCCGCAGGGGCGGGCTCCCGATTCCAGACCACCGCAGGTGCGGCTGACCAGCTCCGTAGGGGCGCTCCAGGGCGACAACAAAGGCGCAGGGGCGGCTTCTGGGTTCCGCAAGGACGGCTTCTGTGTTCCGTAGGGGGCGCCAGCTTGACTCCGCGGCTGCGGTTTCTTCAACAGTAGGCTTCTCCTCTCCCTTCCTCTTCGTTCCTTCCTTAGCTTTGAGGTTATATCATGTTAGTAGCATGCCTAGGATGGACCTAGAGTAGCTTGAGAATGCCACTTAGTGGTTGTGAACCTAGGAGCCCTTAAGGCTCGAGGTAGTTGATGATTACGAGTGTGTTTAGCATGATGGACCTTTTAGGCTTTTACTTTGTCCTTTGCTGTTGAGTATGATCATATGAGAGTTAGTAGGCTGTTGAGAGATCTTTTCATGCGTTGAGTGAGATGTGAGTATGATAGGTTCTAGGATGCCGTCCTAGAATGAGAGTCAAATGATCTTGCATAGATCATTTGTGTAGAAGTCCTAGACTTCTTGAGTTGAGCGGGTTTTGATGGATATCTTGTTGTGAGCAGGTTGTATGCTTCTTCCCAAGGGAAGCGAGAGCGTTTTGTGAGTTAGCGTTTGGGACGAGGTAAGTCTCCGGACTTACTTAGCTCGTATTTTACGTATTAGCATCGATGTGTGTTGGTGGTGTGTGTTTGTGTTATTGTTTATGTTATAAACAACTAAACCGGTAAATAGGACCACCTACCTTATATTACTTTGGCCCAAGTGTATGATAACGGGCGGTGACATCATCTGCCTAGCTCTTGCGAGAGTCTAGGAGGTTCTCGGCGACTAGCCCGTGCGGGTAGACGGTCGGATGCATTAGTACCATTCCTTGCCGGTAAGTAGGGACCGAGGTGAGACCACGGTGGTTCTCGTGTCACAAACCTAAGTTGAATTAGAACGGGATACGACTTAATAATAAAAAGATAATAAACCGGACTTGTGTGTTTTGGATTATGTATGTGTTATGTGATATATGTGTGTATGTTCCTTCACCTCTTTTCTAATGCTTCGAATATGAGCTAACGGTTTTAAACCGTTATGTAGATGCCTTGTAGGTTAGGGACGCCACCGAGTGAGGTAGAGGAGTGGACAGCCGGGGTCTCCGTACATTATAGGACGGGGACGTTTTTGGGTTATGCTTTCGTATTGTTGGTTTGTGGTTTTTGTTGTACGGTTTAGATTTCCGTATCGGGTTATGTCGTTTTGAGGACTCAGTTGAGTTTCCACTTTGTATTCTTACCTTTCAGTTTATCGCATACATTATAAACGTTTTCGAGTTTTGCCTTTATTTGTGCCTTGTTGGAAAGGTCCGGTGAAATTGTTGTCAGGCTAAGGGTCGGGACCCATTGTGATGTGTCGCCCGTAGCATCCCGACTCCCGCGGATTTAGGGTGTTACAAAAATGGCGTTACTTCTGTTTGTTGAAGGAGTTCTAGTTTCAAGGGACAAGAAGACCATGATATCCCAGTCTGTCATTAATCTTCTCCTTGACATGAATGCCTTTGACACGCATAACTGGGGGCGTCAATCGTTTGAGCAAACTCTTCACTTCTCTCAAACATGTGAGCCGGCAAAGGAAAGAGCCAGTGAAAACTATAACATAGGCGGCTTTCCTATTGCTTTGCAGGTAATGTTATTTGCTGAAATTTTGCTTTATATTAATATCCTCTATCTTTTGCTTCTTACTACTTATTATATTTTTATTGTTTGTAGATTATGGTTTTTGAGGCCCTTCCACCCTTAGGCTCATTGTTTGCAAACATAGATTAAATCTGTTGTTGCTTCATTGGAAGATGATAGTATAATTTCTATTGATTTTAGTGAAGATAATGATGACGCTCAATGGTGGGGTGATGAACGTACATATTCTAGGCTTACAGTTCTATTTCACTTGGGATTGAATGCATGCTCTGTTAAAATTGTTAAGCCAAATGGTGAAGATGTACATAAACAGAGGTGTGTAAGTTCATATATTTATGTTATTTTAGTTTGAATTGATTTAATTTTCTCATTTTTATATTTTCTTTATCCACAGTTCTAAACCAAGCAATATTTATGCTGACCAAGGATCTGACGGGGATGATTTTCTTGATCCCCCTAAAGAAACTTGTTTCTAAAGTTGCTCATAAACCAGCTAATAAGAAGAACATGTCCTCACCTACAGCTCCATCTACACGGTAAATTTTACATTCGTACTTATTGTTTATAGTTATTACGTTATATGTTTTGTCATATGTTTTTAGTTACCCAATCAGGTCTAAGGCCAAGGCTCTCGACATTTCACCTTCTGAACCTGTTCAACCTTCTGAACCTGCTGAGAAGAAGGAATTGAAAAAAAAGGAAGGATGTTTCTCCTTCTTCATGGTATACATTCATATTTGTGTTTAACATAGTTGTGTAAAAAAGTTGGGGAAAGAAGGTTGTGTAACAAAGTTCAGAAGGTTGGGTAGTAAAGTTGGGTAACAAAGTTGGTTGACAAAGTTTTGTGTTTTTTCATTGATGCAGGAGCATCTTATGCACCATTTACTACCGGACCAATCACAAGAGCCCAAACCAAACGAATAGGAGAACAACTTGGGAAAGAGATGCATGAATTGGATAATTGCTTTATCACGCATTGGAAGAGAGCCCGAAGTTGGTAATACACGTCCAACCCAAGGAAAGACAGGAGGACGGCCCAAGAAGGACCGAAGTCAATGTGTTGGAAGAAGAAAACAAAGTGGAAGAGTTTTGGGCTAATTTAAGTGGCTAAATTAGGTCCAACTTGCTCATTGTTTTAAAGCTCATTCTTGGACATCTTTTAAATAAAAGATGGCTTGCTTTTATTTCTCGTTTTGGGCTATTAAGACTTGTTAGTTCAGCCCACTAGTTTATTTTATTTCTCTTTTATTTTTGATCTTATCTCTTAAAGATTTGATCTTATCTCTTTAGGTTAGATTGGGCTCGATCTTGGATCAAGCCCATAGCCCATATAAACCCTAGGAGGACGTCCAACATGCCTATATAAGGCTTAGGTAGGCGTCTCTCCCACTTACCTTGGAATGAATTAAACACAAGTACTTTCGAGTATTGTTTCTCTTCTATCCCATATTCTTCTCGTGGAATCGAGACACCTTACTGTGTGAGCGGAATCTGTTTGCCCAACAACTTTGGCGTTGTTTTGAGTTGTGTCACTTGGATTGGCAAGTTGGTGCTCTCAATCATATCCGGGTGACTTCTCGTGCTTTGGGGACAATCGCTTTCCCCTCTGTGTGAGATTATAGCGGAAGGGCTTCTTCAAGTCATTCCAAGTTGTGTGTTAGGGCCTTAGTTTCCCTATCGTGCTCTTGGTTGCCTTAAGGGTTCAACCAGATCTATCCATCTACCGATCCTTCACAATCATTGGATCATTCCTCCATCTTTTTATTTTCAAGTTTCCACCTTTTATCCATTTTCTTCATTGCGAGTCTTGGTGTTGAAAGATCGGGCCAACTGACGGCTAACCCCGTATCAAATTGGTACCAGAGCTTCAGGTTCATCAACACCTTCACACGTCCCATATAAAACACACAAAAATTTTTTTCGAGCTTTCAAGATCCGTCAAGGAAGTTCTACACAAAAAGAGTCACCGGAGCAGGATCCGTAACGGTTAGTTCTACTATTCTCGTTATTTTTCTGCAATTTTCAATTTCTTGAAAAGAAGGATTTTTGTGGCCTATTGTTAATTTGAATACATATTTTTTGCCTAAGATTCGATCTTTTCTCGTTTTGATCGGATTTTAACCCGTCCACCACAAAAACTCCCCCACCGCCCCAAAACCCGCAGCTTCCGGCGCCGCCGCCCAAGGCTCCGCCCCAGCGCAGCCGTCACCCAAGGCTACGACCTTCAGCCCTTGCCCGCCGCCTGCAGCCGCTGCCTACCCCGCTGTTTCGGCAGTCCCGGCGCCGCTCCCACGGCCTTCGGCCTTGAGACGCCGCCCGAGATCCCAGCCGCCGCCCCAGCCCTCGGTCTCGGCCGAGATCCAAAACCCTACCCCGGCCGAGATTTGTTCTCTACGCCGCAGCCGTCGCCCCCTCAAAACCCTACCCGAAACCCTAGCTATCGCCTCCGGCGTCGCTAAACCCTAACCCTAGCCGTCGCCTCCAGCGTCGCTAAACCCTAACCCTAGCCGTCGCCTCCGGCGTCGCTAAACCCTAACCTTAACCCTAGCCGTCGGGCCTCGTCAAACCGGCCCAACCCGACCCATCAACCGAGATCCACAAAAAAAATAAAAAATTCGGAATTGAACCAAAGAGGTTCAGTCGATGTCGGTCCGCCGCCGCCCTGTTAGTCTCGCAAGTGTGTAGTTAAAAAAAAAAGAAAGAGACGTTACTTTTGAGCTTAGTTGTTCAATTTCCGCGGTTGTGTATCTTGTGCAAGTTTTGTTTTGGCAGGCGTCCCTTTTGAGCGTGATTGATATATATTTGTTTCCCTGGGAGCTCCCTACATCGCTGCAGGGCAACCTTAAATTGCAATCCTTCCCTTTTCCCTTTTATCTTTTCCCTTGTTTCCTTTTTTTTTTTGCCTTCCCTTTCCTTATTATTTGTTTCCTTTTCCCTTACTACCTTTTTCTATTTTATTTTCCCTTTTCCTTTTTGTATTTTAATTGTCAAAAAGTCGCAAATCATCTTTTCTATTTTGAGATTATTGATTTGTTGGTTGAGAATATTGGAGGCGAGTTTAGTTTAGCTTTTCTTGCTAGCACCACACAAAAGACCCTTTTCCCTTTGAGATCTGGTTTGTTCACCTTGTTTCTTGCCTGAACGCATTAACTTGTTGATTGCTTGAGACATCTTTCTTGTAGATTCACAGTGATCCTCGCAAACCGGCTAAGAGGAAGTTGCGAAGCTTACGAGATAGGTTCTGAGCGAGACACTTGAAGAGGGTAGTCTAAGGAGTTATCTTTAACTAACCTTGACGTGTTTGCTTGTTTTGAGTTATGTCTGCAGGAAGGGAAAACGAGAACCAGATACCCGAAGTTCCACGGGGTACGGATCTCGAGACTATGATGGCCCGTGCCATGGAAAGATTAGATGCCATCGAGGCACAAAACGCAAGGGTACCCCCACGGGTGGAGCCTCCACCACCTCGTCCGCCCATATTCCGGGCCAATCCAGGAATCATGCAACCGAGACGAGCCTTACGAAGAGAGCTGGACTTCGACGATGAACATCCAGTATTGGAGACTGAAGTATATTCTAAGGCTAAGGTGCAGATACCCCCATTTGAAGGGAAGTGTGATGCTGATGTGTACCTTATCTGGGAGGCGAAGGTAGAACAGATCTGGAGTTGTCATAACGTTTCAAACACTAAGAAGGTATAATACGCTGCCCTTGAATTCACCGGTTATGCCTTAATGTGGTGGAATAACTTATTAAAGGAGAGAAGGAGAATGTTGGATGAAGACATCACCATGTGGGAACAGATGAAGGCTATCATGAGAGCTCGGTTCGTGCCACCTTACCATGGACGAGATCTGCGCCAGCGACTGGAGAACCTTAAGCAAGGTTCTATGAGCGCAGAAGAGGTGTATGCAACCATGGAAATGGCTATAGTTCGAGCCGATGTGCAAAAAGAAGAGGAAGCTACCATGGCTCGATATCTTAGGATCTTACACCCTTACTTGGCTCACGAAATAGAATTGTATGCTTACTCTAACTTGACAGATTTGCTGCACCTTGCTGTAAGAGTAGAGAAGAAGCTGAAATTACGAAGTCAGGACATGCGATCTCCGAATACCACGTGGAGAGGAAATGCCGGCCGAGACAATGGCCGAGACTCTGGCCGAGATACACCCATCCGAGACGTCAAGACCCCGGTTCAGCCCACAGCCGCTTCTACATTGGGCAACGCTACTACCACGACACCACAGGGAAGTGGTTCTAGCTCCTCTACGAGAGCTAGAGACATCACTTGTTTCAAGTGTCAAGGACGAGGTCACATGGCGCGGGAATGTCCCAACAAAAGGACATTGTTTCATCAATGACAAAGGGTATTACGAGTCGGATTCGGATGCTGAGGAAGAGGAAGAAGAGAGACCGGTTTTGCTAGCTGAAAGGGATGAAGCAGAAAAGAGTAAACTGGAAGAAGAATTTGAAACTGGATTATGCCTTCATTCCAATAAAATTGCTGAATGCTTAGATGATGAGACCACCGTTGAGTTGGTCACATCTTTACCTATGATATCCCCTGTTGATGCGATTGATTCCATAACTACTCTCATTGAGCATTCAGTTGAGTATGATGCAGGGAAGAAAACGACTGAAACGGAACAGGAGGCCATTTCCCACGGCTCACATGGAAAAGAATTGACATGTTATATATGTGCCCCTCACCCTGTTGTTAATGATGATTTTGTTGACTGCTTTGTGATTAGGAGAGCTTTGAGTATCATACCTTCTCTCGACGAAGATAATCAAAGAGAGAACTTGTTCCACACACGCTGTATGGTTCAAGGAAAGGTATGTAACATGATCATTGACAGTGGGAGTTGCAGTAACCTAGTAAGTACGGAAGTTGTTAGCAAGCTGCAGTTGACGTCTATTCAACACCCACGACCTTATAAGCTCGGATGGATGAATGACTGTGGCGAAGTCAAAATCAATCGGCAGGTCAATATCGCATTCAAGATTGGAGCATACGAGGATTCAATTCTATGTGACATTGCACCCATGCATGCATGTCACATCTTACTCGGAAGACCATGGGAGTATGACCGAGATGTAACACATAAAGGAAAAACAAACCGCTATTGTTTTACTTTTCAGGGCAAGGAATTCATATTGAAGCCCATGACTCCCACTGAGGTTACTGAGTATTACGAGAAAAAGAAGAGTAAGGAGAAGGATGCGAGAAAGAAGACGTTGATCATCATCAATGACGGCCCTCCTAGGAATTCAGATGCTAACCCTTATACATGTGCCACCTATAGCTATGTATACAAGGAAATCTGGCTGTCCATACAAAACATCGGCCTATTGCAGAGTTTTGACGACGTCCTCGACGACCTTCGCAAACCTTTGGCTATATATCATTGGGCTCATCTGGCTAATGAATACCCTCACTTGGACATTGTCATTAACTTTGAGTGATTCAAGCTGAAAAAATTTAAGTTAAAGGTGACGGTGGAAGTCGATTTATCTACACAGGAGCTCACGCGACATCTTTGTAACGCTACGCTCAGGGAGTATTTCTATCCTCTTAGAGATAAGATTTTGAGACTTATTGATGTTAAATTTATACCTCGCACTAATAAATGTTGTACTCTGGCCATTTATGTAGGTACGGACGACGAGGAACAGTCGGAGCAGGAGAATAGCACGTCCCAGCAAGAGTTGGAAGAGATAGCTGGAGAGGAAGCACATGAGGCACACGCTGAGAATGTAGAAATGAAGGACAAGGAGTCAGACAATGACCCAAATGAAACATCCTATCCCAGCCCTCCGACCGGAGATTTTTACGGAGTTCCCTCAAGACTACACTCTACGGATTCGTGGTCGAATCCTTTTCAAAAAGGGGAGAATGATGCAGTAGCATTCCTTAGCTCGACCTCATTCCCTTACACTGACGGTCCTAGTAGCAAGAGGAGACGAGTTACCCATGGAAACGATCTCGACCGAGATGTGGAGAGAGAGCTCGACCGAGATGTGGAGAGAGAGCTCGACCGATGTAGGGAGAGAGACGGCCGAGATCCACTTGATCCGTATGAAGACAAAGCATGTCAGGCTGCATTGGAAGAAAGGAGAATTCGGGCTAATTTAAGTGGCTAAATTAGGTCCAACTTGCTCATTGTTTTAAAGTCCATACTTTGACATCTTTTAAATAAAAGATGGGCTTGCTTTTAATTATTCGTTTTGGGCTTTAAGACTTGTTAGTTCAGCCCACTAGTTTATTTTATTTCTCTTTTATTTTTGATCTTATCTCTTAAAGATTTGATCTTATCTCTTTAAGTTAGATTGAACTCGATCTTGGATCAAGCCCGTAGCCCAAACAAACCCTAGGAGGACGTCCAACATGCCTATATAAGGCTTAGGTAGGAGTCTCTCCCACTTACCTTGGAATGACTTAAACACAAGTACTTTCGAGTATTGTTTCTCTTCTATCCCATATTCTTCTCGTGGAATCGAGACACCTTACTGTATGAGCGGAATCCGTTTGCCCAGCAACTTTGGCGCTGTTTTGAGTTGTGTCACTTGGATTGGCAAGTTGGTGCTCTCAATCATCTCCGGGTGACTTCTCGTGCTTTGGGGACAATCGCTTTCCCTTCTGTGTGAGATTATAGCGGAAGGGCTTCTTCAAGTCATTCCAAGTTGTGTGTTAGGGCCTTAGTTTCCTATCGTGCTCTTTGTTGCCTTAAGGGTTTAACCAGATCTATCCATCTACCGATCCTTCAAAATCATTGGATCATTCCTCCATCTTTTTATTTTCAAGTTTCCACCTTTTATCCATTTTCTTCATTGCGAGTCTTGGTGTTGAAAGATCGGGCCAACTGACGGCTAACCCCGTATCAAACTAGTTGGCTGAAAATAATATATCTAATTAAGGCCTTATTTAACAATAAAATAAGCCCAACTAAATATATTAAAAACGTCCAACATTTCTTCATTTCCATGCAGCCCTTGCATTCCATTCGAGTTCTCCTTTTGGACCAATCTTCCATCTCCAATCAGTAGTCTTCAATGTTCCGGAAATGGTCTTCACATCATTTCTAGGAATGATCTTCTTATCTTTTCTAGAAATGGACTTCATTCCATTTCTATTCTTAGCTTTTATTTCTCTCCTAGAAATGTGTTTAAGTCTTCCTCTTCTTCTTCTTCTTAGAGTGATCAACACTCCATGCTCCCTAGCTTCTATGATGATGATCTCAACTCGGGATAGGTCTTGAGATGCTCCCGCATCATAGTTGTTGACAGATTCTCAAAGATGGCCCACTTCATTGCTTGCAACAAGACGGACGACGCCATCAACGTAGCCAATCTGTTCTTTCGGGAAATTGTAAGGCTACATGGGATCCCAAAAACAATTGTAAGTGATAGAGACGTTAAATTTCTAAGTTCTTTCCGGAGAACCCTCTGGGGAAAACTTGGAACCAAGCTTCTATTCTCAACGTCCCGTCACCCACAGACTGATGGACAAACCGAGGTAACAAATCAAACTCTTACTACTGTTTTAAGAACTATTATCCGCCGGAATATCCAAGCATGGGAGGATACCTTGCCTCATGTAGAGTTTGCATATAACCGAACTGTTCATTCTTCTACACAACTGATCCCTTTTGAATGTGTATATGGTCTCAACTCTTTAACCCCACTTGATCTTATGCCTTTTCCAATGAAAGAGAGAGAGAATTTTGATGCAGGGAAACAGGTGGAATTTATCAAGAAATTGCACGAGCGGACAAGGAATCGATTAATTCAAAAGTCGGAAGCAGTGGCTGCAAAAGCCAACCATGGACGACGCCGCGTCATTTTTCAACCAGGAGATCTGGTATGGGTACATTTGAGGAAGGAGCGGTTTCCGTCTAGACGAAAGAACAAGCTGGACGCTCGAGGTGATGGACCATTTAAAGTTCTCAAAAGAATTGGCAATAATGCATATCAATTGGAACTTCCAGGAGATTACGAAGTCAGCGCTACTTTCAATGTTGCCGATCTTACTCCCTTTTATGAGGACGAGGACATATTGGATTCGGGGTTGAATCCTTTTCAAGAAAGGGAGAATGATGCAGGAGCATCTTATGCACCATCTACTACCGGACCCATCACAAGAGCCCAAGCCAAACGAATAGGAGAACAACTTGGGAAAGAGATGCATGAATTGGAGAATTGCTTTATCAAGACAGGAGCATTGGAAGAGAGCCCGAAGTTGGTAATACACGTCCAACCCAAGGAAAGACAGGAGGACGGCCCAAGAAGGACCAAAGTCAATGTTTTGGAAGAAGAAAAGAAAGTGGAAGAGTTTTGGGCTAATTTAAGTGGCTAAATTAGGTCCAACTTGCTCATTGTTTTAAAGCCCATTCTTGGACATCTTTTAAATAAAAGATGGGCTTGCTTTTAATTATTCGTTTTGGGCTTTAAGACTTGTTAGTTCAGCCCACTAGTTTATTTTATTTCTCTTTTATTTTTGATCTTATCTCTTAAAGATTTGATCTTATCTCTTTAAGTTAGATTGGGCTCGATCTTGGATCAAGCCCGTAGCCCATACAAACCCTAGGAGGACGTCCAACATGCCTATATAAGGCTTAGGTAGGCGTCTCTCCCACTTACCTTGGAATGAATTAAACACAAGTACTTTCGAGTATTGTTTCTCTTCTATCCCATATTCTTCTCGTGGAATCGAGACACCTTACTGTGTGAACGGAATCCGTTTGCCCAGCAACTTTGGCGCTATTTTGAGTTGTGTCACTTGGATTGGCAAGTTGGTGCTCTCAATCATCTCCGGGTGACTTCTCGTGCTGGGGACAATCGCTTTCCCCTCTGTGTGAGATTATAGCAAAAGGGCTTCTTGAAGTCATTCCAAGTTGTGTGTTAGGGCCTTTGTTTCCCTATCGTGCTCTTGGTTGCCTTAAGGGTTCGACCAGATCTATACATCTACCGATCCTTCACAATCATTGGATCATTCCTCCATCTTTTTATTTCAAGTTTCCATCTTTTTATTGATTTTCTTCATTGCGAGTCTTGGTGTTGAAAGATCGGGCCAACTGACGGCTAACCCCGTATCATTCATTTTGTAGTTACCCCAAGAGGGCTAAGGGCAAGGCTCCCATGATTGGCTCATCTGCTGATGATCGGGAGCATGTTGATCCCACAATTGGCACAACTGTTGGTGATGCTATGTCACTATTCTTCACTGCAGTGATGTAATTAATGTGTTAGGCAATATTTTATAAATTTTTTTACAAGTGTAATGTACTTAATGTGTTATATTCCTCACCGCAATGATGGGAATCAACCATCTTGGGTAACATCAATTATTGAGCAGCTCAATGATTTAAAGAATGTACAGGTTCAGCTGGTGGAACAAGCTCATCTTCAAGGGAGTATAATATAAGATTTAGTTTCTTACACTAGAGATTTAGGTGTTGTGTATGAAAAAATTGATACTGATATTTTTTTGTTTAGTAATCGAACTGTTACCAAACTTAAGTCTTGGAAGGAATCACAAAATGTAGTTAAAACAGCTTCTACCGGGGTTGCTTCTTCATCTAAGCAACCTGAAGTTGCAGAAGTCCAAGTTCCAAGTGTTGAGGATGTGGACAAGCAACCTGAAGCTACAGCTGTTGAAATTTCAAATGTTGAAGACAGTGAAGGCAAAACTGAGGTATATATATATACTTGGGTAACACTATAATTCATGAAATTGTGTTATAATTCTGTTTTTTGTTTATATTTTCACTTTGCAGGATATTGCTCCAGTTGAACCTCCAAAACTGAGGGTTAGCTTGCGTTTATGCAAAGAAAGCCAGTTCAAAAAGACACCCTTCCGGAGCAAAGTTAAGTTACCAAAGCTTCCCAAAAAACAGCTTTATCCCTATTACGGAACGGGAATCTTTGTACAATTTTGTGAAAGGTTCCAATGATAAAGCTTGTATTCAAGGATATATTCATCCTTTGACAGTGAAAACTTTGGAAGCTGTACTAAAAAAGACTGGTTGGATTTGGGATAAGGTAACACTTTTTTTGTCACCCAATGCACATTTTTACATTGTTATTTATACTTGACTGTTGTCTTTTTGTGTTATTCTTTTTCAACAAATTGATGAGCTAATGATGCTTCTACGCAAATCTGTGCTTGAATATCCCGAAATCTATGGCCGTCTTGCAATTTTAGGGTGTAATTGGGCGAATGCATACAACCAAATTCGTTTCAAGGAATTTTCTGAGGTTGGTGATGATACCTATGAAGATTTTGGTTAGCAGATGTAGATTTTTGACAAGAGATCAACCGGCCTTTTTCCGAAAGAACTTATATGAGGTTTGATGCGGGGATAAGCCGCTAGGGTTTCCCGATCTTTCAACACCAAAACGTGGGGAAGAGATAGATGATGGATGACGTGAGGATGATGAGAAAACGTGGCCAACGGTGAGAGATCCTGTGATTGGGGTGGATCGTAGATGGATAGACTGGACGAATCTCCTAGTCGCAATTCAACTCGTCCGTTATAATCGAATACTCAAGAGGAAGAACGATTAACTTCAAAAGCATGCGAAGTCGCTTGAAGATGGAAGAGAAACCTATCTTAGAGTCTCACCAAGAAGGATAACTCTCCTATACTCCAAACTAGGGTTTGAATAGGAGTCACACCTATTCAGGGTTTCTCGAGTCACACGAAAGGTAATACTGCAAAGTATCAAAAGGGTTTATTAATCAAAGTGAGTCCAAGTGAGACGTCTGGCATGCCTTTTATAGGCTAGGTGGGACGTTCTCCTTAAGCTTACATGGGCTGCGGGCTTGATCCAAGATCGAGCCCGGAAAGAATAAAAGAAATAAAATAACATGCGGAAAGATAAGATCGAATCTTTAAGAGATTAGATCTTCTAACAACGGATAAGGTCAATTCTTTAGGAGATAATTGACCTTCTAGAAACATAAAATAAAACAATAAAATAAAAGCAAAACCCAAATTAAAATTGTCTCAACATGGGCTGAAAATAAAATAGAAGCGGGCCTAATTTAATTACTTAAATTATCCCAAGACTTCTTAAATAAGCCCGGTCTTCTTCATTAAGCTCTTTTGTTCCTGTGTCTTCTTCCACTCGTCCATTTCCTTCTGTCGCGCGTGGCTCATACGGACTGGCCGGCTCTTGGTCTAGCCCATCTTCATTTCGAACAACATCCCCCTGGTATTGATCCAGCCACTCTTGGATCTCATCTCTCTTCGTCTCGCTTTCGTATCTAGTAGAATTACTACCTCTCTCACAGCTAGTACTCCGGCTAGTATCTTGACTGCCCAATGTCACACTTAAGTCTTCACTTTTCTTCGTTTCCTCTTCCGACTCTGTCCTTTCCTTATTCTCCACGAGACCTCTTCATTTTACCTGTTGAGATTAAGCTTCCTGATGCTCCTGCATCAAGGTTGATGTCATCTATTCGCCCTATCACATTCTTGGCAATCATTGGGTTGCATTGGAGATCAATCTCCTCCATTGGTGCATTTACGTATGTGATTGTCAACCCGGTCTGCTCAACGATGCCAAACTGCTTGATTTGTTACAACCTCTTTCTTGTGTGTTGCCTCATATGTTGAGGCTTCATGGGATGCACTCAAGGCCTTGTGATAATTTGACCAAGCAGTTCAAAGTTGTGAGGAAGGAAAACTGTCCTATAAATAAAGATGGGTATGTATACATTTTCTATCAACTTACCCATATCAATTTATTTTTTACATTCATTATTTTTCCAAATCTAACTATTGATATAATTTAGGCGAAGTTGTGGTATATTTATTGTGAAGTATATCCAATACTTGTCATCTGGTCGGAAAGATTTGTCCTTGATAAATGACGATTATGTTGCAGCTTATAGAGAACAACTCGCAAATGTACTCTTTCTAAGGGATTGGTGCAAGCCTTATGAGATGCAGTAGGTTTGTTTGATGATGGCTTTCTGGACAAGTGAATGATTTCTGGACATCTACTTATGAATCTGTTGTGTTATGTTGTATGTTATATGTAGTAACATTATGATTTTAATGCAGTATTTTGGGATATGATTTCAATTAGTTATGTATTGCTTTTAAATGTAGTGAACTAGTTATGTCTTGCTTTTAAAACTGTTATGTTCAGTGTTGGTTATCAAAGTTGGGTAAAATATTATAAGGTTGGGTAAAAAAAATTATGTTATCAAAGTAGGTTATTCAACTTGGGTAAAACTTCGTAAGGTTGGGTAACAGTTCATAAGGTTGGGCAAAAAGGTTGTGTAACAAGGTTAGGTAACAAAGTTGGGTGACAAAGTTGGGTGACAATGTTGGGTAACAAAGTTGGGTGACAAAGTTGGGTAACACATTTGGGTAACAAAGTTGGATAACAAAGTTGGGTAACATATTTGGGTAACAAAGTTGGGTAACAAAGTTGGGATATCAAAGTTGTTTAAAAGTTCATAAGGTTGTGTGACAAAGTTGGACATCGATATTGGGTAATAGTTCATAACGTTTGTTCTTACCGTTAGGTAACACTTCATATACCTGTGTTATGGTTCATGAAGTTTGGGTATTAATTGTTGGTAAAAGTTGGGTAACTATTTTTAACTTTTATGTCATTGGGTATTAAAAATATTATGGTTCAAAATATGCAATCAATATATGCTTGTAACTTTGTTTAACTAGTAACAAGTTTGATCTAGTAGTTATAAGCTTAGGTATTAAAAATATTATCAAATTAACAAGTTCACTTCTGTAACAATAATTTGCATTAAGAATATGTAAAAACATACTCCAAAACATCCTCCAAAAATCTGTAAAAACGTATTCATAATCCACTACCTACTCATCCAAATATCTTACTTTGGTTGATTTGTACAAGTCTTTTTGTTATGTCCAACTATACCACACAACTACATTTCCTCTTGCGATTCTTTACCCATGAAGCTTTAATCCTAGATTTTGACATTCTTCCAGTCCTTTTACGCCTCTTAGGAGGCTCACATGCCAACATTGTTGTTTCCAAAGTAACATTCCATTCCGATTTTTTAGGTGCAGGATATATTGTTTTCACATACCCAACCTTCCAATTATCACAAGTGTAATATTTTCCAATGAGGGAAGCTGGATTTTGATTCACACGTTTGGCTGTAGCTATGGCATGAATACACAGAATTTCTTCAATAACGAACTCGTGGCATGTACAACATCTTAATTCCAAACAAACTATTTCTCGTTCTTCTCCCTTTCGTACTTCAAACTCCAATATATTCGCATCCATCACGTACACAAAGTAGTTTGAACACTCTACAAACCTCTTTTGGATTTTTTTTTTCTTCAATATTTGGAGCTAAATCTACCCAAGCATTAGATTTCTGACGACGCTCTGCAAACCACCTACTCATGAACTGTCTAATCTCATCCAACAATGCTAAAACTGGATACTCCCTTCCATCCTTCATAACTTTATTCACACTTTCAGCATTGTTACTGGTCATAATGTTGTACCTTTTAGCCGGAGAGAATGCAAGCGCCCATGTTGATATGTCAATCTCTTGAAGTTACTTTCCAACCCTCGGTTTCTCCTGTCAAATACCCAATGAACTAGGTGAATCAGAAAATATAACTTAATTAAAATACATATGGAAACTGATTGTTAATATAAATGAAACTTACCATTGTTATATTATTAAGTAGTTCCATGCACTTCACCTTTTTATAACCCTTTGTAGCATCTATGAACATTCCCAAGACTCTGTTTGATGTTGTCCTCTTTCTAAGATTCCCTTTAATATGCCAAATACAAAATCCATGGAATGCTCTTTCATAGTGGGTTGAAATACCTTCTTTTTTTTATATAGAATTATGCCTATCAGAAATAAACACTTGTTCAATGTTGTCCGGTATGATCTGCTTCATGTTTTTGAAAAAGTTGTAACATCCAGAATTTTTATTCCGGACTTAGAGCGTTTTGTAGATCTTCCCGCAGGCACGAGGTGCCGAGTGCCGGGATTTATTCCTAAATCCCGAGCCGACTATGCGTTATTCCCCTTTTTCGCTTTCCGACCCTTCGTTTCGAGTTGAGGTGACAAGAGGTCATTTCCGATCCTTCGTTCCGAGCTGAGGTGACAAGAGGTCATTTCCGACCCCTCGTTCCGAGATGAGGTGACAAGAGGTCAGCTGACCCCTTGATCCCCTCTCCCCTTTGGCAGCCCTTGTCCCCTCTCTCTCTCTCTCCTCTCTTTTCTCTTTCACGTTACTCTTTCCTCTCTTCCTCTCTTCTCTCTCTTTGCTCTTCTTCCATCTTGGGAGCTCTTGCATGTGTGGACTGTAGTAGAGGGAATCCAGATCAAGTGTGGTAAGCTTCTTCCTCTTCCTTCCTTCTCCTTCATTGTTGTCTTCCCTTTCTTCTTCCCTCCTTCATCCATGGTCATGGATGAAGCTCTTGAGAAGCTTTTTCCTCAAATCCTTGCATGCATGTGTTCTTAGCTGGATTAGGTCGTGGAGAGTAGTCTAAGATCAGTGGTTGGTGTTTGGAGAAGACCCAGCAAGGAGAGGAGGACATTGGAGCCAAGGATCCATAGTCGAAGACGAGCTTCTGCAGCGAAACCGCGGGGGCGGCTCATCACAGCCGCAGGGGCGGCTCCAGACCACCGCAGGGGCGGCTCCTGCCACCGCAGGGCCGGTGACTACTCAGCTAGAGAGCCGCAGGGGCGGCGACAGCGATCCGCAGGGGCGGTGACTGCCTTGGACCCTAGGATGCATTCCTAGGGTCCAAGGCATTCCTAGCTTTCATGTGTTGAGAGTGTGGTGAGTACCTTGGACCCTAGGATGCATTCCTAGCTTGAGGGTTAAGTGATCTAGCTTAGATCACTAGAGTGATGTCTAAGACTTTTTGAGCGTGAGCATGTGTTGATATGTATATCTTCTTGTGAGCAGGTTGTGGGCTTCCTCCTTAAGGAAGCGAGAATGTTGTGAGTTGAGTGTGGTGACGAGGTAAGTCTCCGGACTTACTTAGCTCATATTTTACGTATTAGTATCGATGTGTGTTGGTGGTGTGTGCTTGTGTTATTGTTCATGTTATAACAACTAAACCGGTAAAAAGGACCACCGACTTTATATTTTGGCCCAAGTGTATGATAACGGGCGGTGACATCATCTTCCTAGCTCTTGCGAGAGTCTAGGAGGTTTTCGGCGACTAGCCCGGGCGGGTAGACGGTCGGGTGCATCAGTACCATTCCTTGCCGGTAAGTAGGGACCGAGGCGAGACCACGGTGGTTCTCGTGTCACAAACCTAAGTTGAATTAGAACGGGATACGACTTAATAATAAAAAGATAATAAACCGGACTTGTGAGTTTTGGAGTATGTATGTGTTATGTGATGAATATGTGTATGTGCCTTCACCTCTTTTCTAATGCTTCGAATATGAGCTAACGGTTTTAAACCGTTCATGTAGATGCCTTGCAGGTTAGGGACGCCGCCGAGTGAGGTGGTGGAGTGGACAGCCAGGGTCTCCGTACATTATAGGACGGGGACGTTTTTTGGGTTATGTCTTTGTATTGTGGATTGTGGTTTATGTTGTACGGTTTACGTTTTCTTATCGGAGTTGTGTCGTTTTGAGGACTCGGCTGATTTCCACCTTGTATCTTTACATTTCAATTTCTCGCATACATTATAAACGATTTTGAGTTTTGCCTTTATTTGTTCCTTGTTGGAAAGATCCGGTGAAATTGTTGTCAGGCTAAGGGTCGGGACCCATTGTGAGGTCTCGCCCATACAGTCCCGAGTCCCGCGGATATGGGGTGTTACAAAAGTGGTATCAGCGCCCTAGGTTGACAACAATGGCACTCACAATCTTTTAAAGGCCGAATGAGGAATAAACCGAACCCACATGGGATCTGACTTTCCGTTTTCAAAATCATGTGCATGAGTCGGGTTTGGGTTAGAATGTATGGGACCACCACTCCTTCCGCAAACCTCGGCGACTTAGATCTCTGGATTTGATGTAGGTATATATATTATTACATAGTTATATATATATATATATATATATATATATGGACTTAGGATGTTTTTGGAATTATATGTACCTAACTATGTATGTGACCTTAGGATGTTTTGAGCTTGTATGCCTTCGACGTATATTGTGATCATGCTTACCTTTATGCCTTTAAAAGTTTTATCATACCGAGATCGTAAGTATTACCTACGTATTTATACATAAGTAAACTTCACACGCTATCAGATGGCACGTACGAGAGCTACCGCTTACGTAGGACCCACCAGGGGTAGGCCCCCTCTTCCTCCTACCGCCCCGAGACGGGGACGAATAGGAAGACCTCCAGGCGCGAGAGGTAGGGGTCGGAGACGTATCCCCATTGCAGACCCGCCAATTGTGGGTGCACCAGCAATTGAGGTCCCCGTAGAGGACGTCGCCGAGAGCATCGTTCCCGAGGCTAGGGATAGGACCGTTGGGAGGTCCGGGGCGCAGGGTGCTCCATCTACCAGGACTGGGGGAGCGTCCGTTGGAGCTACCGTGTTTAGATGGATTACGTACGACGAGTTGAGGAGGCGTTTAGGACGGGAGCACCACCTCCCGCACCACCGGTGCCTGCACCAGCACCTGTGAGATCAACTGAGGTCTCGTAGAGGGTGACTCAGATTAGGGCTGCACCAGAGATAGTTGCACCAGCAGTAGTTGCACCCGAGCCGGTTGTGGAGGTTGTTAGGTCGAGAGGCGAGATGAGGTCTCCGAGACCTGATTCATGGTTGAAGGCTTTCAACCAGCAGCATGTACCCTACTTCGACGGGAAGGTAGGGTTAGAGGTCGAGCACTGGATTGGGCATGTGGAGTCGGCTTTAGAGGCGATCCGTTGTCCAGAGGAGAGGCAGGTTGAGGTAGTCCAGACTTTATTTCGAGAGCAGACCCAATATTGGTGGAGGACAGTTAGAGGAGGTGTGACCAGGATGGATCAGCTGTTGAGCCTCGTTAGGGAGACCTTTTGCCTGGATTCACTAAGGAGAGACAGGGTCCAGGATTTCGTGGAAGCAGGATTCGAGGACGTCCCAGTCATTGAGGTGATTAGACGATTTCGGACGGAGTTAGCCTTGCTGGGACCCGCCGCACATCCAGCGGACCAGCATGTGTATCTCTTTTCCAGGAGACTGAGGGAGTCCACCCGTGGTTACCTTGCGGGATTTCGTTGTGACTCACTGGCGGAGTACCAAGACCGAGCTTCGGCGAATGAGAGAGACTGCCCTGGGTCTAGGAGGGTAGCACAGTCCGGAGGACCGGACAAGAGACAGAGGACAACACCAGCTAGTTCAGGGACCGGAGTAGCGGGTCAGGGACGTAGCTAGACTCCGGGACGTCCCGGTCCTCAAACGTCGAGGCAGGCCTCGGACGGGGGACGTCAGTGCTACGGTTGTGGAGAGTTTGGACACGTGAGGAAATCATGTAGGAAGCCGCCCGTGGCTTGTTTCACTTGTGGTCAGATGGATCACCGAGCCGCTTTTTGCCGTCAGGGCAAGTCACAGTCGTAGCAGGGTTCCTCGCCTGCTGGCGTACAGGGGGCAGTCAGAGGCCGCCACAATATCAGTCACAGGGCTCTCAGCAGAGGGGCTAGGGTCAGTTTCAGACCCGTACACAAGGGTCAGCCTAGGGACAGGGCCGAGGTAGAGGCCGTGGTGGAGGTACCATGAGACCAGAGGCACAAAGGCCAGGGTATTTGAGTTGAGGAATGTCGT
>CM008284.1:32555345-32577264 GCA_002319775.1 Fagopyrum tataricum
TCTCTATAACTTCATTGCTCACAGCAATTGCTACAGCTTCCATTTCTCTATAACTTCATTGCTCACCATTGCTACAGCTTCCAATGATCATGTTGCATACCTTTCCTTGTACCAAACACCTCGTATGGAACAAATTCTCCTTTGATTGTCCTCATTGTTTGTGGGTAGGATGCTCAGTGCTCTTCTAATGACAAAACAATCAAACAAGTCTGCCGTTAAGACCTTCCTATTATTCACGTCGGGTTTACCAACGTCAATACTCATGTAATCGTCCTAGGTTTCATTCTCCTTTGGATCATGACTGTACATCTCATCATGTTTGTCTAGGTCATGCTCGTCGATATCCATCTTGCTTGGAGTGCCTAAAACAATTTCCGTGTCAGGGATTATTTTACTAGTGTGAGACACAATCCCTCCCGAAGGGTAGCTCATCTATGTCCTCGTCCTCTGCCTTGTCGGTTATGAAGGCCGACTTGACTTCCTCAGCCTCGTCGGTGTCGGAGTCTGACTCATAGAGTCCCTTGTCGTTGATGAACAAGGTTCTCTTGTTGGGACATTCCCGAGCATAATGCCCTTTTCCCAGACATTTAAAGCAAGACATATCTCTGGCTCGTGACGAACTAGAGTTACTTCCTTGGGGTGTCGAGTTTGGGGTCTAATTTGACGCGGTCGGTGGCTCCGGGAGTCACGGCGGCTGCTATGTCTCGGTTGCTGCTTCCTGGTTCCCTGCTGCTACTACCTTGATCTCTTCCTGAGCTTCTATTCCACGTTTGGGGGGGTCTGTCGGTCTTGGTTGCGTATTTTCAGTTTCTTCTCCACTCGCACAGCCAGATGAAGTAAGTTTGTTACGTTGGTGTACGCATACAATTCTATCTCATGAGATAGGGTAGGATGCAGAATCCTGAGGTACCTCGCCATTGTAGCTTCTTCATCCTCTTGAACATCGGCTCTGACTATGGCCATCTCCATTGCTGCATAAGCTTCTTCAGCGCTCATAGACCCTTGCTTTAGGTAATCTAGCCTTTGTCGTAGTTCTCGTCCATGGTATGGTGGAACGAATCGGCCTCTCAGAATGGCTTTCATTTGGTCCCACGTAGAGACCTCGGTGTCTAGGCAGCGTCTTCTCTCTTTCAACAGATTATTCCACCACATTAAGGCATAGCCAGTAAATTCGAGTGTTGCATATTGTACCTTCTTAGGTTCTGGAACATTGTGACAACTCCATATTTGCTCCACTTTCGCTTCCCAGATGAGGTACAGGTCAGCATCGCATTTTCCTTCAAACTGTGGTATCTTCACCTTGGCCTTAGAATAGATTTCAGTTTCTAGCACAGGATTTTCGTCTTCCCTATCCTCAAAATCTAGTTCCCTTCTCAGATTACTTCTAGGTTGCATAACACCTGGGTTAGCATGTAGAGGCTGTCTAGGAGGGCAACGTTCGTTGACTCGGGTCTCCAAGACTTCCATCCTTTCCATCATTCTTGCAAACATAGTTTCGACGTCCATGGCTCTGGGTTTGGTTCTGGTCTCGTTTTCTCTCCCTGAAGTAGACATATCAAATATTCTATTTGCCTGCAATTTTCTCAACCAAAATCAATTATTCTTGAAGAAGAAAATTAAAAGTAGCCTGAAAATTAAAAAGGTAGGGAATGGCTCAAAAAGGGGAAATAAAAGGGCTTGAAGCAACGGAATTTGATAAGTGTCTGCAGGGGACACAAAGGTGAAACAAGGGATATTCACAGGGGATATAAACAATATGAACAAGGAAATGCTCCCTTTCTTAAGAACGAAAAGGGTCTTTTGTGCAAGGGACCCAAGGTGAGATGATCGGTCCCGTTCGCGTTCACTTTTCCACTCCTCTTCTAGATGTCTTTTTTCTTTTTTGATGTTGCCAAACCCTAGGAGGGATGGCAAGGCTGCTGGCGCCGGCTGGTGTTGGCTTGGGTGCTGTAGTGGTGTTGGGCGGTGGCGGCGGCGGCTACAACCGGCGGGTTCTAGGTGAACCGTGGGCTGCAGGGGGCAGCCGAGGCTGCCGGAGAGGGTGGCTGGTGATGGTGGGGCCGAAACCGGCGGCACAGGGTGGTGGGCGGCCGACTGAGGGCGGCGGGGATCCGGCGGTGTTGGCGGCGGGAACTAGGGTTCCGGCGCCGATAAAATCTTTTCTTTTTTTTTTGACTGACCGAACCCTAGGAGCGTCGGCTGAGGGTTTTCTGAGGTGGTGGTGGGATCCGGGAACTAGTGGGGGGTTGGTGGCTGTCGGCCGCAAGGATCTCGGTCAAATCTGGCCGAGATGGAGGCCGAGACTGGGGCTGTGCTTGGCTGAGGGTTGATGGAGGGTGGTGGTGGTTGTGGTGATGTTGGCGGAGGGTTGGGCGGCGCTGGCGTGAGGCCGAGCGGCGCAGGATAGGATCTCGGTCGAAGCCGGCCGAGATCGGCGAAAAAGAGAATTTTTTTTTTGATAGGGCAGTGGCTGCTGCGAGGGTAGGGGACGGTGGTTCAAAAGTGACCGTGGCTAAAAGATCGTCTTGGTTGGTTTTCCCCAATTAGCCCGAATAGGTTTTCACAAGATGAACCGTGGGTTTTGGCAAGAAAAAGATTGAAACTTTGGCTGAGTTATGGTGAGATAATTCAGGCCACAATTAATCCTTTTCAAGATAATGATTTAGATTGTGAAAAAGCAGAGTGTCTAGCGTGAATAGATATACTAACCGTAGCTTTTCTGCTCCCAATCGCTTGTTTTTGGTTGAAGCCTCTTGACAAGCCTTGAAGCTTCGATTTTTCGACGGCGGGGTTGGTGTTTATGAACCTTAGCTCTGATGCCAATTTGATGCAGGGATAAGCCGCTAGGTTTTCCCGATCTTTCAACACCAAAACGTGGGGAAGAGATAGATGATGGATGACGTGAGGATGATGAGAAACGTGGCCAACGGTGAGGGATCCTGTGATTGGGGTGGATCGTAGATGGATAGACTGGACGAATCTCCTAGTCGCAATTCAACTCGTCCGCTATAATCGAATACTTAGGAGGAAGAACGATTAACCTCAAAAGTATGCGAAGTCGCTTGAAGATGGAAGAGAAACCTATCTTAGAGTCTCACCAAGAAGGATAACTCTCCTATACTCCAAACTAGGGTTTGAATAGAAGTCACACCTATTCAGGGTTTCTCGAGTCACATGAGAGGTAATACTGAAAAGTGTCAAAGGGGTTTATTAATCAAAGTGAGTCATGTTGGACGTCTAGCATGCCTTTTATAGGCTAGATGGGACGTCCTCCTTGAGCTTACATGGGTTGCGGGCTTGATCCAAGATCGAGCCCGGAAAGAATAAAAGAAATAAAATAAATGCGAAAAGATAAGATCGAATCTTTAAGAGATAAGATCAAACTAACAAACGGATAAGGTCAAATCTTTAGGAGATAATTGACCTTCTAGAAACATAAAATAAAACATTAAATAAAAGCAAAACCCAAATTAAAAATGTCTCAAAGTGGGCTGAAAATAAAATAGCTAAATGGTTCACTTAGCCACCTAAAATAGCTCGAAGTCTTCTTTCTTCAAATGCGGCCCGAGCTATTCCCTCTTCTTCCACGTCTAGGTCCTCCTCTATTGTGTAGCACGTTCTTGGCTCCTCCTCTCTAGTATGGCACGTTCCTCTCACGTCCCGTTGTTCTCTGCTTGAAGTCCTTCTTCTCTTGGTTAGTCTCGTCACTTGAAGTACTGACGGTAGGCTCCTTGATGCTCCTGCATCAGATGTCCCCTTTTGATGAGGGTCCGGGACAGGATGTCCCGAGGAGAGGCACCGCAGTTTGTCACGGGAGCAGACGGACTACTGAGACGTCAGGGACGTATTTGTGTACCGTCGGATCAGGAGCTGAGAGAGCGGATTTTGTAGGAGGCCCATTCCACACCTTACTCAGTGCACCCAGGCGCGAGTAAGATGTACCAGGACATTAGGAGATCCTATTGGTGGGGCGGGCTCAAGCCCGATGTAGCTAGATATGTGGCCCGATGCGCGACCTGCCAGCAGGTCAAGATCGACCATCAGAGACCCGGAGGAGAGCTTCACCCACTGCCCGTGCCGCAGTGGAAGTGGGAGGACATATCCATGGACTTCGTGACCGGTCTGAGACCGAGTAGGAGCTTTGATGCGATATGGGTGGTAGTAGACCGGCTGACGAAGACTGCACGTTTCATTCCTATACGGGAAACGTGCCGGTGAGTCGTTTAGCCGAGGAGTTTATCCGGCAGATTGTGAGACTACATGGAGTCCCGAGGACCATCGTCTCGGACAGAGACGGGCGTTTTACCTCGAGATTCTAGCAGTAGGTACACGCCCCCCTAGGTTCGAGTCTCCAGTTCACCACCGCATACCATCCCCAGACCGACGGCCAGTCTGAGCGGACTATTCAGACATTAGAGGATATGCTACGAGCATGCGTACTAGACTGGGGTCAGGTATGGCCAAATCATCTCCCGTTGGTCGAGTTTTCGTATAATAATAGCTGGCACCCTTCGATTGGGATGGCACCGTATGAGACATTGTATTGACGGAGATGTCGTACTCCCTTATGTTGGGACAAGCCCGGGAGCTCTAGCGTTGTGGCTCCGGATCAGGTACAGGACGACATGACGAGAGTCGCTTTGATTCGGGAGAGGATGTTGGCTGCGCAGAGTTGTCAGAGGTCGTATGCGGATAGGAGGCGTAGACCTCTCGAGTTCAGGGTAGGAGCTCAGGTGTGGTTGAGGGTATCACCGACGCGAGGCGTTAGGTGATTCGGCATTAAGGGGAAGTTAAGCCCCCGATATGTCGGTCCATTTGAGATTTTGGAGAGAGTCGGTGAGGTGGCATACCGGTTAGCATTGCCACCGCGGTTGGAGGGTATACACCCGGTCTTCCATGTCTCTCAGCTGAGAGAGTACGTACACGACCCGAGGCACATCATCAGTCACGAGGACCTAGTGGTCGAGCCGGACCACACTTTCGCAGAGCACCCGATAGCGGTCTTAGAGCGGAGTACGAGACGCCTACGATCGAAGGAGATACCGATGTTGAGGATTCAGTGGTCGAGGCGAGGAGCCGACGAGGCTACATGGGAGACGGAGGATAGTATCTGGAGGAACTATCCCGAGTTTTATGCAGATCTAGCGACATCGATAGGACCGTCGGGTTAGTCCCGAGATCTTCCTTGTTTGCCTTATATGTTATGTGATTTTGTTTGAGTTATGAGCACCTTGCGAGGTCGTGATGTGAATGCTATACGTAGACTTGGTTTAGAGCAGATAGTGTACCTTTTATGAGTTCTACTGGGTTACGAGACGGGTGTGTTGGAGAGTAATGGGTTTAGCAAGTTTCGGGAAGAAACTTGTTCTTAGGGGGGTTATTTGTAACGTCCGGAAATTTTAAAAACAGATAGGTATGTTTTTCGTAATTATTTTACGAAAATGTTCGGAAAATATTCTGACCCTAACCGTAAATTATTTTACGGAAATTGTTCCGGAAATATTCCGACCCGTAACATCCGTTACGAAATTATTTTAACGAGTTTTATTGTATTTGAAACTATTTATTTATTTCTTATTTTTATTTCTTTTTCTTTCTTCTCGGCTGCTTCTTCCCGCTCGGCCGCCCGCCTAGCACCCTAGCCTTGCAGGAGCACTCTCCACGCAAGCTAGCCGCCCAGCCTCTGCACCACTCGCGTCGCCTAGCTCCTGGAGCTACCTAGCCGACCCCTCGACTCGGATCTCTCCTCACCACCTGCAGCCTACCTTCTCTCATCCTTGTCCACCATCTCTCCCTCCATCACCTCTTCTTCAACCCTCTGCAACCATTTGTTTCGCCTCCTCCACGTTGCACATCCACGCTCACCTCCATCCCTCACTCTCTGTTCTGCGCTCTCTCTCTCCTCCCACCCCCGCTTCTCTCTGTCGTCGCCGGAACACCACCGGACCAAGCTGCCACTGTTGCGAGCTTTTGCGCGACCTCCTCCCATCTTCGTTTCCACCGGAGCACGCACAGGAGAAACACCATTCTTCCTCAGATTCCTGCAACCCCACCTGAAGAGATTCTGGACCGCCGCTCCTCTTCTCGAGCCTGTCGCTGGAACCAAAAGCCGCCGATCTCCTCGCTGCCCTAGGAACCGCCGCCAAGCCTCGCCTCCACGAGCTCGCCGGGAAACTCGCGAAAGAAGCCAACAGAGCCTTCCCCCGCGCCTGCGTCCTCCCTGCCGCCGCCGCGGACTGGTTCAACAGCCTTTTGGCTTAATTACAATCGGGCCCCCTCTTTTAGGTATAATTACATTTCAGGGCCCTCAGCTTTTGGTTAATTGCATAATGTACCCAGCATTTTGTTTATTACAGATTTGACCCATAATTCTGGATTGTTGCATTTATATCCTCTGATTGGGTTTTTGTCGGGAAATTGCCCCAAGGTTTTAATCGTGGTTTTAGGACCAAGTTGCTAGTATCGAGCTTTTGCCCCGGAAGGGTAATTACGGGATTTTAACGTTGGCTTTTGGAAAACGAGTTTTACCTTAGGACTTTATATATTTTATTGTATGATCAAATTTAGCGTATGAGCTAAATTTGTTTAGTTTTGGTGCTAGGTTCCGAAGCCCGATAAAGGCCAACGAATCCATATCGACATTCATAGATCGTCTTCCATCCTTCGATGTCCCGTGAGTACCCTCTCCCTCGAGTTAATATCTTATCTCGATCTAGTTATGTTTAGTAGTATCATGATAGGTTGGAACTAGCATAACTTAGAAGAAATGCCAAGTAGTGGCTTTTGGGACTTTAGGAGAATGTGATGAGCGTGTTTAGACCTCGTTAGCTTTTACGTCATTATTGACTGTGATTATGATAGACTCTAGGATGCGGTCCTAGAATGTGAGTCAAATGATCTTGCGTAGATCATTTGTATAGAAGTCCTAGACTTCTTGAGTTGAGCGGGTTTTTATGGATACCTTGTTGTGAGCAGGTTGCGTGCTTCTTCCTAAGGGAAGCGAGAGCGTTGTGTGAGTTAGCTTTTGGGACGAGGTAACTCTCCGGACTTACTTAGCTCGTATTTTATGTATTGGCATTGCTGTGTGTTTGGTGGTGTGTGTTTATGTTATGCTATAACAATTAAACCGGTAATTAGGACCACCGACCCTATATATTTATGTTGGCCCAAGTGTACGAGAACGGGCGGTGACATCACTGCCTACGACCAAGGGAGTCTAGGAGGTTCTCGGCGACTAGCCCGGAAGGTTAGATGGTCGGGTGCATCCGTACCATTCCTTGCCGGTAAGTAGGGACCGAGGCGAGACCATTGGGGTCTCGTGTCACAAAAGAAGTTGAACTAGAATGGAATACGACTTAATAATGAAAGATAATAAACCGGACTTGTGTGATTTATGTTTTGTGTTATGGATGTGTTTGTGCCTTCACCGCTTTTCTAATACCTAGAATATGAGCTAACGGTTTAAAACCGTTGTGTAGATGACTTGCAGGTTAGGAATGCCGCCGAGTGAGGTGGACGAGTGGGCAGCCGGGGTCTCCGTACATTATAGGACGAGGATGTTTTGAGTCATGTTTCGTGTTCTTGTTTATGGATGTTGTCGTACGTTTAGACTTCGTATCAGATTATGTTGTTTTGAGGACTCGGCTGAGTTTCCAAGTTGTAGTTTCTTACTTTTCGGCTTCCGCATACATTAAAAATGTATTGAGTTTTCGCCTTTATTTGTGTCTTGTTGGAAGGTCCGGTGAAATTGTTGTCAGGCTAAGGGTCGGGACCCATTGTGAGGTCTCGCCCGTAGCACCCCGAGTCCCGCGGATTTGGGGTGTTACATTCAGTTATTGAAGTTAAGTTCTTTTATTTCCCTTTGTTATTTATTTATTTGTCTTTCTTTGATATGATTTTTATTGGCTAGAACCTTGTGGTTCCAAGGTTGACAGGGATTTGTTTATGTCTTTGATTATGATCGATTAGATTGTGCTTTGTTTTGGATTTGAATTGCTTGAAATCCTAATGGTTGGCTTGGACTTGAATCTAGTTAGAATCCTTCTAGCTAGTAACCTAAGTTGGAATTGTGACTTACCCGGTGATTTTCCTTCATAGATACATGAGTGACTGATCATAGGTAATAAAGGTTCATCCTTTATTGGTTGAATGTGCTTAGATTCCTTGCTAAGTAGGGTAATACCTGAGACTTACCCGGTAATGGTTTACCTTTCCCTTAGTTTTGTAACGCCCGGAATTTTATTCCGGACTTAGAGCGTTTTATAGATCTGTCCGCAGGCACGAGGTGCCGAGTGCCGGGATTTTATTTCCAAAATCCCGAGCCGACTCGTCGTTTTTCCTTTTTTTCCGCTTTCCGACCTTTCGTTCCGAATCGAGTTGACAAGGGGTCATTTCCGACCCCTCGTTCCGGGAAAATGGGACAAGATGGCTGCTGTCCCATCTTGGCAGTCTTGTCCCCTCCCTCTCTCTCCTCCACTCTCTTTCACATTAGATTCATTCCTCCCTTCCATTCCTCTCTTTTGCTCTCTTCTCTTCTTCCATTTTGTGTGGAGATCTTGCTGTGGACAGCTTGGAGAGGCATTTCAGATCTGTTGGTAAGCTCCTTCCTCTTCCTCACCTCTCTTCCTTGTTGTTTTTCCCTTCTTGATGCGGAGATAAGCCGCTAGGGTTTTCCGATCTTTCAACACCAAAACAAGTAGAAGTAGATGGATGGTAAGACGTAGAGATGGAGTAGAAAACGTGGATAACGGTGAATGATCCGATGGTTGGGATGAATAGTAGCTAGATAGTCTGGTTGAATCCCCTTGAAGCAACCGAGAGCACGATAGGGAAACTAAGGCCCTAACACACAACTCGGAAAGATTGAAGTGACTCTTCCGCTATAATCGAATACTCAAGAGGAAGAACGATTAGCCTCAAAAGCATGCGAAGTCGCTTGAAGATCGAAGAGAGATCAATCTCAAAGTCTCACCAAGATGACGGCTCTCTCAAAGCTCCAAACTAGGGTTGGACGAGCATCTCACCCGTCCAGGGTTTGATTAGGCATCTCACCTATTCAGGGTTTCTCGAGTCTCACGAGAGAGAAATACGAAAACGTATTCAAAAAGGGGTTTATTCAAGTCTGACTGAAAACAAACGTCCAACTTGCCTTATATAGGCCATGGACGACGTCCAAAACAACATACATGGGATGCGGACTTGATCTAATATCGAGCCCAAACTAATTAAAAAGAAAAGATAAAATATGAAGAGATAAGATCGAATCTTTAAGAGATAGGATCTTCTAGCTAAAAGATAAGATCAAATCCTTAAGAGATAAGATCAAACTAACAAGATAAGATAAGATAAGATAAGATCAACCTTTAAAAGATATAATCATATCTAGATCTTATCTAAACTATTAAAATAAATAAAAATAAAAGCAAGCCCAATATTATAAAGTCCAAATATGGGCTGAAAATTAAATAGCTAGTTGGGCTGAAAATAATATATCTAATTAAGGCCTTATTTAACAATAAAATAAGCCCAACTAAATATATTAAAACGTCCAACACTTCTTCATTTCCACGCAGCCCTTGCATGCCTCGAGCTCCTACTTGCCCATGCAAACATGATCAATCTTGATATCTCCCATCTCCAATCAATAGTCTTCATTGCACTTCCGGAAATGGTCTTTTGCAAATATTCCATGAATGATCTTCATTCGTTCTCCTCATCTTCACGTGGCATTTGCAAGCCTCGAGTTCTTCTTCTGGACCAATCTTCCATTTCCAATCAATAGTCTTCAATGTATCTCCGGAAATGGTCTTCACATCATTTCTATGAATGATCTTCTTATCTCTTCTAGAAATGGACTTCATTCCATTTCTAGGCTTGGCTTTCATTTCTCTCATAGAAATGTGTTTAAGTCTTCCTCTTCTTCTTCTTAGAGTGATCAACACTCCATGCTCCCTAGCTTCTATGGTGATGATCTCAACTCGGGATAGGTCTTGAGATGCTCCTGCATCACTTCTTCTTCTTCCCTCCTTCATCCATGGCTATGGAGGAAGATCTTGAGGAGTTTTTGCCCAACTCGTTGCATGCATAGGTTCTTAGCTCGATTACGTCAAGGAGAGGTGCCTAAGACCAGTGATGGGTGTTTGGAGAAGATCCAGCAAGAGAAGAAGGACTTTGGAGCCAAGAATCCACGATCGAAGACGACGTTCTGCAGCACGACCGCGGGGGCGGATCATCACGGCCGCAGGGGCGGCTCAGCACAGCCGCAGGGGCGGCGCAGCACCGCCACGGGTGCGGCTCGGCATGGCCGCGGGGGCGGCGGCAGGCTCACGGTCCAGCACAGCGCGGGCGCGGCTCGGCACGGCCGCGGGGCGGCTCCGGGGCTCCAGACCACGACGGCCGCGGGGGCGGCTCCCTTCCGCCGCGGGTGCGGCCGGCAGCGCCGCAGGGGGCGGCCTCTGGTTCCGCAGGGGCGGCTCCAGCTCCGCCGGGGCGCCAGCTTGACTCCGCGATTGCGTTTCTTCGACAGTAGGTTCCTCCTCTCCTTTCCTCTTCGTTCCTTCCTTAGTATTGATGTTGGATCATGTTAGTAGCATGCCTAGGATGGATCTAGAGTAGCTTGGAATGCCACTTAGTGGTTGTGAACCTAGGAGCCCTTAAGGCTCGATGTAAGTGATGGATATGAGCATGTGAGCATGATGGACCTTCTAGGCTAGCTTGTGCCTCTTTGGTTGAGGATTACTCTTGTGGAATTATGGACTATTGTGGGCTTTTTCATGTGTGGAGAGTGTGATGAGTACTTGGGAACTAGGATGCATTCCTAGTTTGAGGGTTAAGTGATCTTGCATAGATAACTAGAGTGAAGTCTAAGACTTCTTGAGTGGGAGTATGTATTGATATGCAAATCTCTTGTGAGCAGGTTGTGGGCTTCCGCCTTAAGGAAGCGAGAGTGTGGTGACTTGGGTTTGGTGACGAGGTAAGTCTCCGGACTTACGTAGCTCGTATTTTATGTATTAGCATTGATGTGTGTTTGGTGGTGTGTGTTTATGTTATGTTATAACAATAAACCGGTAATTAGCACCACCGACCTTATATGTATATGTTGGCCCAAGTGTATGATAACGGGCGGTGACATCACTGCCTACGACCGAGTGAGTCTAGGAGGTTCTCGGCGACTAGCCCGGCGGGTCAGATGGTCGGGTGCATCCGTACCATTCTTTGCCGGTAAGTAGGGACCGAGGCGAGACCACGGTGGTCTCGTGTCACAAACCGAAGTTGAATTAGAACAATATACGACTTAATAATATAAAGATAATAAACCGGACTTGTGTGTTTTATGTTGTGTGCTATGTATATGTTTGTGCCTTCACCGCTTTTCTAATGCTTAGACTATGAGCTAACGGTTTTAAACCGTGTTGTAGATGACTTGCAGGTTAGGGACGCCGCCGAGTGAGGTGGAGGAGTGGACAGCCGGGGTCTCCGTACATTATAGGACGGGGACGTTTTTTAGCCATGTTTCATATTGTTGTTCATGGATGTTGTCGTACCTTTAGACTTCGTATCAGGTTATGTTGTTTTGAGGACTCGGCTGAGTTTCCACGTTGTATTCTTACCTTTCAGTGTCTCGCATACATTGTAAACGTTTTCGAGTTTTGCCTTTATTTATGCCTTGTTGGAAGGTCCGGTGAAATTGTTGTTAGGCTAAGGGTCGGGACCCATTGTGAGGTCTCGCCCGTAGCATCCCGAGTCCCGCGGATTTGGGGTGTTACAAGTTTGTAGTCTGGTTTGTTTAGAATTTCCTACCTCTCTACCTTGAGACTTACCCGGTAATAGGTAGTTGGTTTGAAACTAGATTGTCTTGAGACTTACCAGGTAATAGTTTGTCAGCCTAGAAACGTTCATCCCTGCGGCTTTTCTACCATATATCTATATGAGTCTTCCTGAATCTATATGTATAAACAATGATGTTGAACCCTTGGAATCCATTTTCTTTCCTTTAACTTGATTATCTTTGTTTTCCCTTTTTGTTTGTTTGTTTTGACTTTCAATCAATAGTGACAACTGATTGCGAGTCCTTTAAAACCTTTTTGATTTCTTTCCCTTATCTTTTCCAACCTCATGTCTTTAATTGAGATCTATTCTATTTATAATCATCATTGCATGTTAATCCTCCCAGTCCCTGAGATCGACCCTGGAATACTTACCTTTACTGTGATTGACCCATACACTGTGGGTTCGTTGCTATTTAGGGAATTATCACAGGTTATAAATATAAAAATATCCCTTCCTTGTTTTACTAACTTATAGGTCTTTATCATTATTGATAAAGGTTTATAGGGGCGAAAAACCAGCGAACAAGTTTTTGGCGCCGTTGCCGGGGACTGAGAAAGTTTAATTTTTTTGTTTTTGATTATTTATAGTTTAGGTCTTTCTGGTTACTTTTGATCTCGTTTTCTTTCTGTCTTTGTATTCTTCAGGTACAAGATGGCTTGGAATAACGGGTTTGGCTCTTGGAGGTATTGTGAGGGTTACGTTTATAATCCTTTTTAGAGAAACACTCAAACCCCCACAAATTCAAATACAACCTCTGCAACAACCTCCCGAAGATTAGTTAAAGTAGATGTGTGAAAATTTATTGAGGATGTATGATGGGTTAGAAAGGAGATTGTCTCGCAGGGATGAACCTCAAACGCTAAACGAATTACAGAGTTCAAGAGAGAAATCTGAAAGCATTTTAACTCACAAGGAAGAGGTTCATCCAAAGGAAGAGCGCATCGAGGATGAAGAGACGACGAAGGAGGAAGACGGATCGGACAACCCTATCCCGATCTCGGCCGAGATCATTCCTATCTCGACCGAGATTCCTGTGCAGAAGGAAAATCTCGGCCTAATTCCTACAAATCTCGGCCGAGATTTCTTACATGGTTGCCCGAGATTTGCTGAAAATCGTCCTTGTGGCTTCCATCTTACTCGAGCTGCGCCTAAAAGCTGGAGGGCAGTGCCAAAGGAACCTCCCAAGGTTAGATTGAAGCTTCTCCCTGACCAAAAGAGCTTATCGTTCAAGTATGGGGTAACCCACAGGTTACTATCCCTTACCATCTTTTATTGTTGGGAAGAGTGGAGATCTTCCAACAGGACATGAAGAGAGTTCTCAAGAAGAAAATCTGTGGGTCTTGTGAAGAGTGGTTGAAAGGACTGGATGAGCAGTCCATGGTTTTTGATGTGAGCTAACACAACCACAAAATTAGGTCCGGCTAGAGACCTTAAATCAAGCGCTTCTCGGGAGGCAACCCGAGATTTGAGTTCTTCCCTTTCTTGCTTTTGTTTTTGTTTTTGCTTTTTGCTTTTGTGTTTCTACGCGTATAGTGTCTTGTCTTTTCGGGTTTTTAGGTAATGAAGAATAGTTGCTTGAAGGAGATTGCAAGGCCGCTTGTTTCTAGTACCACTTTCATTTAAATGTGTCATATCGCTGATTTTTACATTGTGAGTATTCTTTTTCACTTCTATTTATTCTTCACATTGGAGACAATGTGAGTTTTAAGTATGGGGTGGGATACCCGCAGTGTTTTAGCATGTTTCTTTTCTTGTTACACGTTTCCTTTTAGCATGCATAATATATATATATATATATATATATATATATATATATATATGTAATGCTTCTAGGAATGAAATAACCCCTATGACGATATTGTGCTTGTGAATTGACTTTTGATTATTACTTTGAGCTCAATTTGATTTATGGCATATATGGGATTTGAATACTTTGCTTGAATTTTATGTGAATTATGAATATTACCTTGTCTAGTTGGATTGAGTTTGGATAGTTGAAGCTTCATGATAAGTTCTTATACATTGCATAGGGATGATTTAAGCAATTCGACTTCATTCTTCTTCTATCTTTATCATGCTTAGCCCCTCAAACATTGAATCTCTTGTCTCCTATCCGTGAATTAAGAATGTTTTGTTTGAAGGAGTGTGCTTTATTGATGTTATGAATTGTTTGAAGAAGTTTGAATGATGTGAAATGTGATGTGATGAAGAAAAGCAAAGCTTATAAGGGATTGTTAATTGGCTATGAAAGATGAGTAACTCGGTACCATTCAGATAGTCGGGTGTTTGTGCCTTGCCAAAGTCTGATTAGTTTTAAAAACATTCCCTTAGAGTAGATTTGGTATGTGCATTTTTGTGTGAGGTACGTGAAGAAAACTAAGCACCAAGGTTTCGGCTACTGTGCACCAATGCCTTTCACTCAGGAAAAAGAAAGAAAGAAAAAGAAAAGAAAAGAAGAAAATCTGCAGATTATGAAAGGGTTGTGAATGTTGAGTTAAAAAGATAACGTGTGTTGTTTCTTCTTCCCAGATTAGCACCACATGACCTAAATTACATCCTACCCTTATTAGTAATTTTGATGATGAATGTGAAATTTTTGTAAAGTATGATTATCCTTTTTATGCCTATTTCATTTGATCTTAATTGAATTATATCTTTAACTATGAAACTAGCACTATAGAGGGTGATCATAATTAGAAGCACTTCGCGTTTTTGTTTTTGTTTTTGTTTTGCATAGATAATTCATTTTATCTTATCTTAGATTTACTACTTGCTTGAGGACATGCAAGGATAAATATGGGGTATTTTGATAACATGATTTATCGACCTGTTACACTCGTGCATTTAGTTAGATTTCCCCTTTCCGCATTCATGTTTTAACCTTAGTTTGTGCCATTTATGCTTGTTTAGTTCTACTTTGCACGAATAGATGTGTACACACACTATTTGTGGCTTTGTAGGTGATTTGACACATTTTGGAGCTAAAACGACGTATTTGAGGATCAAGCCTCAAAGTGGACGCATTGGAGCAAGCGTACGTGCACGGGCAAAGGCGAGGAATCGAGCTAAAGGCGCGAAGGAACGAAGAAGACCGCGTCTCAGACCGAGATGGACCGATCTCGGTCAGACCAGACCGAGATGGTCCATGCTCTCGGCCGAGATTTCATATGGCTCGGCCGAGATGGTCTTACCTCGGCTGAGATTTCATATGGCTCGGCCGAGATGGCCTTAGCTCGGCCGAAATTTCATATGGCTTGGCCGAGATGGCCTTAGCTCGGCCGAGATGGCCTTATCTCGGCCGAGATGGCCTTATCTCAGCCGAGATGGACTTAGCTCGGCCGGGATGGTCCGAGCTCGGCCGAGATTTCTTGATCTCGGCCGAGATTTCCGAAGTGCTGACGCGTTGAACTTTCTGTTGCTGAATCTCGGTCCCGACTCGCCTGATCTCGGCCGAGATTTCTGCCCGAGATATCTTGTTCGGCGATTTTATCTTATTTTTGGATCGGTTTTGGCCTAGCCCGTCCTTTGGAAGATTGTTGCATATAGAAACGAAACTCTAGGTTATTTCTAAGGGTCCGAATTAGTCAGTTTATTTTAGGGTTAGGTTACCCCATAGGGGGGAGCCGCCTCCTTCCTTTCCCTTCTTCTTCTTTTCCATTGTTCTTCATTAGTTTACATTAAAGTTTCATACTTTCACACTGAGTTTTGTTGGAAATACATTGTTGATATGATTGTTATTGGCTAGAACCTTGTGGTTCCAAGGTTGACAGGGATTTGTTTATGTCTTGGATTATGATGGATTAGATTGTTCTTTGTTTTGTATTTGAATTGCTTGAAATCCTAATGGTTGGCATGGACTTGAATCTAGTTAGAATCCTTCTAGCTAGTAACCTAAGTTGGAATTGAGACTTACCCGGTGATTTTCCTTCATAGATACATGAGTGACTGATCATAGGTAATAAAGGTTCATCCTTTATTGGTTGAATGTGCTTAGATTCCTTGCTAAGTAGGGTAATACCTGAGACTTACCCGGTAATGGTTTACCTTTCCCTTAGTTTGTAGTCTGGTTTGTTTAGAATTTCCTACCTCTCTACCTTGAGACTTACCCGGTAATAGGTAGTTGGTTTGAAACTAGATAGTCTTGAGACTTACCCGGTAATAGTCTGTCAGCCTAGAAACGTTCATCCCTGCAGCTTTTCTACCATATATCTTTGTGAGTCTTCCTGAATCTATATGTATAAACAATGATCTTGAACCCTTGGAATCCATTTTCTTTCCTTTAACTTGACTATCTTTGTTTTCTCTTTTTGTTTGTTTGTTTTTGACTTTCAATCAATAGTGACAATTGATTGCGAGTCCTTTAAAACCTTTTTAAAACCTTTTTTATTTATTTCCCTTATCTTTTCCAACCTCTTGTCTTTAATTGAGATCTATTCTATTTATCATCATTGTTGCATATTAATCCTCCCAGTCCCTGAGCTCGACCCTGAAATACTTACCTTTACTGTGATTGACCCATACACTGTGGGTTCGTTGCTATTTAGGAAATTATTACAGGTTATAAATATAAAACTACCCCTTCCTTGTTTTACTAACATATATGTTTTTATCATTATTGATAAAGGTTTATAGGGGTGTAAAACTAGCGAACAACGATAGACGTTGCACGCTCAGCTTCTCTGTTTGACGTCGAGGGCCTTTTCTTGATCCATGTGGCTATCTCCTTAGGGCTCATGGGTCTAAGTGTGATAGTAGTGCACTGATGCTCAAAAGTATATCGATTAGTTCGTCCCTAGTGGCTGACATCTCGATCATATTCCCATGGTCGACCTAGTCAAAGATGCCAAGTAGTCATAGGGACAACGTCACATAAGATGGTATCTTCATACCTTCCTAGACGAAAACTGATGTAGACCTGTTTATTAATAGCCAACTCTCCTTGTTCATTTATCCAAGATATGTTATAAGGTGCGGGGTGATCTATCAAGTCTAGTGGTCATTTAGTAACCATTTCTAGACTAGCAATGTTACAACAACTACCACCATCTATGATTAAATCACACACTCTGTCCTTAACAACACATGTACTACGGAAAATGTTTTCTTTTTGCTCCAAATTTAGAGTCCTCATGTTTTTCAAAACATCAGGGAGTTTAGAGATACTCCCTTTCTTTGATTCACCATCCGATGGTTGGGGTTGTGTCTTGTCCTCCTTTCCTGGTGTTGACATGATTCAAAACATTAAAACTCGTTAATGTTAGTTAAAGATAAACTCTTAGACTACCCTCTTCAAGTGTCTCGCTCAGTAACCTATCTCGTAAGGTTCGCAACTTCCTATTAGGCGGTTTGCGAGGATCATTGTGAGTCTACAAGAAAGATGTCTCAAGCAATCAACAAGTTAGTGCGTTCAGGCAGAAAACAAGGTGAACGAACCAGATCTCAAAGGGAAAAGGCCTTTTATGTGGTGCTAGCTAGAAAAAAAAAACTAATCTCGCCTGCAAATTTCTCAACCAACAAATCAATAATCTCAATTAAAAGATAATTTGCGGCCTTTTGGAAATAAAAATACAAAAAGGAAAAAGAAAATAAAAATGGAAAAGGCAATAAGGGAAAAAAGGAAACAAGCAAAAAGGAAAGAGAAGGCAAAAAGGAAACAAGGGAAAATATAAAAGGGAAAGGAAAAAAGGGAAGAAGTGCAATTTATGGTTGCCCTGCAGCAATATAGGGTGCAATTTATGGTTGCCCTGCAGTAATATAGGGAGCTCACAGGGAAGCAAATATATATCAATCAAGCTCAAAGGGGTGCCTGCCAAAACAAAACTCGCACGAGATGAACAACCTCAGAAACTGAAAGACTTAGCTCGCAAGTAACGTCCTTTTTTTTTGTACGGCCTTTGGCCTTCTTCTCTTTTTTTTTTGACTACGGACTTGCGAGACTAACCAAGGGCGGCGGAGCAACGGCGGTAGAGCGGCGGCGGACGGCTGTGCGGCAACTTCAAATTTTCTTTTTTTTTTGTGGATCTCGGTTGATGGGTCCGAGATAGGTTGGGTTGGGCCGGTTTGACAAGGCCCGACAGCTAGGGTTAGGGTTTAGCGACGCCAGAGGCGACGGCTAAGGTTTCGGGTTAGGGTTTCGCGGCGACGGAGCCGACGACTAGGGTTTTGGGTAGGGTTTCGAGGGGGTGACGGCTGCGGTGCGGAGAGTGAATCTCGGCCAGGTTGGGGGTGTGGGTTTCGGCCGAAACCGAAGGCTGGGGCGGCGGCTGGGTGGTGGCTGGGCTGGGCGGCGGCCGGCGAAGCGGAGGCTGGGTAGGGCGAAGGCCGGCGGAGCGGCGGCTGGGTAGGGTGGCGGCCGAAAAAACGAAAGGAAGGGGCGGCGGGGTGTTTTGTGGTGGTGGATGGGTGAGATTCCGATGAAGGACGAGAAAAGATCAGATCTTAGGCAGAAAAATGTATTAAAATTAACAATTGGCCACAAAAATCCTTCTTTTCAAGGAAATTGAATGTGGAATTTAAAATTGCAGAAAAACAACGAGAATAGTAGAAACTAACCGTTACGGATTCTGCTCTGGTGACTCTTTTTGTGTAGAACTTCCTTGACGGATCTTGAAAGCTTGAATTTTTTTGTGTTTTGTAAAAGACGTGAATATGGTGTTGATGAACCTGAAGCTCTGGTACCAATTTGATACGGGGTTAGCCGTCAGTTGGCCCGATCTTTCAACACCAAGACTCGAAATGAAGAAAATGGATAAAAAGATGAAAAATTGAAATAAAATGGAGGAATGATCCAATGATTGTGAAGGATCGATAGATGGATAGATCTAGTCCAACCCTTAAAAAGCAACCAAGAGCACGATAGGGAAACAATGGCCCTAACACACAACTTGGAATGACTTGAAGAAGCCCTTCCGCTATAATCTCACACAGAGGGGAAAGCGATTGACCCAAAAGCACGAGAAGTCACCCGGATATGATTGAGAGCAGCAACTTGCCAATCCAAGTGACACAACTCAAAACAACGCCAAAGTTGTTGGGCGAACGGATTCCACTATTCGCACAGTAAGGTGTCTCGATTCCACGAGAAGAACATAGGATAGAAGAGAAAAATACTCGAAAGTACTTGTGTTTAATTTCAATCAAAGATGAGACATAATGACGTCCTAGAAGGCCTTATAAAGGCATGTTGGACGTCCTCTAGGGTTTCCAACGGGCTATGGGCTTGATCCAAGATCGAGCCCAATCTAGCTTAAAGAGATAAGATCAAATCTTTAAGAGATAAGATCAAACTAAAAGGAAAATAAAAATAAAATAAACTAATTAAAAGCAAGCCCATCTTTTATTTAAAAGATGTCCAAGAATGGGCTTTAAAATAATAGATCTAATTAAGGCCTTATTTAATAATTAAATAAGCCCAATTAGCTCTAAATAAACGTCCAACTCCTTAGACATGCAACTCCATGCTTCTTGACATTGAATCCTCTTCCTTGCTCATGCATACGTGATCATGCATGTTGTAACACCCCAAATCCGTAAGACTCGGGGCGCTACTGGGCTAGGATCTCACAATGGATCCTGACCCTAGCCTGACAACAAGTTCACTGGATCTTACAACAAGGCACAAATAGATTAAAACCAAACATCAAACTGTAATATATACATATCAAAAGGTATACAAAGTACCGCTGAGTACAACCAAAACATGTATCTGTACATACAAAATATCCCATATCCCACGCATAACCTAGTGTACGGAGCCCACAGCGGATCACCCATCTGGATCACTCTGCAGTTCTCCTAATCTGCAAAGTATCTACAACACGGTATAAAACCGTTAGCTAACCATTCATATATAAGATAATGCATAAGCACAAACACAAATCATGGAATCATAAACACATAATCATGTTGTCACACATTTATCCGGTTAATCATCTTTATATAGTTCAACACTCAAATCGTGTATATATATATATATATGAATATAAATATATGTGACACGAGGAATATATAATCCTCGTCTCTGAGTGGTAAGTGCCCGTCCCGTATACCAGATATGGCCTGACTACAAAGAACCTTCCAGACTCATCTGCGGGATGAAAGGGCAAGTTGTCACAGCCACTACAATGACGGTCACTAAACCATAGGTCGGTAATAATCAACATCGCATGCTATAAAGCATATAACAAACACCACTCATGCAAACATCCGATATAAGGATGGTAGCTAAGTAAGTCCTACGGACTTACCTCAACCTCGGAATACTCTCAACCACGATCCACTCCAATCTGGAGGACAACACTGCCTAATAACAAGGCATAAAGAGATATTACATCTCCTATCAATCAAAGGGGTCACACCTAGACCCAAGGGATCCATAAGGATCATATCCAACTTATAAACCTCGATAATCTACTAAACCTCAAAGCCATAACCGGCACATATCGATATCATAGTTATCCTCATCCTATCCTCATACATATACCTAGCATGCTACTAACCCACTCATACTAGGAAAGGGAAAGGATCTACACTACTCTAGGTAGATCCTGTACAAGACGCACCTGCATGACAAGAGGGATGCAGGGGCGACGAAATGGCAGGCGCGGAGATACTCCCACGCAGGGGCGGTGACCGTGGTCACAGGGGCGGCGGCGTTGGAGCGCGGGTGCGGTGACACAGTCACGCAAGGGCAACAGCTCACTGGCGCGGGGGCGGCGACAGTGCAGAACGGGATCCCCGACTTCTCTTCCACTCTTCACACGATGATTTTCACTTCATCGTCAAGCAATCATCACATACATATATATACACATATGAACATCAATATATACCTAGGGAATCCACTCCTAAGCTAAGGGAAGAAGAAATGACTCAAGGAAGAAGGAAGAAAGAAAGAAAGAAAGGAAGAAGAAACACTCACCACAGCTATAGCCTAACCAGTCTGGAAATGATCGCAAAACACCACTCAACTGGCTCCCAAGTTCAGCAACAACACACAACATCAACATCATCAAAGCCACACCACAATTCACTTGCAAACTTAAGGAAACTCAAGAACAGATCAAAGGAGAAGGAAAGAGGAAGAAGAACGTGAGGGTAGTTGGAGAAGATAGATAATGAAGAAACCCTTCATCCTAAGGTAAGGAAAGGTTTTAAGAGAAGAGAAGGTAAAGCATGGTCAAAAGGGTCAACAAAACCGACTGCAGCCGCAGGAAACCGCAGGGGCGGGCATCCTAAGCCGCAGGGGCGGAACACGAAGCAAGCCGCAAGGGCGACTACCCTCCCTCGGCTCCTAATTAAAGATCAAGGCTCTTACATCTCACCCCCCTAAAACCAAGTTTCGTCCCGAAACTTTTTGCAATCCAAATCCTCTCGGACCCATATGTTGAGGTATAACTCTCTCTATCGGAGGTATCACATTTCCGCTCATAAGGTATCAACCTATATAACTCGATAACCTCAAATACAGGCATGGAGAAAATCGTCATCTCCAGCAACAAGATCACTATACTATCCAAGGCATAGAGGAAAACTTTCCTATGTCTAGCCAAACTATCTCATGAGGGCATAGAGGATAAACATCTCTAGCCGAACTATCATCATCACATCGCAATGGAATAGAGGAAAAACATCTCTAGCCGTATCATACTCATCACACAAGGGCATGGAGGAAAAACATCTCCAGCAATATTTTGTCCATCCAAATAGCATGGAGGAATAACCATCTCCAGCTAAACCCTAATCACATCCCAATAGCATGGAGGAAAGAACCATCTCCAGCTATAATCATCAATCGCACTAGCACAGCAAGATCTAATAAGATCATATATCACATCATAACTAGTACGAAAATAAACACATCATAGCATATAAGCACATGATCACAACGCTCACCAAGATAGTACTAAGATCTACTCGTCGATCCTACAGGTACATCTATCTCGGCGTTTTACTCTGGATAGTTCCTCTTAATACTATCCTCAGTCTCCCATGTAGCCTCATCAGGTTCTCGTCTCGATCATTGTATCCTCAGCATAGGAATGTCCTTCGAACACAGGCGTCTCATACCTCGTTCTAGAACCGCAATCGG
>CM008284.1:32587264-32632059 GCA_002319775.1 Fagopyrum tataricum
ATCCTAGGAATGGCCTACTCCCACAACCGTCGGTCAAGTGAGGAGTTTCCACGGCCTAGCAACCTTCTATAGACGTTTTGTGCGAGATTTCAGCACCATAGCAGCCCCACTCACGTCCTTGACAAAGAAGAAGGTGCCATTTGTGTGGGGAGATGCTCAAGAGAAGGCGTTTAAGGAGTTGAAGTGGCGGCTGTCCCATGCACCTCTCCTAGCTCTTCCGGACTTCCACCAAACCTTTTGAGGTCGAGTGTGATGCTTCGGGTATTGGCATTGGAGGAGTACTCATGCAAGAGGGTAAGCCACTAGCCTTCTTTAGTGAGAAATTAAAGGGAGCATGTTTAAACTACTCGACCTATGATAAAGAACTTTATGCATTGTTTAGAGTATTAAAAACATGGCAACATTATTTATGGCCTAGTGAATTTGTCCTACGTACCGATCATGAGTCCTTAAGACATTTTAGGAGTCAAGATAAGTTAGATAGGAGACATGGGTAGATGGATGGAGTTTATAGAAACTTTTCCTTATATCATAAAGTATAAAAAGGGCAAGGATAATGTTGTAGCGGATGCTCTCTCTAAGGAGACACTCTTTAATCACAACTATGGATTCTAAGGTCTTAGGTTTCTATTATATTAAGGATCTATATGTTGATGATTCTGATTTTGGAGACATATTTAAGCAATGTGCATCTAGAGGAGCCTTTGATAAGTATTACTTGTTTGAGGGATTTTCTATTTAGAGTTGATAAAGTGTGCATTCCTAAGTGTTCCCTTAGGCTATTACTTGTTGAGGAAGCCCATATGGGAGGCTTAATGAGGCATTTTGGGAAGAGATAAGTCTTATCATATGCTGCATTCACATTTTTATTGGCCTCATATGCTTAGAGATGTAGAGAACTTGCTTAAGAGATGTCTTGTGTGTTTAAAGGCTAAGGCTAGATTGAAACCTCATGGATTGTATACCCCCTTACCCACGCCTAAGTCACCTTGGGAGGATATTAGTATGGACTTCATTGTTGGGTTACCTAGGACTAAGAAAGGGAGAGATTCGAATTTTTGTGGTAGGTAGATCGATTTTCTAAAATGGCCCATTTTATTGCTTGCCATAAGACCGATGATGCTTATAATGTAGCTAACTTGTTCTTTAGGGAAATTGTTAGATTACATGGATTACCTAGGAGTATAGTGAGTGATAGGGATGTTAAGTTTCTTAGTTTCTTTTGGAAGACTCTTTGGGGTAAACTAGGGACGAAGTTGTTGTTTTCGACTTCTAGTCATCCTCAAACGGATGGTCAAACCGAAGTAACTAATAGGACATTAACAACCATTTTGAGGGCTGTTTTAAAGGATAATTTGAAAGCTTGGGAAGATGTCTTGCCTCATGTAGAATTTGCATATAATCGTACATTACATTCTTCTACTAACCTAACTCCTTTTGAGTGTGTGTATGGGTTGAATCCTTTGACCCCTTTTGATCTTATACCGTTGCCCATAGAGGAACGAGTAGATTTTAATGCAGAAAAACAGGTGGAGATCATCAAGGAAATGCATGAAAGGACACGCAAAAGGCTAGAGGAGAAGGGGAGGCAAGTGGCGGCCAAGGCAAATAGGAACCGCAAGCAAGTGTTGTTCGAACCGGGAGACCTCGTGTGGCTGCATTTGAGGAAGGATAGGTTCCCGGAAAGGCGCAAGTCCAAGCTATCACCTAGGGGAGACGGACCATTCAAAGTACTACGTAAGGTTGGCAACAATGCCTATGTACTAGAGCTCCCGGAGGACTATGGAGTGAGTCCTACTTTCAACGTAGGAGATCTAAGTCCCTTTGAGTCAAGTGATGCGGATAGTGATGATTCGAGGACGAATCCTTCCCAAGAAGGGGAGTATGATGAGGGACCATCACCAACAACCCCTACTAGTCCTACAATGCAAGGGCCAATCACTAGATTAAGGGCAAGAGCAATTCAAGAGGAGGTGTCCAACTTGTTGGTGTCTTTAGCTCCTAAGGAGACCATTGATGATCTATTGCTGATTAAGGCTTCCTTAGTCACGTTAATGATGATTCCCAACGACTTAGACGTGGAAGGGAGACCATGCACACGTGATTTGGAGCCATGGAAGAGCAAGGAAGAGACACTTGTCCTGGAATTGCAAGAAATGGAAGATTGAGGCTTTTGGAGCTTCTATTGTATTTTATATCATCTTTTGGTATAAAATACAAGACTTTTATAACCTTTAGGCTCAAAACATTTTAAGGGTTATTTTTATTTGTTTTAGTTTGTTTTATTTGTTTTATTGTCTTTTTTGACAAATGTTATTCCTTTTTTTAGATAGAAGAGCAAGGAAGAGACACGTCATCAGTCACGAGGACCTAGTGGTCGAGCCGGACCATACCTTTGCAGAGCACCCGATAGCGGTCTTAGAGCGGAGTACGAGGCACCTTCGATCGAAGGAGATACCGATGCTGAGGATTCAGTGGTCGAGGAAAGGAGCCGATGAGGCTACATGGGAGACGGAGGATAGTATCCGGAGGAACTATCCCGAGTTTTATGCAGACCTAGCGACATCGATAGGACCGTCGAGTTAGTCCCGAGATCTTCCTTGTTTGCTTTATATGTTATGTGATTTTGTTTGAGTTATGACTTATGAGTACCTTGCGAGGTCGTGATATGATTTCTATACGTAGACTTGGTTTAGAGCCGATAGTGTACCTTTTATGAGTTCTACGGGGTTACGAGACGGGTATGTTGGAGAGTGATGGGTTTAGCAAGTTTCGGGACGAAACTTGTTTTTAGGTCGGTTAATTGAAACGTCCGAGAATTTTATTCCGGACTGAGAGCGTTTTGTGGATCTTTCCCGAGTATTTATTTTGTTTTGAATACGTTCACGTATATCCGTATTATTATATTTTCGTAAAAACGTCGAAAAAGTTTTCCGAGTCAAAATAATTCCGGTTCCGGTTTTCGGGTTACTTTCTCCTATTTTAAATTAATTAATTATTTATTTATTTACCCTTTTATTTCTTTTCTTTTTTCTTTTTTCGTTCTTCTTTTTTTTCTTGGAGCTACTTCCCGCCCGCCTAGCTAGCCCTGCAGGAGTGACTAGCCGCCCGCCTACCCGACCCCTCGGCCCTGCGTCCTCGTCCCCCTGCACGCCATCTCTTCACCACACTCCTCTCCCTCTACTCTCACCCTAACACTCCAGCTCACCCTCCATCTCTTCTTCACCCTCCTCCCCGCTGTTCTGTCCTCGCCGGAGTTAGAGGCCGCCGCCACCCCCTGCAGCTGCCAGCGGGACCGACGGAGCCACCCTCCTCCCGGCCGGAGCCCTCCCCCGCGCCTGCGTCCTCCCTGCCGCCGCCGCCGCGGGCTTGAACAGCCTTTTGGCTTAATTCCAATCGGGCCCCCTCTCTTTTGGTATATGTACATTTCAGCCCCTCAACTTTGTGTTAATTGTAGTTTGTACCCAGAGTCTTGGTTATTACAGTTTTGACCCAGATTTCTGGATTGTTGCATTTATACCCTCTGATTGGGTTTTTGTCGGAAATTGCCCCAAGGTTTTAATCGTGATTTTATGACCGAGTTTCCAGTATCGAGCTAATGATCTAACCTCGATCTAGTTATGTTTAGTAGTATCATGTTAGGTTGGATCTAGCATAACTTAGAGTGAATGCCAAGTAGTGGCTTTTGAGACCATAGGAGAGTGTGATGAGCGGGGTATACCTCGTAGGCTTTTATGAAGTTCTTGACTATGAGCATGATAGATTCTAGGATGCGGTTCTAGAATGAGAGTCAAATGATCTTATGTAGATCATTCGTGTAGAAGTCCTAGACTTCTCGAGTTGAGCGGGTTTTTGATGGGTATCTTGCTATGAGAAGGTTGCGTGTTTCTTCTCAAGGGAAGCAGGAGCGTTTTGTAAGTTAGCGTGTGGAACGAGGTAAGTCTCCGGACTTACTTAGCTCATATTTTATGTATTAACATTGATGTGTGTTTGGTGGTGTGTGTTTATGTTATGTTATAACAATTAAACCGGTAATTAGGACCACCGACCTTATATGTATATGTTGGCCCAAGTGTATGATAACGTGCGGTGACATCACTGCCTACGACCGAGTGAGTCTAGGAGGTTCTCGGCGACTAGCCCGGCGGGTTAGATGGTCGGGTGCAACCGTACCATTCTTTGCCGGTAAGTAGGGACCGAGGCGAGACCACGGTGGTCTCGTGTCACAATAGAAGTTGAATTAGAACGGAATACGACTTAATAAATAAGATAATAAATCGGACTTGTGTGATTTATGTTTTGTGTTATGTATGTGTTTATGCCTTCACCGCTTTTCTAATGCTTAGAATATTAGTTAACGGTTTTAAACCGTTTGTGTAGATGACTTGCAGGCTAGGGATGCCGCCGAGTGAGGCGGAGGAGTGGACATCCGGGGTCTCCGTACATTATAGGACAGGGATGTTTTTGGGTTATGTTTTCATATTGTAGTTTTTGTTGTACGGTTTAAGTTTCGTATTAGAGTTGTGTTGTTTTGAGGACTCGGCTGAGTTTCCAAGTTGTAGTGTCTTGCTTTTCGGTTTCCGCATACATTAAAAACATTGTGAGTTTTCGCCTTTATTTGTGCCTTGTTGGAAGGTCCGGTGAAATTGTTGTCAAGCTAAGGGTCGGGACCCATTGTGAGGTCTCGCCCGTAGCACCCCGAGTCCCGCGGATTTGGGGTGTTACAAAAGTCTGAAAAGTGGGTGTGGGGATCAAGGGGTCAGCTGACCTCTTGTCCCTCACCCGGACCGAGGGGTCGGAAATGACCCCTTGGCATTTTTAACCCGGAACGAAGGGCCGGAACGCGGGAAAAGAGGAAAAACGACGAGTCGGCTCGGGATTTTTCTTAGGAATAAATCCCGGCTCTCGGCATCTCGGGATTACGGAAGAACTATCAAGTGCTCTAAGTCCGGAATAAAATTAATAAAATTCCGGACGTTACATCTTTTGTGGTGCTTCCTCAAAGATTTTATTGCCACGTGTCAATTTATTAGAATTTTGAGTTTTTTTGTTGCCATATTAGAATAATATAATAACTCTTCTACAATGCTTAATATTTAAATTAAAAAAACTTTCTTATAAAGTTGCCTTATGTGTTTTTGGTTGTTATTGTTTTTTCGTTTTTTTTATTATGACGATATATCCAAGCCAAATTATTACCGAAGATTTGAGTTCGCATTTTGTGTTTATGAGACTTCCGGAATATCAATCATTACAATGGTGTAGTAGTCGGAAAATTAATGGTTTTAGTTGATGATGCATCACGTATTTTGTTTGTATTTTTTTTAACGGTTTTTTATCGCTTTCTTATATGGTTTTGATAGGATGCATATACATCCATACGGTCGTAGTGGACTCCGATTTGATGGTTACAATTCTAGCGTAGAGTCATTGGAAGTCGATTTTACCTTCGTCGTTGTGCTCACAACACTCTTTGTCTATCATTTTGTAAGTTAGGTTTGTTAATGGAGAATTGAGTGGTGTTTTTGGAGAAAGTGAAAGAGTGTGGGGAAAAAGACGGAGAAATGTATTTAGATGCGTGTATAGCTAAGAAAATGGAGAAGAATGATAAAGAGGAAGAGTTTGGTGTATTGATCAATGTTTTCTACTTATCTTTTTTTTTTAAAATAATTTATTTAATTTTTAATGGTATAAATTGTGTAAGTATTCTTTAACTATTTTTGTAATCTCTCCCTCTCTCTCTCTCTCTCTCTATATATATATATATATATATAAATTGTGTAAGTATGCTTTCACTAGTTTTGTTATCTCTCTCTCTCTCTCTCTCTCTCTCTATATATATATATATATATATTAGATCACAAGCTTTTTGGATCACTTCATCGTAAAAACACAGAAATATTTGATTTGGTTTAGAAGAGATGAAATTCATATTTGTAAAAAAAATAATTGTGGGTTAAATCTAACAACAAGGAGACGATTTCCTCTACATGGAACACCAAATTATTTAATAAGGATATTTATTGCTCTACATGGAATACCAAATTATTTAATAAGTATATTTATTTTTATTTCACGTTTAAATCTTTTACAATTTTTTAAAATAAAATTAGAATCATTTTGGTAGATCATAAAATAAAAATTATCGTTTATTACCGCAATAATTACATTTATATATAATGAAATTGATACGATTAGATTTCTCTATGTAAATAAAACTTGGTTATATATTACGTACAAAAAATAAAAAAATACAAATCATAGATATTAACAAAAGTAAAATCCTTCTTCGATATAACCAAAGCATTTGATGTGACAATTTATAAATTTGTTAAAACATATAGAGATGTTACATTAATTGTATGAAAAGTTAGAATAAGAAGATATACCTAAATAACATATGACATTTGATATAACAATAAATGATAAGGAAAATGCAGAACAAAAATGACAATGAAGGTCTTTAAAGTTTATAAGCCTCAATACCACCATTAATTTCATATTAAAAAAGTGATTCATTATGCAAATACTTTGACCAACCAAGATTTTTATCAATATATTTTTAAAAAAAAAGGACTATTAAAAATCATAACTAAGATCTAACCTTTTTTTTTAGCATTTAGATATTTTTTTAAAATAAATCCCGCACAAGGTGCGGGTATTACACTAGTTGTTTCTTACTTACAAAATCAATCAAAGAATAGAGAGTTTTGGTTGGCAATTGTTGGTGTTTGCATTTGCTTGGGTTGAGTTTGTTTGTGTCAATCTATCTGGATTGGTGCTTCGAATCTTCACGAGTCCCTCCTTGGGCTAGTTCCGTCTTGAGAGCTTGAGTAAGGTTGTTTTGGAATTTGGTTTAAGACATACGTGAGCAAGGGTCTTGACTACCTATTGTCAAGGTTCTCCCATTGTTGTTCTTTGGTTCATCCTTCTTTCCACGTCACTCATCTTGTTCATATTTTCATCTTTTCTCAAACTTCTTTGCATTGTTCTTTAGTTGGAGTCAATTGAGCCTAGATCGGTTAACCCACGGGTATTCCCGTATTAGATTTGTATCAAAGCAAAGTTGGTACTTTTGATTCTTTCTTTTCGTACATTTCTTTTCTCTTGAGTTCTACTTATCTAATTGTGGATCTTGACTTGTGCTTGAGTGATCGTGAAAGTGTTAGCCTTCCTACCCTCGGAACGCTTGGCCGGCCTTCACCCTTGAGAAAGCTTTGAGCTCCACACACAAAAACATGGTCACTTTGCTACACAACCAACGCCGTGTTTATAGGAGCCTTTTGAGCGGCTGAATTAGTCGTCCACGGCAATCTCCTCTACCCAACAATATCTCCTATTTGTTCCAAGTAACCGGTTTCTAAGTTTAAAAAAATAAAAAAAAAAAATAGAGAAACAAAGCCAAGGAGTTTGAATCTAAAGAGCTTATCTACCTACCATAGCCAGCGCCATTTCCAAAACCACTCCAAGCACAAGGAAAGGGTTCTATCTTAGTAAGTAGATATTCGTGTTCCAATTTCGTTGCTTCCTTCCTTAATCAAGTCTTTCTATCTAGTTTCACATACACTACTCAATATTAAACTAAATCTAATCCTTCAAGTGTTTCGTCTTGTTGTGAAGCATGTCTAGGTCACGAAGTCCAAGTAAGGCGAGTAGTGAGACCATTAGTCCAAAAATGTTCAATCTACTTAAGCAGCTATATGCATTGATTCCGTTGAGAGCCTCTCCAAGCGAATGGAGACAATGGAGACAAGAACTCCACCCCCACGAACGCCACCCATGAGAGCAACGTATGAGTTTGGGGACCCTCTCACGTCCCAAGAGAGGCGGTTCATCAAGGTCCATTGGGACAAGGTAATAACCAATACGACGCTTTTCCTAATGTGTCTAATGTACCACCTTTTGTTGATGAACCTCAACACCCATAAGAGGGAGTTTTTGAAGAGGAGACATGGGAAGAGTACCCACGTCATTACCAACAGCCTAGGCGAGGGAGGGACAGAGAACACGCCCAGCCTTACCAAGAGCAAGACGGTCTTGGAAAGGTCAAGATCAAGATCCCCGCCTTTGAAGGCAAGTGCGGCTCCGACATCTACATGGAGTGAGAGTCGAAGGTTGAACAAATATAGTTGTGTCACAACTTTAGTGATAACAAGAAGGTCCAACTTGAAGCCCTAGAGTTCCAAGGGTATGCTCTAGTGTGGTGGGATCACTTAGTCAAAGAGAGAGTTCGGACACTAGATCCCCAAGTAGCTTCATGGGAGCACATGAAGGCACTTTTGAGGACAAGGTTCTTCCCTCCCCACTATACCCGAGAGCAATGGCAGAGATTGGAAAACTTGAGGCAAGGTTCCCTTAGTGATGAAGAAGCCTATACCACCATGCAAATGGCTATGGTAAAGTCAAATGTGTTAGAAGATGAATAAAACACCATGGCAAGGTATCTCCGAATCCTTAATTCTAGTTTGGCTAATGAAGTTGATATGTATCCCTACAACACCATGAAGCAGTTGCTACACATAGAAATCAAAGTAGAACAGAAGACCAAGTTGAGGAACCGTGAGCATAAAGAGACATATGGCACGTACAATGCTTGGAAGCCGCAAGATAGTCGTCAACCGAGTCAAGGAAGGGATCAAGGAAGCCACAGGGAGGAGAGGAAAGCGCCAATCTCGGGACAAGACAATCAAAGGAGGGCTCCTACACCGTCGGCTACACATCGACCCTTGAATGAGCCTTCAAGTGGTCCTCGAGGGAGTACTTCTAACTCTAACCCTAGAACTAGGGATATTGTGTGCTTTAAATGCTAAGGTAGGGGACATATGAGTAGGGAGTGTCCTAATAGATGTACATTGATCATAAACCACCTAGGACAATATGAGAGTGAAGATTATTTGGATTGTGAAAAGGAAAATGTCCTTGTTGATGATCATGAGCAAACTGAAAGTGATGAGTGCATTGAATATGAGCATGGTGAGTCTTTGATAGCTAGGAGAACTTTGCATGTCCAACAAGCACCATGTGAAGATAACCAACGTGAAAATTTATTTCATACTAGATGTAGTATTAAAGGGAAGGTGTGTAATGTCATCATAGATGGAGGAAGTTGTTGCAACATTGCTAGCACCGAAATGGTTAACAAACTACAACTTTCAACGTTTAATCACCCTAGACCATATAAACTACACTGGATGAATAGATGTGGAGAACTGAAGGCAAACAAACAAGTTAAAATCAATATGACCTTAAGATCATATGAGGATACCATTGCTTGTGGTTGTGCCTATCAATGCTTGCCACTTATTGCTTGGCTGTCCATGGCAGTATGATAGAAAAGTTACACATGATGGCTTCACTAATAGGTATAGTTTTGAGTATAAGGGTAAAATTTTAACACTTAAACCTATGACCCCCTTGCAAATAGCCGAGTATTATGAAAAGAAACGGGTAGAACAAGATGCACTTCTAAAGCCTAGGAACTCTCGGTCTAGAAGTAAGGAAAACACTAAGCCTCAACAAGCACTCTTAGCTCAACCAATGAGTAACTATCTTGAGTCTAAAAAGGAATATGTGAATAACTATGCCTCTATGGATGTACAAATAATGACTTTGTGTAAAACTTTGTTGACCATAACTGAGGATACCAAAGCTCATCTTCCTAGTTCTATCCTAAGTCTTTTAGAAGAATTTGAGGACGTTTTTCCTGAGGAAATACCGGTTGGATTACAACCCATTAGGGGCATAGTGTACCAAATATACATAATCCCCGGAGCCACTCTTCCTAATATTCCAGCCTATAGGATGAACCCTAAGGAAGCCCAAGAAATACAAAATCAAGTCCAAGAACTACTAGACAAGGGGTATGTGAGAGAAAACCTAAGTCCTTGTGCCGTCCCTATCCTCTTAGTTCCTAAGAAAGATAGCACTTGGAGAATGTGCATTGATTGTAGAGCCATCGATAACATCACTATCAAGTACCGACACCCCATTCCACGCCTAGATGATATGCTTGATGAGTTACATGGTGCTACAATCTTTACCAAGATTGATCTTAGGAGTGGTTACCTTCAAATTAGGATGAGGGAAGGAGATGAATGGAAAACAACTTTTAAGACTTAATTTGGTCTCTATGAGTGGTTAGTAATGTCCTTTGGGTTAACTAATGCTCCTAGTACTTTCATGAGGTTAATGAATCATATTTTTAGACCTTTTATTGATAAGTTTGTAGTGGTCTATTTTGATGACATCCTTATCTATAGTAGGTCATTAGAAGAGCATGAAGAACATTTAAGGGAAGTACTTTCTACTTTGAGAATTGAATACTTGTATGCCAATATGAAGAAATGTGATTTTTATACTAACGGATTATTTTTCTTGGATTTGTAGTGAGTGCCAAAGGATTGCAAGTAGACGTAGAGAAGATCAAAGAAATCAATGAGTGGCCTACTCCCCGTTCGATTGGTGATGTTAGGAGTTTCCTTGGCTTGGATACCTTCTATAGGAGATTTGTGAGAGACTTTAGTACCATTGCCGCACCACTTACGGCCTTGACCAAAAAGAAGGTTCCTTTTGATTGGAACGAGCCACAAGAGAAGACATTTGTAGAGTTAAAAAGATGTCTCACCCAAGCACCACTCCTAGCCCTCCCGGATTTCACTAAACCCTTCGAGGTTGAATGTGATGCCTCCGGCATTGGCATAGGAGGAGTCCTAATGCAAGAAGGCAAACCCCTAGCTTTCTTTAGTGAGAAGTTGAAAGGTGCATCTTTAAATTACTCTACATATGATAAAAAATTGTATGCCTTATTTAGAGTACTTAAGACATGGCAACATTATCTTTGGCCTCAAGAGTTTGTTTTAAAAACGGATGATGAATCACTTAGACACTTTAGAAGCCAAGATAAGCTAGATAGAAGGCATGGAAGATGGATGAAATTTATTGAAACTTTTCCCTATATTATCGAGTATAAGAATGGAAAAGATAATGTCGTAGCAGATGCCTTGTCTAGGAGATACATTTTGATCACCACATTGGATTCTAGAATGTTGGGTTTCACGTACATTAAGGAATTATATGTGGGTGATGCAGATTTTGGAGAAATATTTGATAGGTTCACAACACAAGGTCCCTATTGATGCAGGAGCATCTCAAGACCTATCCCGAGTTGAGATCATCACCATAGAAGCTAGGAGCATGGAGTGTTGATCACTCTAAGAAGAAGAAGAGGAAGACTTAAACACATTTCTAGGAGAGAAATGAAAGCCAAGCCTAGAAATGGAATGAAGTCCATTTCTAGAAGAGATAAGAAGATCATTCCTAGAAATGATGTGAAGACCATTTCCGGAGATACATTGAAGACTATTAATTGGAAATGGAAGATTGGTCCAGAAGAAGAACTCGAGGCTTGCAAATGCCACGTGAAGATGAGGAGAACGAATGAAGATCATTCATGGAATATTTGCAAAAGACCATTTCCGGAAGTGCAATGAAGACTATTGATTGAAGATGGGAGATATCAAGATTGATCATGTTTGCATGGGCAAGTAGGAGCTCGAGGCGTGCAAGGGCTGCGTGGAAATGAAGAAGTGTTGGACGTTTTAATATATTTAGTTGGGCTTATTTTATTGTTAAATAAGGCCTTAATTAGATATATTATTTTCAGCCCAACTAGCTATTTAATTTTCAGCCCACATTTGGACTTTATAATATTGGGCTTGCTTTTATTTTATATTTATTTTAATAGTTTAGATAAGATCTAGATATGATTATATCTTTTAAAGGTTGATCTTATCTTATCTTGTTAGTTTGATCTTATCTCTTAAAGATTTGATCTTATCTTTTAGCTAGAAGATCCTATCTCTTAAAGATTCGATCTTATCTCTTCGTATTTTATCTTTTCTTTTTAATTAGTTTAGGCTCGATATTAGATCAAGTCCGCAGCCCATGTATGTTGTTTTTGACGTCCTCCATGGCCTATATAAGGCAAGCTGGACGTTCGTTTTCAGTCAGACTTGAATAAACCCCTTTTTGAATACGTTTTCGTATTTCTCTCTCGTGAGACTCGAGAAACCCTGAATAGGTGAGATGCCTATTCAAACCCTGGACGGGTGAGATGCTCGTCCAACCCTAGTTTGGAGCTTTGAGAGAGCTGTCATCTTGGTGAGACTCTGAGATTGATCTCTCTTCGATCTTCAAGCGACTTCGCATGCTTTTGAGGTTAATCGTTCTTCCTCTTGAGTATTCGATTATAGCGGAAGAGTCACTTCAATCATTCCGAGTTGTGTGTTAGGGCCTTAGTTTCCCTATCATGCTCTCGGTTGCTTCAAGGGGATTCAACCAGACTATCCAGCTACGATTCATCCAAACCATCGGATCATTCACCGTTATCCACGTTTGCTACTCCATCTCTACGTCTTACCATCCATCTACTTCTACTTGTTTTGGTGTTGAAAGATCGGGAAACCCTAGCGGCTTATCCCCGCATCACCTATGATAAGTACTTCTTGTTTGAAGGATTTATTTTTCGGGTTGATAAGGTGTGCATACCTAGATGTTCAATTAGGGTGTTATTGGTAGAAGAAGCCCAAAAGGGAGGTTTAATGGGACACTTTAGGAGGGATAAAACATATCATATGTTGAACACCCACTTTTATTAGCCCCTCATGCTTAGGGATGTCTAACACATGCTTAAGAGATGCCTTGAATGTCTTAAGGCCAAGTCTAGGTTACAACCCCACGGCTTGTACACGCCCTTACCAACACCTAGTGCTCATTGGGAAGACATAAGTATGGACTTTATTGTAGGACTACCTTGGACTAAGAAGGGAAGAGATCCAATTTATGTGGTGGTAGATAGGTTTTCTAAAATGGCACATTTCATTCCATGTCATAAGACCGATGATGCCTATAATGTGGCTAAATTATTTTTCAAGGAAATAGTTAGATTGCATGGAATACTTAAGACCATTGTTAGTGATAGAGATGTTAAGTTTTTAAGTTTCTTTTGGAAAAATCTTTGGGGAAAATTAGGAACTAGGTTGTTATTTTTGACCTCTAGTCATCCTCAAACGGATGGGCAAACGGAAGTCACTAATAGAACCTTAACTACACTTCTTAGAGCCATTTTGAAAGATAACTTGAAATGATGGGAAGGTGCTTTACCACATGTTGAGTTTGCTTATAATCGTCTATGCATTCCTCCACTTCTATATCTACTTTTGAATGTGTTTATGGTATTAACCCTTAACACCTTTTGATCTCTTACCGATCCCTCAAGAGGAACGAGTAGCTTTTGATGCTTTGAAACAGGCAGAATTGATCAAGGATTTACATGTTAAAACAAAGGCTAAGCTTGAAAAGAATGGAGCCAAAGTGGCGGCTAAAAACAACAAAGGAAGGAGGAGGTTGGTTTTACAACCCGGTGACTTGGTTTGGTTGCACATACGCAAGGAGAGGTTTCTGGAGAGACGTCAATCTAAACTATCTCCAAGGGGTGATGGTCCGTTCAAAGTGCTACACCGGGTTAGTCACAATACATATGTCATATACCTACCGGAAGATTATGGAGTAAGCCCAATTTTCAATGTGGGAGATTTGAGCCTTTATGAAGAAGAGAGTGAGCAAGAAGATAATTCGGGGTCGAATTCTTTCCAAGAAGGAGTGGATGATGGAGGACCATCACGTGATACACAAGAACCATCATATAATACACAAGGACCCATTACAAGAGCAAGGGTCAAGGTGATTCATGAGGCCACGTCAAAGGAGCTACTACCAATGCATAGCAACATGCATGGGTTGTTTAATTTTAAGAACAAGCTCATTAATATCTTGGTTATTTCAGGAACATGTGCGCAAGAGAATTCAGCCATGCAAACGTTGGATCAACATGGAAAGGCAGCTGAAAATGGGAGGCAAGCAAGCATGCAAGAGGGAGACGGATGGCAAGCGGGCATGCAAACGGAAAACGACATGCAAACGGAAGACGGATCCAGTGAGAAGCAAGAAGCATGTAAGCAGGACAAAGCGGAAGCAAGGAATCAGGCGGGATGGCATTTGACGCGGCGCCTTCGGCATGGCCTTCGGCCTTTGCCTCGGCGCCCTCGGCAACAGCGGCACCTTTGACAACGGCCTCGGCAACGAACCCTAATCTCCGCCCGGCACTACCGAAGCCAGCGATGCCGAACCCTAATTTCCGCCTGGCGCCATCGAAGTCCTCGGCACTGAACCCTAATTGACGACCTCAACGCCAAGTCAACCCGGGGACGTGAACCCTAATTTTTGCTCAGCCCGCCCGGTGAACCCTAAAACCCGCCCAGCCGCTCCAAATATGTGCCCGATGCCCCCGGCTGACCCGTTGAGCATGCTTGATTAAAGACCGATATTTTTGGGTAATCATGGGTTGGACCGACGGTTTATTAGTTAGTTGTGGACTACATTTTTGGAAGCTCACTTTACCTTTTTCTTTCAAAAACGTACTAGTTATTTCTTTTTGTTTTTGTTTAGGATATGAGTCTATATATAGTCTCCTTAGTTTCATTTCCTAGATACGTTATCTCATTGCTAAAAAGACATTGTTTCTTACTTACAAAATCAACCAAAGAATAGAGAGTTTTGGTTAGCAATTGTTGGTGTTTGTATTTGCTTGGGTTGAGTTTTTTTGTGTCAATCTATCTGGATTGGTGCTTCGAACCTTCACGAGTCCCTCCTTGTGCTATTTCCGTCTTGAGAGCTTGTGTAAGGTTGTATTGGGGTTGGGTTAAAGACATACGTGAGCAAGGGTCTTGACTACCTATTGTCAAGGTTCTCCCATTGTTGTTCTTTGGTTTATCTTTCTTTTCACGTCACTCATCTTCATATTTCATCGTTTCTCAAACTTGTTTTCATTGTTCTTTAGTTGGGGTCAATTGTGCCAAGATTGGTTAACCCACGGGTATTCGTATCACCTACACCAGCGGCTGGAGAACCTTAAGCAGGGTTCTATGAGCGCTGAAAAGAAGTGTATGCAACCATGGATGTAACGCCCGGAATTTATTCCGGACTTGGAGCACTTTGTAGTTATCCCGTAATCCCGAGATGCTGAGAGCCGGGATTTATTCCTAAGAAAATCCCGAGTTGACTCGTCGTTTTTCCTCTTTTTCCGCATTCCGACCCTTCGTTCCGGGTAAAAAATGTCAAGGAGTCATTTCCGACCCCTCGGTCCGTGTGAGGGACAAGAGGTCAGCTGACCCCTTGATCCCCACACCTTCTTTTCAGTCCTTGTTCCCGTCTCTCCTCCCTTGGTTCACTTCTAACGTTACTCCACTCATTCACTCTTCCACACTCTTCTCTTCTCCTCTCTTCTCCTCCCTTCTTCCTTGTTGCTTGAGGATCCAAGATGTGGACTGTAGAAGAAGATCCCAGGTTGTTGGTAAGCTCCTTCCTCTCCCTCCCCTCTCTTCTTGGCTGTTTTTCCTTCTTCTTCTTCCCTCCCTCATCCATGGCTATGGATGAAGATCTTGAGGAGTTTTTCTCAACTCTTTGCATGCATAGGTTCTTAGCTCGTTTAGGTCGAGGAGAGGTGCCTAAGACCAGTGGTGGGTGTTTGGAGAAGATCCAGCAAGAGAAGGACTTTGAAGCCAAGGATCCACGATCAAAGACGAAGAAGACGACGCTCTGCACAGAACCCGTGGGGGCGGCTCAGCACAGCCGTGGGAGCGACCAGCCGCAAGGGCGGCTCAGCACAGCCGCGGGTGCGGCGCGGCACGGCCGCGGGTGCGGCTCAGCACGGCCGCAGGGGCGGCTCCTGGCACTCGACGCAGTCCACCGTGGGTGCGGCTCCTGGTTCCGCGGGGGCGGCTCCTGTGTCCACAGGGGGCGCCAGCTTGACTCCGCGGCTGCGGTTTCCGCAACAGTAGGCTTCTCCTCTCCTTCACCCTTCGTTCATTCCTTAGATTTGTTGTTGAATCATGTAGTAACATGCTTAGGATGACCTAGAGTAGCTTGAGAATGCCACTTAGTGGTTGTGAACCTAGGATCCCTTAAGGCTCGATGTAATTGTTGGATATGAGCATGTGAGCATGCTGAATCTTCTAGGCTAGCTTGTGCCTCTTTGGTTGAGGATTAATATCTTGTGAAATTATGAACTGTTGTGGGTTGTTTCATGTGTGGAGAGTGTGTGGTGAGTACTTGGGACCTAGGATGCACTCCTAGTTCGAGGGTTAGGTGGTCTTGCATAGATCACTAAGAGTGAAATCTAAGACTTCTTGAGAGTGAGTATGTATTGATATGCATATCTCTTGTGAGCAGGTTGTGGGCTTCCTCCTTAAGAAAGCAAGAGTGTGGTGACTTGGGATTGATGACGAGGTAAGTCTCCGGACTTACTTAGCTCGTATTCTATGTATTAGCATTGATGTGTGTTTGGTGGTGTGTGTTTATGTTCTTGTTATAATAATTAAACCGGTAATTATGACCACCAACCTTATGTATATTTTGGCCCAAGTGTATGATAACGGGCGGTGACATTCTGCCTGGCTCTGCGTGAAGCTTAGGAGGATCTCGGCGACTAGCCCAGCGGGTGATATGGTCGGGTGCATCCGTACCATTCTTTGACGGTAAGTGGGGACCGGGGCGGGACCACAATGGTTCTCGTGTCACAAACCGAAGTTGAATTAGAACGGAATACTACTTAATAATAAAAAGATAATAAACCGGATTTGTGTGTTTTTATGTTTTGTGTTATGTATGTGTTTGTGCCTTCACCGCTTTTCTAATGCTTAGAATATTAGCTAACGGTTTTAAACCGTTTGTGTATATGACTTGCAGGTTAGGGACGCCGCCGAGTGAGGTGGAGGAGTAGGCAGCCGGGGTCTCCGTACATTATAGGACGTGGGCGTTTTTGGGTTATGTTTCATATCGTTAGTTGTGGATGTTGTTGTACGTTTTAGAATTTCGTATTTGGGTTATGTTGTTTTGAGGACTCGGCTGAGTTTCCACTTTGTATTCGTTACATTTCGGTTTCCGCATGCATTAAAAACATTTTGAGTTTTCGCCTTTATTTGGGCCTTGTTGGAAAGGTCCGGTGAAATTGTTGTCAAGCTAAGGGTCGGGACCCATTGTGAGGTCTCGCCCGTAGCATCCCGAATCCCGCGGATTTGGGGTGTTACAAAAGTGGTATCAGAGCCCTAGGTTGACAACAATGACATTCACAATCTTTTTAAAGGCCGAATGAGGAATAAAACAGATCCCACACGGGTACTGACTTTTCGTTTTCAAAATCATATGCATGAGTTGGGTTTGGGTTAGAATGTACAGGACCACCACTCCTTCCGCAAACCTCCGCGACATAGATCTCTAGATTAGAAGCATGTACTTATATTATATTATATATATATATATATATATATGTATGACCTTAGGATGTTTTTGGCTTGTATGCCTTGGATGTGTATTATGACCATATTTACCTTTATGCTTTTAGAAGTTTATCATACCGAAATCATAAGTAGTACCTACGCAATTATACTTAAGTAAACGTCATACGCTATCAGATGGCACGTACGAGAGCTACCGCTTACGTAGGACCCCCCAGGGGTAGACCACCACTTCCCCCTACCGTCCCGAGAGGGCGGGGACGAGTAGGAAGACCTCCAGGTACGAGAGGTAGAGGTCGGGGACGTATCCCCATTGCGGACCCACCAGTTGTGGGTGCACCAGCAGTAGAGGCCCCAGTAGAGGAGGTCGCAGAGAGCATCGTTCCCGAGGCTAGGGATAGGACCGTGATGAGGTCCGGGGCGCAAGGTTCTTCATCTGTCAGGACCGGGGGAGCGTCTGTAGGAGCTATGGTGTTTGGGGATTATGTACGACGGGTCGAGGAGGCATTTAGGACTAGAGCACCACCTCCCGCACCACCGGTGCCTACACCTGCACCTGCGGGGTCAGCTGAGGTCTCATAGAGGGTGACTCAGTTTAAGGCTGCACCAGAGATAGTTGCACCGGCAATAGTTGCACCCGAGCCGGTTTTGGAGGTTGTTAGGGCGAGAGACGAGCTGAGGTCTCCGAGACCTGATTCATGGTTGAAGGCTTTCAACCAACATCATGTACCCTACTTCGACGGGAGGGTAGGGTTAGAGGTCGAGCACTGGATTGGGCATGTGGAGTCAGCTTTAGAGGCAATCCGTTGCCTAGAGGAGAGGCAGGTTGAGATAGTCCAGACCCTATTTCGAGAGCAGGCCCAGTATTGGTGGAGGACAGTTAGAGGAGGTGTGACCAAGATGGATCAGCTACTGAGACTTGTTAGAGAGACCTTTTGCCCGGATTCACGGAGGAGAGACAGAGTCCAGGACTTCGTGGAGGCAGGATTCGAGGACGTCCCAGTCATGGAGGCAATTAGGCGATTTAAGACGGAGTTAGCCTTTGTGGGACCCGCCGCACCTCTAGCGGACCAGCATGTCTATCTCTTTTCCAGGAGACTAAGGGAGTCCACCCGTGCTTACCTTGTGGGATTTCATTGTGACTCACTGGCGGAGTACCAGGACCGAGCTTCGGCCTGTGAGAGAAACCGCCCTGGGTATAGGAGGGCAGCCCAGTCCGGAGGACCGGACAAGAGACAGAGGACAGTACCAGCGAGTTCAGGGGCCGGAGTAGTGGGTCAGGAACGTGGCCAGACTCCGGGACGTTCCGGTCCTCAGACGTCGAGGCAGGCAGCAGATAGGGGACGTCAGTGCTACAGTTGTGGAGGTTTTGGACACATGAGGACTTCATGTAGGAAACCGCACGTGGCTTGTTTCACTTGTGACCAGGTGGGTCACCGAGCCGCTTTTTGCCGTTAGGGCAAGTCACAAGGCTCTCAGTAGAGGGGCCAGGGACAGGTTCAGGCCCGCACTCAGGGATCAGCTCAGGGACAAGGCCGAGATAGGGACCGTGGTGAAGGTACCCAAGAGACCAGAGATACGCAGGCCAGGGTAATTGAGCTAAGGAGTGTCGTTGATCCTCCGGCGCCGGCAGCTTCAGGTACCATTCAAATTCACGGCTTTTCGGTCTGAGTTTTATTTAATACGGGTGCTACGTACTCTTTTATCCGATGATTGTGTAGCTAGGTTGTCCTTAGCTACGGTAGAGGGGAGACCCTCTATTATAGGGTTACCCGATGGAGGTAGGGTTAGGGGTACCCGAGAGGTACGCGGTTGTCCCATTCGTTTGGGAAACTGAGATTGGTTAGCAGACTTCTTTATCATGCACTTAGTGCATGAAGAAGTCATCCTTGGGATGGATTGGATGGACCGCCATCGATCCGTTTTAGACATCAGCCGGAGGACCGTGACGATTTCCACGGAGACGGGGCACGAGGTGATTTTCCGAGGTTGGGACCTCGGGAAGGCCGGTACAGTCATTAACGCGGTTCGAGCTGCTAGACTTATCGGGCAAGGATGTGAGGCCTTCTGGTGTTATGCCATGAAGGAGGAGTCGGGACCATCGCTGGAGGAGATCCCTGTAGCATGCGAGTTCGAGGACGTTTTCGGGGAGCCACCCGGGCTACCACCGTAGAGGATCGTTGACTTTGCTATTGAGTTGGAGCCCGGCACGAGGCCGATCTCCAAGGCTCCATACTGCATGGCGCCGATCGAGTTCCTGGAGCTGAAGAAGCAGCTCGAGGAGTTAGCCGAGAGGGGTTTCATACGCCCGAGCGTTACCCCTTGGGGTGCACCGGTCCTCTTCGTTAGGAAGAAGGACGAATCTTTGAGGCTATGCATTGATTACTGGGAGTTGAACAAAGTCACCATCAAGAACAAGTACCCGTTACCGCGCATTGATGATTTGTTGGACCAGTTGCAAGGAGCCTCCGTGTTTTCACATATTGATTTGAGGTCGGGTTATCACCAGCTTAGGGTGAGGGAGGAGGACGTGCCGAAGACGGCATTCACGACGAGATACGGCCATTATGAGTTTGTCGTGATGCCATTCGGGCTCACGAATGCACCCGCCGTCTTCATGGAGTTGATGAACGGCATTTTCATCGACTTCTTGGACCAGTTCGTGGTAGTGTTCATTGACGACATCTTAGTCTATTCCCGGAGTAGAGAGAAGCATGAGGGACACTTGAGAACGGTGCTTCGAGTCCTCCGGGATAGAGAGCTTTACGCTAAGCTCTCTAAGTGTAAGTTTTGAATGTCCTAGGTGGCATTTTTGGGACATATAGTTTCCGCCGAGGGTGTCATGGTCGACCCGGCGAAGATAGAGTCTGTGTCCTCATGGCCGCCTCCTAGGACGGTCAAGGAGGTGCGCAGTTTCTTGGGCTTAGCGGGATACTACCGCCGTTTTGTTGAGGGTTTCTCCGTGATTGCACGACCGCTCACTTCCTTGCCGAGGAAGTCTACCAGGTTCGTCTGGTCCGAGCCTTGCCAGCGCAGCTTCGAGGAGCTGAAGAGGAGGTTGACCTCCGCTCCTGTGTTAGCCCAGCCTGAGGGCGTAGAGGATTTTGTGGTATATAGTGACGCCTCCAAGCTAGGCTTGGGTGCGTTTTGATGCAGAGAGGTAAGGTATTGTGTATGCTTCTCGGCAGCTGAAGCCGTACGAGGAGAATTACCCTACCCACGATCTTGAGCTAGCGGCAGCGATTCATGCCCTGAAAATCTGGCGACACTACTTGTACGGGGCTACATGCCAGATCTTCACAGACCATAAGAGTCTGAAGTATATATATTCACTCAGCGGGAGTTGAATAACCGCCAGAGGAGATGGTTGTAGCTCATTAAGGACTTTGACTTGGAGTTTTATACCATCCTGGGAAGGCGAACGTAGTCGCCGATGCTTTGAGTAGGAGGACACCTCGAGAGGAGGCAATAGCTCGGCTTACGGTTCAGCCTCAGCTGCAGAGGGATTTGGTGAGTTTGGAGTTGGATATCCAGTTCCCGGGTACGGATTGTAGTTTGTCCGAGTTGGAGGTACTACCTGACCTGTCCGGAGAGATCCTGCAGAAGCAGGTTAGATGTCCCATTTTGATGAGGATCCGGGACAGGATGTCCCAAGGAGAGGCACCGCAATTTACCATGGGAGTAGACGGGCTATTGAGACGTCAGGGACGTATTTGTGTACCGTCGGATCAGGAGCTGAGAGAGCGGATTTTGCATGAGGCCCATTCCACACCTTACTCGGTGCACCTAGGCACGAGTAAGATGTACCGGGACATTAGGAGATCTTATTAGTGGGGCAAGCTCAAGCCCGATGTAGCTAGATATGTGGCCCGATGCGCGAGCTGCCAGCAGGTCAAGATCGACCACCAGAGACTCGGAGGAGAGCTTCACCCACTGCCCATGCCGCAATGGAAGTGGGAGGACATATCCATGGATTTCGTTACCGGTCTGAGACCGAGTAGGAGCTTTGACGCGATATGGGTGGTAGTAGACCGGCTGACGAAGACCGCACGTTTCATTCCTATACGGGAAACGTGGCCGGTGAGTCGTTTAGCCGAGGAGTTTACCCGTCAGATTGTGAGACTACATGGAGTCCCGAGGACCATCATCTCGGACAGGGACGGGCGCTTTACCTCGAGGTTCTGGCAGTAGGTACCGCCGCCCTAGGTTCGAGTCTCCATTTCACCACCGCATACCATCCTCAGACCGACGGCCAGTCCGAGCGGACTATTCGGACATTAGAGGATATGCTACGAGCATGTGTACTAGACTGGGGTCAGATATGGCCAGATCACCTCCCGTTGGTCGAGTTTTCGTAAAATCACATATGGCACGCGTGGATTGGGATGACACCTTATGAGGCATTGTATGGACGGAGATGCCGTACTCCCTTATGTTGGGAGGAGCCGGGGAGTTCTAGCGTTGTAGCTCCAGATCAGGTACAGGACGACATGGCTAGGGTTGCTTTGATCCGAGAGAGGATGTTGGCCGCACAAAGCCGCCAGAGGTCGTATGCGGATAGGAGGCGTAGACCTCTCGAGTTCAAGGTAGGAGCTCAGGTATGGTTGAGGGTATCACCTACGCGGGGCGTCAGGCAATTCGGCATTAAGAGGAAGTTATGCCCCCGATATGTCGGTCCATTCGAGATCTTGGAGAGAGTCGGTGAGGTGGCATACTGGTTAGCACTACCACCGCGGTTGGAGGGTATACACCCGGTATTTCATGTCTCTCAGTTGAGAGAGTACATACACGACCCGAGGCACATCATCAGTCACGAGGACCTATCCCGAGTTCGAGGCGCCTTAGAGCGGAGTACGAGGCGCCTTCGATCGAAGGAGATACCGATGCTGAGGATTCAGTGGTCGAGGCGAGAAGCCGACGAGGCTACATGGGAGACGGAGGATAGTATCCGGAGGAACTATCCCGAGTTTTATGCAGACATAGTGACATCGATAGGACCGTCGGGTTAGTTCCGAGATCTTCCTTGTTTGCTTTATATGTTATGTGAATTTTGTATGAGTTATGAGTACCTTGCGAGGTCTTGATGTGATGCGATCCGTAGACTTGGATTAGAGCCGATAGTGTACGTTTTATGAGTTCCACGGGGTTACGAGACTGGTTGGTCGGAGAGTGTTGGGTTTAGCAAGTTTCGGGACGAAACTTGTTTTTGGGGGGTTAGTTGTAACGCCCGGAATTTATTCCGGACTTGGAGCACTTTGTAGTTATCCCGTAATCCCGAGATGCCGAGAGCCGGGATTTATTCCTAAGAAAATCCCGAGCCGACTCGTCGTTTTTCCTCTTTTTCCGCGTTCCCACCGTTCGTTCCGGGTAAAAAATGCCAAGGGGTCATCTCCGATCCCTCGGTCCGTATGAGGGACAAGAGGTCAACTGACCCCTTGATCCCCACACCTTCTTTTCAGTCCTTTTTCCCCTCTCTCCTCCCTTGGCTCATTTCTCACGTTACTCCACTCATTCACTCTTCCACACTCTTCTCTTCTCCTCTCTGCTCCTCCTTTCTTCCTTGTTGCTTGAGGATCCAAGTTGTGGACTGCAGAAGAAGATCCCGGGTTGTTGGTAAGCACCTTCCTCTCCCTCCCTCATCCATGGCTATGGATGAAGATCTTGAGGAATTTTTGCTCAACTCTTTGCATGCATAGGTTCTTAGCTCGTCTAGGTCGAGGAGAGGTGCCTAAGACCAGTGGTGGGTGTTTGGAGAAGATCCAGCAAGAGAAGGAGGACTTTGGAGCCAAGGATCCACGATCGAAGACGACGCTCTGCACAGAACCCGCGGGGGCGGCTCAGCATAGCCGCGGGAGTGGCCAGCCGCAGGGGCGGCTCAGCACAGCCGCGGGTGTGGCCCGGCACGGCCGCAGGGGCGGCTCCTGGCACTCGACGCAGTCCACCGCGGGTGCGGCTCCTAGTTCCACGGGGGCGGCTCCTGTGTCCGCAGGGGGCACCAGCTTGACTCCGCGGCTGCGGTTTCTGCAACAGTAGGCTTCTCCTCTCCTTCACCCTTCGTTCATTCCTTAGATTTGTTGTTAAATCATGTAGTAGTTTGCTTAGGATGGCCTAGAGTAGCTTGAGAATGCAACTTAGTGGTTTTGAACCTAGGAGCCCTTAAGGCTCGATGTAATTGTTGGATATGAGCATGTGAGCATGATGGATCTTCTAGGCTAGCTTTTGCCTCTTTGCTTGAGGATTAATATCTTGTGGAATTATGAACTGTTGTGGGTTGTTTCATGTGTGGAGAGTGTGTGGTGAGTACTTGGGACCTAGGATGCATTCCTAGTTCGAGGGTTAGGTGGTCTTGCATAGATCACTAAGAGTGAAGTCTAAGACTTCTTGATACGGGGTTAGCCGTCAGTTGGCCCGATCTTTCAACACCAAGACTCGCAATGAAGAAAATGGATAAAAGGTGGAAACTTGAAAATAAAAAGATGGAGGAATGATCCAATGATGGTGAAGGATCGATAGATGGATAGATCTGGTCGAACCCTTAAGGCAACCAAGAGCACGATAGGGAAACTAAGGCCCTAACACACAACTTGGAATGACTTGAAGAAGCCCTTCCGCTATAATCTCACACAGAGGGGAAAGCGATTGTCCCCAAAGCACGAGAAGTCACCCGGAGATGATTGAGAGCACCAGCTTGCCAATCCAAGTGACACAACTCAAAACAACACCAAAGTTGCTGGCAAACGGATTCCGCTTACACAGTATGTTGTCTCGATTCCACGAGAAGAATATGGGATAGAAGAGAAACAATACTTCAAAAGTATTAGGGTTTAATTCATTCAATGGTTGAGGTGGTTGGACGTCTACCCTAAGCATTATATAGGCATGTTGGATGTCCTCCCTAGGGTTTCTATGGACTACGGGCTTGATCCAAGATCGATCCCAAACTAGCTAAAGAGATAAGATCAAATCTCCAAGAGATAAGATCAAACTAAAAGGAATTAAAATAAACTAATTAAAGAGCAAGCCCATCTTTTATTTAAAAGATGTTCAAGAATGGGTTTTAAAATAAGAAGCAAGCTGGGCCTAATTTAGCCACTTAAATTAACCCAAATTCTCCTTTCTTCCAATGCAGCTTCACGCACCTCCTTTGCATGTTTAACTCGTGGATCTCGGTCCTTGATCTCCTCCGCATCTTGACTGCTCTTCTCCACGTCTTGACATCGAATCCTCCTTCTTGCCCATGCATATGTGATCATGCATGCACGTGAGGAACGTAACTTCCGGGTAAGGCTTCTCTTAGTTCCAAGAAGCTCTCTATGACGTCTTCCCATGGATGGATGTGTGTAGCTGCGTCTTTCTTCGTACAAGATCAATCTTGATATTTCCCATCTCCAATCACTGGTCTTCATTGCACTTCCGGAAATGGTCTTTGCATATATTCCATGAATGATCTCTATTCGGGTTATGTTCTGAGATGCTCCTGCATCATTCTCCCTTTCTTGAAAAGGATTCGTCCTCGTCCACGAATTCTTGACATCCTTCCAAGCAATGAACCAAGGAGGCATCCAAATGTGGGATCCATCTTCTCCTGCTCCAAGCCGTGTTCGTACTCGTTCCCAAATTCCTACAAATATCGCAACGAGAGCAACATTACAATTGTATTCCGAATTATCACAAGATGTACTCAAGTTCTCATAATAAGAGGGTGAGAAAACTTCCCTGACGAGTTTAGCACTTGTGCTGAAAATTATGTTGTTCAAAAGCATATTATCAATAAATTCAACAACACATGCATACATAAAACGATCAAGCACAACAAGTACAAAGGATATAGCTGCTTTGTAGATCATAGGGGCTGTTTTTCTCTGTTCCTCAAAGCTCCTTTGTAACTTATGAAGTTTCAACTTAGGGTCTTCAATATGTGAATCATAATCATCCCTGAAGTCACTTCTTCCTACAAGTGGTCTTTCAACATACAAATCTTCTGAAAAATGCAAACTTAAAGTAGAGAAGAAATCATGAGACCAAAAATCAACATAGCCAACTAATTCCAACACATGAGGACTTTCATCAACTTGAAACACACGCGGATGTTTCTTCCTAGATGCAATCGACTGGAAAAGGGGCTGCATAGACATGTGATGTTTAGGATAACATAACTCAAGCTCATCATCACAAGTAGGATCAAGATCATCATCTAGTATATGCTCATCTCCATACATAAGTCTATTAATAACGCAATCAGGAGGAATATCTAAGGCTCTTCTTCTAGATAAATAATCAACAAACTCATCCATATAAACATGCATATTAATAGGCTCAAGAAAATCAACATGCTCAACAATGGACATTGTGGAATTGATATCCACAACATAGGGATCTAAAAACTTAGCAACACCTTGAATAAAATCAATATGTGAAACAAAAGGTGTAACATCATCAATAGGCTCAATGGGGTCAACATTCATAGCAAAAGATCCAACAAAATCAACATACTCATTATTATGTGCAATAGAATTGGTATGCTTAAGAAGAGAAGCATTCAAAATATTAAACCTCTGAAAGTTAGTATATACAACAAGAAGTTTAACATCATTAATACTCTCATCAATAGGGGCATTCCTTGCGTGATAGACAATAAGATCAACATGCTCCCTAAAAGGTTCCCTAAAGTCAACAAAATGCATAATATGATCACAAGAGGATCTAATAAACTTTTTCAGCAATTAAATCATCATGTATCATGTGCTTTTTATCAACCCTAGCCTGTAGCTCATTAGATTCATCACCAACTAACTCTTTATCATCATGATCAAGCACATCCAATTTAGAGAAAGAAAGTTTAGAATCGTTCCTTGTTGGGGTTGCAGTAACCCCAATTAATTACCCTTTCCATTGAGGATGGACTACAAGGAGGCGTTGTAAGAGGTGAAGTAGAGGCTGGAGTGCTTGACTGGCTCGCTCCCTTTCTTTATTCCGTGCCTCTTCTTCCACGGCTATGAATAATTGTCTCTCCTCTTCGCCCGGTGAAGATGGAATTTCCGTAGGTGTTGTTGGAACTTCTTGGATCAAATCTCTAGCGCTAGACGTTGCACATTCCACTTCTTTGTCTGATGTCTGGGGCCGTTTATGGATCAAAGTAGCTATCTCTTCAGGGCTCATGGGATTAAGGGTGATAGTAGTGCCCTGAAACTCAAAAGTATATCTATTAGTTCATCTCTTGTGGCTGACATCTCGATCATATTCCCATGGTCGACCTAGCAAAAGATGACAAGTAGTCATAGGGACAACATCACATAAGATGGTATCCTCATACCTTCCTAGACGAAAACTGACGTATACCTGTTTATTAATAGCTAGCTCTCCTTGTTCATTTATCCAAGATATTTTATAGGGAGATGGGTGATCTAGCACGTCTAGTTGTAGTTTGGTAACCATTTCTAGACTAGCAATGTTACAACAACTACCACCATCTATGATTAAGTCACATATTCTAACCTTAACAGAACATCTACTACGGAAAATATTTTCTCTTTGCTCCAAGTTTAGAGTTCTCATGTTCTCCAAAGCATTAGGGGGTTTTGAGATACTCCATTTAGTTAATTCACCATCCGATGGTTGGGGTTGTGTCCTATTCTCCTTTCCTGAGGTTGACATGGTTTAAAACATTTAAACTCGTTAAGGTTAGTTAAAGAGAAACTCTTATGCTACCCTCTTCAAGTGTCTCGCTCGGTAACCTATCTCGTAAGCTTCGCAACTTCCTCTTAGCCGGTTTGCGAGGATCACTGTGAATCTACAAGAAAATGTCTCAAGCAATCGACAGGTTAGTGCGTTCAGGTAGAAAAACAAGGAGAACGAACCAGATCTCAAAGGGAAAAGGCTTTTTATGTGGTGCTAGTTAGAAAAGCAAAACTAATCTCGCCTGTAAATTTTCTCGACCAACAAATCAATGATCTCAAATAGAAAAGATAATTTGCGGCCTTTTGGAAATTAAAATACAAAAAGGAAAAGGGAATAAAAAGGGAAAAGGCAATAAAAGGGAAAAAGGAAAGGGAAGGCAAAAAGAAAACAAGAGATAAGATAAAAGGGGAAAAAAAAGGGAAAGAAAAAAGGAAAAGAGTGCAATTTATGGTTGTGCTTCACCAATGTAGGGAACTCCCAAGGAAACAAATATATATCGATGATGCTCAAAAGGGACGCCTGCCAAAACAAAACTCGCACAATATGCACAACCGCAGAAACTGAATGATTTAGCTCGCAAGTAATGTCCTTTTTTTTTCTTTTTTTTTTTGTACGGCCGTTGGCCTTCTTCTTCTTCTTTTTTTTTTTTTAACTAAACACTTGCGAGACTAACCACGGGCGGCTGCGGACGGCTGCGGACGGCGGCGGACGGCGGCGGCTGCGGACAGCGGCGGAGCAGCGGCGGCGGCGGCGGTGGTCCGGCGGCGGGGCAGTGACGGCTAGACCGGCTGAACCGGTTCAGTTTTTTTTTTTTTTTTGTGGATCTCGGTTGATGGGCCGAGATAGGTCGGGTTGGGCCGGGTTAGGGTTTAGCGACGCCGGAGGCGACGGCTAGGTTAGGGTTTAGCGACGCCGGAGGCGACGGCTAGGGTTTCGGGTAGGGTTCCGGGGGGGCGACGGCTGCGGCGCAGAGAACAAATCTCGGTCGGGGTAGGGTTTTGGATCTCGGCCGAGACAGAGGGCTGGGGCGGCGGCTGGGATCTCGGGCGGCGTCTTAAGGCTGAAGGCCGTGGGAGCAGCGTCGGGACTGCCGAAGCAGCGGTTTCGGGCTGGGCGGCGGCTGGGGGTAGGGCGGCCGAAAAAGACGGCGGGAAGGTGGCGGCGGGTTATTTTGTGGTGGTGGATGGGTGAGATTCCGATCAAAACGAGAAAAGATCGAATCTTAGGCAAAAATATGTATTCAAATTAACAATAGGCCACACAAAAATCCTTCTTTTCAAGAAATTGAAATGCGGAATTGAAAATCGCAGAAAATAACGAGAATAGTAGAAACTAACCGTTACGGATCCTGCTCCGGTGACTCTTTTTGTGTAGAACTTCCTTGACGGATCTTGAAAGCTCGAATTTTTTTGTATATGTGGGACGTGAATATGGTGTTGATGAACCTGAAACTCTGATACCAATTTGATACGGGGTTAGCCGTCATTTGGCCCGATCTTTCAACACCAAGACTCGCAATGAAGAAAATGGATAAAAGGTGGAAACTTGAAAATAAAAAGATGGAGGAATGATCCAATGATGGTGAAGGATCGATAGATGGATAGATCTGGTCGAACCGTTAAGGCAACCAAGAGCACGATAGGGAAACTAAGGCCCTAACACACAACTTGGAATGACTTGAAGAAGCCCTTCCGCTATAATCTCACACAGAGGGGAAAGCGATTGTCCCCAAAGCACGAGAAGTCACCCGGAGATGACTGAGAGCACCAACTTGCCAATCCAAGTGACACAATTCAAAACAACACCAAAGTTGCTGGCAAACGGATTCCGCTCACACAGTAAGTTGTCTCGATTTCACGAGAAGAATATGGGATAGAAGAGAAACAATACTTCAAAAGTTGTAGGGTTTAATTCATTCAATGGTTGAGGTGGTTGGACGTCTACCCTAAGCCTTATATAGGCATGTTGGACGTCCTCCCTAGGGTTTCTATGGACTACGGGCTTGATCCAAGATCGAGCCCAAACTAGCTAAAGAGATAAGATCAAATCTCCAAGAGATAAGATCAAACTAAAAGGAATTAAAATAAACTAATTAAAGAGCAAGCCCATCTTTTATTTAAAAGATGTCCAAGAATGGGCTTTAAAATAAAAAGCAAGTTGGGCCTAATTTAACCACTTAAATTAGCCCAAATTCTCCTTTCTTCCAATGCAGCTCCACGCACCTCCTTTGCATGTTTAACTCGTGGATCTCGGTCCTTGATCTCCTCCGCATCTTGACTGCTCTTCTCCACGTCTTGACATCGAATCCTCCTTCTTGCCCATGCATATGTGATCATGCATGCACGTGAGGAACGTAACATCCGGGTAAGGCTTCTCTTAGTTCCAAGAAGCTCTCTATGACGTCTTCCCATGCATGGATGTGTGTAGCTGCGTCTTTCTTCATACGAGATCAATCTTGATATTTCCCATCTCCAATCACTAGTCTTCATTGCACTTCCGGAAATCGTCTTTGCACATATTCCATGAATGATCTCTATTCGGGTTATGTTCTGAGATGCTCTTGCATCACTACTTGAGAGTGAGTATGTATTAATATGCATATCTCTTGTGAGCAGGTTGTGGGCTTCCTCCTTAAGAAAGCAAGAGTGTGGTGACTTGGGATTGATGACGAGGTAAGTCTCCGGACTTACTTAGCTCGTATTCTATGTATTAGCATTGATGTGTGTTCGGTGGTGTGTGTTTATGTTCTTGTTATAACAATTAAACCGGTAATTGGGACCACCAACCTTATGTATATTTTGGCCCAAGTGTATGATAACGGACGGTGACATTCTGCCTGGCTCTGTGTGAAGCTTAGGAGGATCTCGGCGACTAGCCCGGCGGGTGATATGGTCGGGTGCATCCGTTCCATTCTTTGCCGGTAAGTGGGGACCGGGGCGGAACCACAGTGGTTCTCGTGTCACAAACTGAAGTTGAATTAGAACGGAATACGACTTAATAATAAAAAGATAATAAACCGGATTTGTGTGTTTTTATGTTTTGTGTTATGTATGTGTTTGTGCCTTCACCGCTTTTCTAATGCTTAGAATATTAGCTAACGGTTTTAAACCGTTTGTGTAGATCACTTGCAGGTTAGGGCCGCCGCCAAGTGAGGTGGAGGAGTGGGCAGCCGGGGTCTCCGTACATTATAGGACGGGGGCGTTTTTGGGTTATGTTTCATATTGTTAGTCGTGGATGTTGTTGTACGCTTTAGACTTTCGTATTTGGGTTATGTTGTTTTGAGGACTCGGCTGAGTTTCCACTTTGTATTCGTTACATTTTGGTTTCCGCATGCATTAAAAACATTTTGAGTTTTCGCCTTTATTTGTGCCTTGTTGGAATGGTCCGGTGAAATTGTTGTCAAGCTAAGGGTCGGGACCCATTGTGAGGTCTCGCCCGTAGCATCCCGAGTCCCGCAGATTTGGGGTGTTACAATGGAGATGGCTATAGTTCGAGCCGACGTACAGGAAGACGAGGAAGCTACTATGGCTCGTTATCTTAGAATAGTACATCCTTATTTAGCTCATGAGATAGAATTGTATGCTTATTCTAACCTGACAGATTTACTACATCTCGTTGTGAGAGTTGAAATGAAGCTGAAGATACGGAGTCAGGACAGAAGATCTCCCAACACCACTTGGAGAGGAAGTGCAGGCCGTGACTACGGCCGAGATTCCGGCAACGCCGGACTTGATACCGGCAGCAGTAGCCGAGACGTCAAGACCCCGCCCAAAACTGCTTCTACATCGGGCAAAGCTACTACCTTGACACCGCAGGGAAGTGGATCTAGCTCCTCCACAAGAGCTAGAGACATCACGTGTTTTAAGTGTCAAGGACGAGGTCACATGGCGCGAGAATGTCCCAACAAAAGGACATTGTTCATTAGTGACAAAGCATACTATGAGTCGGATTTTGATGCCGAGGAAGAAGAAGAAGAAAGACCGGTCTTACTAGATGAAATGGATGAAGAAGAAGAGGACAAACCGGAAGAGATATTTCTTTCTGGACTATGCCTTCATTCAAGTAAGATCGTTCATGACCCTAGTGTTACTTTGAGTACTTTAGATGTTTTTTCTCGTGATATTTTTATTGATGAGTATGAACTAGATATACCTGCTGAAATTTTTAGTCATGATAAGGAGATATCTAAGTGCTTAAATGTTGACACCATTGCTGAGCTAGATACACCCTCACCTATGTGTTTAAATGATGAAATAATACCTACTATAAATGCTGAATTTGTAGGGAATGTTGCTGAATTTAATTCACAAATGTTAGTTTTTGTTGATGCAATTGATTCACTTACTGATTTTGTTGAGCATCCAGCTGAAAATGAGACAAGGAAGGCCACGACTAAGGCCGTACAGGAAGCCGTACCCCACAACTCACAGGAAGGAGAAATGTCGAGTTATATATGTGCCCCTCACCCTTTAACTAATGTTGATTTGATTGATTGTTTTGTGATTAGGAGAGCTTTGAGTATCATACCTGCTATAGATGAGGATAATCAGAGAGAAAACATGTTCCATAGAAGCTGTTTGGTTCAAGGAAGGGTATGTAACATGATCATTAATAGTGGGAGTTGCAGCAATCTAGTAAGCACGGAAGTTGTTAGCAAGCTGCAATTGAATACTATTCAGCACCCATGACCTTATAAGCTCGGATGGGAATGTGGAGAAATTAAGATTAATCGGCAGGCCCATATCATGCTAAAGATTGGAGGCTATCAAGACACCTATGTGATATTGCACCCATGCATGCATGCCACATCTTGCTTGGAAGACTATGGGAATATGATAAATATGTAACCCATAAAGGAAAAACTAATCGCTATTATTTCACTTTTTAGGGTAAGGATTTCATACTTAAGCCCATGACTCTCACAGAGGTCATTGAATACTATGATAAGAGGAAGAACAAAGAAGAGGATGCCAGGAAGAAGACGTTAATAATCACCAACACAGATTCTGCAGGGAGTTCAATTCCTGACCCTTATACTTGCCCTACTTTCAGCTATGTGTACCAGGAAATCTTATCCTCTTGGCAAAGTGTTGGTATGGTCGAGAGTTTAGTTGAGTCGTTCTATGGAATTCGTAAATCATTGTCTATTTACCATTGGAGTTACTTGATTGTTGAATATTCATATTTGAACATTATCACTGACTTTGAGAATCTTGAATTACAAGTGACTCTAGAGGTTGAGCTACCCAGACGTATACCCACGTCTTACCCATACAATGTGGCACACATGGAGCTTTTCTCATCTCTTCGATATAGGACATTTTAAGACTCATTGATGTCAACTTTGTACCTAAGATTGATGGATGTTGTACATTGACCATTTATGTAGGTAACGACGAATGGATAGAAGGAGAGGAGCAATCGAGTCAAGGAGATAGCGCGATCCAACACGAGTCAGAGACACCGGTCCCGGAGCTAGTTGCAATACCCGAGGAGGACGTTGAATGGGACATCATGACACCGGATTACATAGTAGTTCCAAGCATCCTGGAGATGGAGTAAGCACCCGAAGAGGACGTAGAGGTAGAAATTATGGAAAATGAGATGGAGGAAAAAGAGTTAATAGAATGGGAGACCAGAGAGCCAGATATGATGCAGGATGAGGATTCAAATGAAGATCTGACAGAGTCATCTTACTCAAGTCCTTCGACCAAGAACTCTGACGAATATTCCTCGAGCTCGAGTACCTCAAATGATTCATTGCAACACATATCAGGTCCATACTCCATGGATTCGTGGCCGAATCCTTTTCAACAGAGGGAGAATGATGCAGGAGCATCTAACATCTTGACTTCACCTCCTTGTACAAATGAACATATGAGCAAGAGAAGACAAATTACCAAAGAGGAGGACCAAGACCACGATCTAGTTGAGAAGGAAGTGAATGAGTGTAGCAGCCGGGACGTGGAGAGAGACGTGAAGGAGAGAGACGTCGATCGAGATACATATGAAGAAGAAGTGTGTCGGGCTGCATTTGAAGGAAGGAGCTTTCGGGCCAATTTAAGTGGCTAAATTAGGCTCAGCTTGCTTATTATTTTCAGCCCATATTTGGACATCTTTTTATTATTATGAGCTTTCATTTAAATTGTTATTTTGGGCTTTTTAAGTTTGTTAGTTCAGCTCATTAGTTGATCTTATCTCTTAAAGATTTGATCTTATCTTATCATATCTTTTAACTAGTTTGATCTTATCTCTTAAAAATTTGATCTTATTTTTTTAGCTAGATTGGGCTCGATATTACATATGGCCCATAGCCCGTAGAAGACCTAACTAGACGTCCCCTCTGCCTATAAAAGGCCATGTAGGAAGTGTTTTCTCTTCACACTGACATTGATTTTAAACACAATACTTTTTAGTATTTTCTCTCTTCTCTCTTTCATTCTTCTCGTGGAATCGAGACAAACACAGAGCGAGTGGAATTTCGTTCGCCCAACAACTTGGACTGTTTTGAGTTGAGTCACTTGGATTGGCAATTTGGTGCTCTCAATCATCTTCAGGTGACTTCTCGTGCTCTAGGGACAATCGCTTTCTTTCTTGTGTGAGATTATAGCGGAAAGGCTTCTTCAAGTCATTCCAAGTTGTGTGTTAGGGCCTTAGTTTCCCTAGTGTGCTCTTGTGGCCTTAAAGGCTCGACTAGATCTATCCATCTATCGATCCTTCACAATCATTGGATCATTCCTTCATCTTTTCTGTTTCAAGTTTCCATCTTTTTCCCTTTTGCTATCATACAAAGTTCTGGTGTTGAAAGATCGGGCAACCTCACCGCTAACCCCGTATCAAGGCGGGTCTGGAGGATGCAACCATTCTTCTCCTCGGTCTTGGTTCTCATAAGGTTCTTGTACGGGCGGGTGCCATGGACGGACATGTGCCACCCGTTCTAAGTCGGAATCATCATTGGAGAACTCGTCAAAGTCAACTTTCTCATCATAATCATTAAAGTCTTGGAACCTTGGGATCTGGATGGGCCGTTGGCGGCGGTGTTCCAGAACGATCATTCTCCGGACAAATATTGGTGTTGCTTGGGTCGGGACGGTACCAAGGCTCTTCCCGGGTTTGACGGTCCGTACGGGGAACACTAAATGGAGGTGGTGAAATGCCATACTGTCATTGATGATGCTCATAAATCTTGTGCAAGTTCTCCCTCTCGACATAGAGCAAGTCATCCAGAGTTGGGCCAAGGTCATCTTCGTCTTCTTCATGGGACTCATTGCCTTCAAGATGTAAGGGACGTTGGCTTTTAATGACGGACGCAAGCTGCGGACCGTTTGATGGTCCGGGTCCCAAAATGCCTTTGCGTTGTCCATCGGACGTGGACGTAATGACCAAGGTCTCATTTGGATTCATTGTGGTGGGACGTTGGGAAAGTCTTCAGGCCTTGATAGCTTCTAACTCTTGCCTCAAGGAGACATTTTCTCCGGCTAAGGTATCATATTTCTCTTGTGCGCTTAAAGCTTCCACTTCTTGCCTCATATAGGCGTTTTCGATGGAAAACGAGTAAGTTTATTGGGCCAAGGTGTCATTGTACTCATGTTGATCAGAATCTTGAGAATTTTCCATTTGAACTTTAGCCATGACTCCAAATTAACGCACACAATCAAGCAATCAAATGACCAAGGTGACGAATTAAGTCAATGTTACCCAAGTTCAAGTGCGTTATTTAGTTCTACTTTGGGGAAGGGCGTTTGGCAGTTAGGAAAGTAAGGCAAATCAAACAAAATTGAACCAATTGCACACAAAAAAAAAGTGATATTTGGAAAACGTATGTAAGAAAATGGAGAGAGAGAAGATGGACGGATTTTTCACTCGGCAAGTACTACTTTCTTCTGGTCTTTTGACCTTTTTGTAAAATCCGATTTTTCGGATGGACCAGTTTTCCGGACGTCATTTTATCTTGTGTTTTTGTGTTTTTCAGTTTTTTGTTTCTTTTTGAAACTTTTTGTGCAACTTGATGTACATGAAACACTTTTCTTTGGACACAAATCCGTTTTGATGAAGACTTTTTGTTTCTTTTTTTTTATGGAATATCAAATACGTGATATCCGAACTTTTTGTCAATAAAATAACCCAAGAAAATTTGGTGAAATCAATTAACAAACTTATGGGATTGGGTCGGGTTAAGAGTAAGACGGATTTGATAAATGGTTTGATGGCAAACCAAATATCTCCTAAGTTTGCTTTGCAAATCGATGAAAGAAAAAAATTTCAAGAAAACGTGATGAAGAACATGATGAACAACATGAAGATCATGAAGAAAGAATGAAAAACATCATGAATAAATGAAAAACATCATGAACAAAAGGCTAAAAAGGTTGATAGTAATAACGCACAAAAACAAGAGTAAAGAGAACTTAGCTTCGATCCCTTTGCTTTGATGCCAATTTGATGCGTCTTTGGATGTGTTCAAGGATAAAATCTGGATCTAGATCAACCTGCAACTTCAACTACTCCTTCGTTGATGTGCATCGTTGAAACTTTGGATTGAAATGGGTGGCGGAAGCAATTGAGATGGGTGCGGAAGAGAAGGTTGATTCGATCTCGAGAGATCGAATAAACCTTCTGATGTGGATTGAGAGTAATTGAGAAGAATCCTCGAATGTGAGTTTCTTGGATCAAAGATTAGATGGAAGGAAAAACTTTGATAGGATGGAAGAGGGAATTGATGCTCAAGCCAAGTAGGAGGAATTACATCTCAATACTAAGTAAATTTGAACATTGGAAAAAAAAGTGAGTCAACGCATCCTATATAGACGGTGTTGCCTAACTATGGGCCTACGGGCCAAAATATGGTCATAAACGTGAGGCCCAAAAGGGAAAACCTAAAGGGATAAGTTAAAAGAGAATATTCTATAATGAATATCGCTTTTATTGCAATAAAAGAAAAACATGGAAAATATAGTCCAAAATGTGTTAGCTTCATGTCATGATGTCAAGAAGACTAGACATGACGCTAACGGGGCAAGAGGCGTGGACGGAGCTAGTAGTCTAAGTCATGATGGTGTGGAGACACGGCATGCCACTAACAGGTCCAAGTGATGTAATGGTGCGGGTGATGATAATGTCAATAGTGTGGGCGATGGCTTTGGCTTGGGCACGGGTGAGAGGTCCATCGGAGCGAACCCTCAAAGCCTCGTCCATATCATCTACAGTATACGTAGTCAAGGGCGCATATTGATGAAAGACTAAAGATTGGTATTCAAGAGAGGGCAGACATTCCAGTTGCTACATACTTCGGTAGGTATCTTGGAATACAGATCCTGCAAAAATAGAATTGTAAAGTCTAACGTTGTAAGTATTAATAGCACCTTGGATTACTCGCAGCTTGGAAGGGAATATTGTTAAGCTTCGCGTGAAGGGGTCATATTGACGAAGTCGGTTCTAGGTGTAGTTCCTTCCTACATGATGCCTATAGTGAAGCTTGTGGCTTCAGTTTGGAGGGAGTTATATATGAACGTGAGAAGGTTCATTTGGAATGACGCTACAGAAATAAATCGTTACACTTAGTTTCTTGGGCAGTTTTGCGTTGACAAAGAGAAGAGGGAGGGATTGGGTTACGTAGTAGCAAAGAGATGAACTTTGCATCGCTGGGAAAAATGGCTTGGCGAATCATTCACGGGATCTTATGGGCAAGAGATCGAATTTTGAAGAACGGAATTAGATGGTTTGTGGATGACGGGCGATGCACTAGGTTCTTGATGGACCGATGGGTATCGGATCAGCCATTAGCGGAACTTGTGACCAATAGACCGGATGGTTTCAATTAAACTTGTACGTTCGATTTTTTATGAAGGTTGCAAGAGTTATCATTAATAGTGAGATGGATAGCAAAGACCGAGCCTCTTAGAGATTCAAAAGCAATGGTTTATACTCTATAAAAATCGGCTTATTGTACCTTCGTGTCCACGTTTGAAAGTCAACCTTATTGTTTCGATATGATTTGGAGATTAAAGGTCTTTGGAAAATTGCTTTATTTTCTCTGGCTCGTAATGCATGGAAACATCCTAACAAATGTAAAGAGACACTAAGCACGATTTATTAGACACAAGATCCTGCAGCAGATGCCACACTCAGAAGTAGTCATGCATATTTTTTGAGATTGCATTGATGCTAAAGCTTTGTGGTCTCAAATCCTTCCATGGCAACTAGTGGCACCATTCTTCACACTCAATGATAACCAATAGGGCTCTCATGAGTTTATTTGAAAAATCTTGTTATGGAAATGATATTGCTTGGGATGTCCTTTTTGTTGTTGGTTTGTGACTCCTTTAGAAACAAAGATGTTGAAGAGTGTCCCAAGGAGCTGCAGATGAATGGGATCTTGCAAGCCACGCTAGAAGCAAGGCACATGACATGCTAAGTGCTTTTAATAGAGTGACCACCTTCATGAACATTAAGGTGCGCAGAGAAATAGAGACTGCATGGAAAAAAAGGAAAGGATGATGGAAATTGAACATGGATGGTGTTGTGCAATTCTTGGGAGAGAGCGGTAACATGTGGGCTCATAGAGATGGTAATTGTTGTTAGTTTGTTGTGGCTTTGCTCTGAAAATTGGTATCCCTACGGCCGAATTATGGGGGATTTTCTCAAGACTTCAATTCCATAGGGATTGAAGGTTCGAAATCTGGAAGTGGAATTGGATTCAGAATTGGTAGTCAAGCTTATTCAGAGGAACATTCTTCCGTCACACCTAGTGCATTGTCTGGTAACTCGTTGTCAAGGCTTACTCCGTAGAGATTAAAATATTCAATTTCCAAACGTTTACGGCGAGGCAAACATTGCCACAGATTTTATTTCTAATTTAGCATTTGGTTTTCCTATTGGGTATTTTAGATTTGATGAACCTATGGCCGGTTTGGGGACTTTGTTGAACAATGATAATTGGGGAGTCTTAACGTGAATGATGACTTTGTAGTTTGCTTCTAAATAAAATGGGGAGACTTTGTCTCGCTGACCCGGATCGGACCTGCTCTGATACCATGTTAATTTAACTTTTCATATCCGCCGGGTGAAAAACGTGGAGGGTTTTACACGTCAAAGTGAACCTACGCACACAAGCATTTTGGGTTCCATCCTAAAACTAATTGACAAGAGGAGTAACCCTTGTACTTATATGTTAGGTTCACGGATTTCATATCGTCGATGTGGGATATATTTCTACACTCAAAACTCCCCCCAAATGCAACTCTCCTGGACTAGTTGACACTTGACGCAAAACCTTAATACCGGCTTAGCTAAATGGGCGGATACCATATTGTTCGCTAATCACAACACAAACACAAGATAATGGACCCGGATCAGACCTGCTCTGATACCATGTTAATTTAACTTTTCATATCCGCCGGGTCAAAGACGTGGAGGGTTATACACATCAAAGTGAATCTACGCATACAAACATTTGGGATTCCATTGTAAAACCAATTGGCAATAGGAGGAGTAACCCTAATACTTATATGTTATGTTCACGGATTTCATATTGTCGATGTGCGACATATTTCCACGGATTTCATATTGTCGATGTGCGACATATTTCCACACTCAACACGTTCATCGACAAAAAAATACTACAAATGATGACAAACCTTTAAAAATCGACTTATTTGTCGTAATAAATTTCCATCTTCACCAACCATTGTTCTAAATTAAAAAATTATCACATTAGTTAATTAATATGCATATCAAACAGTTTCCTTGAGCACGAATAACAGCTACATATCAGTAGAGGGTAAGTCAATTACTACTAGGGTAAATTTAAAAGGTCACGATGTTTTTACCTAATTTTTCATATAGAAAAAAATTAGAAAAATCTAATATTTATTAGTAGACCGTCATATGACATCCTTAATGATAATACTATTTATGTCTTTAAGTTGTCATAACAAGGATTCTAGTTCATCATGACCGATATACAGCAATAACATAATTAACAACCTAGCTTATCTCCCGTAGACATATGGACAATACAATCACTATTAACATATCAAGATATTGTAATTTTTGTCATAAACAAATAAATCAATCTCCACGGAGAATACCAATTTTGATTGGCAGCATTGATCAATAGAAAAATATCACCTTTGATCATAATTTTATATTCCTTCATTAAAGAGCATCATTAATTCCTTCACGGAGCACAATTGTTTCACTTTTTAAAGAAGATATGTCTCTTAGTTTATTTTTCGCTGGTTTTACACACATATAAACTCCTATCAAGAATGATAGAAATCCACATGATAGCAAAACAACGAGTGTGCTTTAAATTTATAATCCCGTGATAATTACTCAATGCAGCGAACCCACAGTGTATGGATCGGATGCAATATTGAGCAAGTATTCCGGAGTCGATCTCAGGGACAAAGTTAGATGACAATGAAAATGATCTATAACAGTATAAATCCAAAATAAGACGGGAATTGGAAAAGAAAGGGAAGAAGGATCAAAAGGTTTGAGGGGGTTGTGTGGACTCGCAATCAATTATCTGAATTGATTGAAAGTCAAAGAAAACAAACACAAAGATGAAATGAGGGAAATATGCATTTCTAGGTATTCAAGATCATTATTTATACATATGGATTCAAGATAAATGAAATTACACTTGGTATATAGAAGAATGAAACGCTTAGGATGAATGTTTCCTAACCTATGCTCTTTTACAGTGACGTCTCAAGACACAAAGGTCCGCAACCTAAAATCTATAGCTTTCAAGATAATCAGGGAGAAATATATAAACAAATCTTATTCTTTAAATCAAGGAAACACAATAACCCTTTACAGTTACATCTCAGGAATTATTGCCTCAAAGGAAGGAATAATGGCACATTCAATCCCAAAAAGGTTAAACCTTTATTACCTAGGAACATGTTCTCTTATGTATCTAAATTGGAAAATCTTAGTTATGACTCAATTCCTACTTACTTTAAAGTGGTTTAGATTGATTCTAAACCCGCAAAAACCAAACATTTCCATAGGATTTAAAGCGATTTACACAACCTATTATAAAGAACAATCAATCCATCATAGTCCAAGGTATAAACAATTCTCTAACTACCTTGAAACCATAAAAGGTTTTTAGCCAATGATATTCATATCAAAACCTAAATTCAATTCAATAAACAAAACATTCAATTGAAATAAGAAAAGGGAATGAAGAACGTACCCAGCTTTATTGAATCTCGAAACAAATTGTCTTTAACTTCCAAATCTCAAACCAAACTCTAAATAAATTGAAAAAGTTTGAATCTCGATACAAATTCTACTTTCCTTTGCTCGTATGGTTGCTCCTAAGTATCCATTCCGAGGCTTGATCCTTAAATGCATCGTTTTAGCTCCAAAACACGCCAAAATACCTACAAAGTCACCAAAAGTGTGTGTAGACATCTATACTCGCAAAGTAACACTAAACAAGCATAAAAGACACAAACTAAGGCTAAAACATGCATGCGGAAAGGGAAAACTACCTATATACTCTACTAAACTAGGTCGATAAATCATGTTATCAAAATACCCCATACTTATCCTTGCTTGTCCTCAAGCAAGTAGTAAATCCAAGATAGAATAACATGAGTTATCTATGCAAAACAGTTATAAAAAAAAACTCTTTTTGTCGTGTTGTGCTTCTATACATGATCACTCTCAAAGGTGTAGTCATAAGGCTAAAGACATATTTCAATCAAGTTCAAGCAAAATAGGCAAGTAAAGGAGAATCAAACTTTGCAAAGAATTCATAATCATCATAAAAATTTCCAATGCTTAATATCCATGAAAATTCAAGTCTAAGCCATTAAGTCAAATACATGTATACATAGATCAAAAGGACTTGGCAATGAAAAAGGTCATACAAACGTGATCAAGGTATGATGATATAGGTAATGTGGTGGTAATCCGGGAAGAAGAACAACACAATGAACTCTTTTCTCAATATCCATCCTTTTTTTGCATTGTTTTTTCTTTTTTCTATTTTTTCTTTCTTTTGAGTAAAAGGCATTGGTGCGCAATAGTCGAAACCTTGGTGCTCAGTTTCCTTCACGTACCTCACACCATTATGCACGTACCAAATCAACTCATAGGGAATGTTTTTAAAACTAATTAGACTTTGGCAAGACACAAACACCCGATTATGTGAATGATGCCGAGTTACTCATGTTCATAACCAACAATCCCCTCAAAAGCTTTTGCTATCAAATCACATCTCATACATCACATTCAACTTCTTCACATAACACATATGAACTTTTTCTTTTAAGCATACACCTTCAAACTTCATTTTTTCTAATTCCCGGATAGGGCAAAAGGAGGCAAATATGATCAATGCTTGAGGTGCTAAACATTATAAAGATAGGGAAGAAGAAGAACTCGAATTGCCTAAATCATTCTCATGCAATGTATAAGAACTCATCACATAGCTTCAATTATCCAAATTCAATTCAATTAAACATAGAAATTTCTATCAATCATATAAATTTCAAGTAAAGAAATCAATTCCTGCAAATACCATAATTCATTCAAACTCAAAATAATATTCAAAAGACAAATAACATACACCAAATCTTATCATAGAGGTCCCATCATCTAAGAAGCACAATAAACACGTTATTTTATTTTATTTTTGATGCAAAACATAATAAAGAAATGTGTGACATAAACTGAAATTGTTCAATGCAATACAAAAATACTGAAACATGCTAGAAGGAATTGTAAGTATCATACCCCATACTTAAATCTCACATGGTCCCCAATGTGAAAAATAAGAAGGAATAAAATCAACACTTACAATGTAAAAGATGAAGCAGGGTCCTCTGACGTGGTCACTCGAATGGTGGAGGTGGATCACGGGGATAGTGAAGGTTGTTTGGGTCATAGAAATGCCCGAAAATCTGGTGATAGATATCGCCATATATCCCCTCAGAAACAGAATAACGCCTATCATGCTCAGTCAACCTCTCCTCTATCCTCTGTTGGCCATGCTCAATCCTCTGTTGGCCATGCTCGATCCTCTGCTGGCCTAGCTAAAGCTGATAGATGTCATCGGCCAACTAATCCATAGTAGGCGTCCCTCTGCGTCTAGGTCTGGGAGCTCGTGAAGACGAAGCTCCTCCTGTTGGCATACCTGTGGGACGTGTACATGTACCCTCCAACTCAAGCACAATATCTCCTACCTCAACGACAGTCTATAAGTCCTCATCATCTCGGGCAGCATCCTCATCATTTGGCTGCCTTACACACACCTCATCCGAACTGTCTGGCTCTAAAGCCTCCCTTCAGAACCTCCTATCCCTAATAGTATACTCACTCTTCTAATCAATTCCATAAACCTCATCCCATGGCATAGCTACTCTAACGGGTTGACTACACTTCTATATCAGTATCTTCCTGTTCACAAGATGTCTCCTACCCATAGCGACAAGCCAATTTGTGACTGTACAATCAGACATATCAATGTTAAGCCTCCTAGCAATATGGGTGATCAATCCACCCACACAAATGTATCCAACACTCTTTTTGGACACCTTTTTCAGGTGCTCAAGCAACAGAGTAGAAGAGTCCAGGGTGCAATTATGAGTAATGCACCACAATACCAACAACTCACCTAGAAGAACCTAATGTTGTGTCTCACGGCGAGGTAACAATACCTCGCTCATCATCCTATGGGCTAGCCTCAAACACAAGTTCACAATGAACTTGCACTTGGCCTCTCCGGCATTCCACTTACTAGCAAAAGCCATCGGCTTAGCGATCTCATGCCATAATGCACTTTGATCCACATCACTATCAAAAGCAGAAATATCGTTATGCGGGAAGTGAAACAAATCACCAAAATCATCCTTAGACATCTCATAATCATTGTTCATTGGCCTAAACTATACACATCTACTAACATTTCCACCTTTGAACATAAAAGAGCTCAAAAATTCCAATGTAAGCTCAGCATAGTTAGGCTCTTTGATTGCAACCAAATGCAACCTACCACATCTCTCCATTATCATATACAAATCATCACTAACTCCCAATTCTCCTAAGTCATGCAAATCAAGGTACTTTGGAGCATCGAAACTAAGCTTAGAAAGATGATTATAGTTTGACTTACCAGCGTCGGGAATGATCCGAACCATCCTCGGAGGCTCGAAAGGCTCCGCTTGCTTCTTTTACTTCCTAGAGGAACCGCTTCTCGACAAGGATCGCTTCAACCGGTTCATCTCGATTCGAAAACTCATGACAGAAGAAAATCTCGGTCGGGGATATATGTCACAATCTCGGTCGATCGACCGAGATAATCTGGGAGAAAAACGCGACTTCAGTCTCGGCCGAGATCAACGATTTCGGTCGATTTCTTGCTCGTTCCATGCTTGTACAATTTTCCTAAGGCCTTTTTGTACAAAATCCCTCAAAAGAATGAAGGATTTTTGAGGTTTTTGAGAATTGGGATTTTTGGTTAGGGTTTGTGTTTTGGGATATGAATGTGGAGGGTTTTTGATGAAATTGGTTATGGGAATGTGTTTAGAATTGGATTTGTGAAAGATTGTGGGTGGAATGAGTGGATTTGGTGAAGATTTTGAGTAAATTAGGGAAATTTGGGTAGAGTTTGAGGTGTTTAGGACATGGAGGTGTTGGAGAATGAGGGAAGGGACCAAGAAGAAGGGTTTAAGAAAACCCGATGGACCCGAACTCGGCCGGGATCTAGGCTGGATCGGCCGAAGTTCGTCATCATTTTTTTTCGTTCTTCTTTCCTTCAAAGTATTCGACTCGTCTCTAGAATTTTTCCGAGCATAATCTCCTTTTCTTTCTCCATTTTGACACTAGATCCTACAAAGACAACTTTTAACGCGCAAAAATGCAAAAACAAAAAGCAAAAACAAAAAGAAGGGACATGAAGACTCTTACCCCGGGTTGCCTCCCGAGAAGCGCATTGGTTTAAGGTCTCTTGCTAGACCTGATTCCGTAAATTCTTACCCGGAGGTATAAGTGAAGTCCGCTTCACCGGAGGTTCCGGCTTACACTTCTTCAACCTGCTCTCATTAACCTTGATTGATCCAACATCTTTACCCCATACTTCAATTGAACCATAGGGGTGGATCTTCTTCACTATGTATGGTCCGGTCCATTTCTTCTCGAACTCTCCCTGCATAGGATGATATCTAGAGTTAGAAAACATGACTAGATAACCTTTCTTGTACTTACTATTTATTTTCGAGCTCTCTTTATAGATCTTCGAGTTCTCATATGCGTCCATATTTCCTCCTTTTTCTAATATGGATGCAATTGATGAGGGAGGTCTTGAAAAACCTTTGATGACTTGTCGGTAGAAACCGACTTCTCTCGCAGGAGTGCTCTCTTTCCTTCCAGGCTTTGGTTTTTACCAACTCTTCTACTTTTTCCTTCCCTTTGATTGACGGGAGAGACATATTGGGAGGTTTCGGTTCTTATGAAAGAGTTTCCGAGCCCGTCTCTACCCCATACTTGAATCTCAGCCGAGATGGTTGGATCTTGGGCCGAGATTCAACCCTCTGTCGTAAAGTCTCGGTCGGCACAGAAGGGATCTCGGCCGAGATGTTGGCCGAGATTTTCTCTGATGGTTTGTTTTCGATGTGGAGCGAACCGTCTGCAAAATTGGCTTCTTCCGTAACCTTTGGGAGCCAATACTGCTTATCTTCATCACCTTCCCTCTCTATGTTTAACGTAAGGGAAGCGTTCTTGCAATCAACAAGACATCCAAAA
>CM008284.1:32639626-32678607 GCA_002319775.1 Fagopyrum tataricum
ACCTCCAGCGGACCAGCATGTCTATCTCTTTTCTAGGAGACTGAGGGAGTCCACCCGTGCTTCCCTTGCGGGATTTCGTTGTGACTCACTGGCGGAGTATCAGGACCGGGCTTCGGCCTATGAGAGAGACCGCCCTGGGTCTAGGAGAGCAGCACAGTCCGGGGGACCGGACAAGAGACAGAGGACATGACCAGCTGGTTCAGGGGCCGGAGTAGCAGGTCAGGGACGTAGTTAGACTCCGGGACGTTCGAGTCCTCAAACGTCGAGACAGACATCAGACGGGGGACGTCAGTGCTACGCTAATGGAGGGTATGGACACGTGAAGAATGCATGTAAGAAGCCGCCCGTGGCTTGTTTCACTTGTGGCCAGATGGGTCACCGAGCCGCTTTTTGCCGTCAGGGCAAGTCCTAGTCATAGCAGGGTTCTTCGCCTGCTGGCGTAGCAGGGGGCAGTCAGAGGCCGCCACAACATCAGTCACAGGGCACTCAACAGAGGGGCCAGGGTCAGGGTCAGGCCCGTACTCATGGATCAGCTTAGGGGCAAGGTCGAGGTAGAGGTCGTAGTGGAGGTACCCAGGAGGCCAGAGGCACACAGGCCAGGGTATTTGAGCTGAGGAGTGCCGTTGATCCTCCTGCGCCGGCAGCCCCAGGTACCATTCAGATTCACGGCTTTTCGGTCCGAGTATTATTTGATATGGGTGCTACGCACTCTTTTATATCCGATGATTGTGTAGCTAGATTGTCCTTAACTACAGTAGAGGGGAGACCTTTTATCATAGGGTTACCCGATGGAGGCAGGGTTAGTGGTACCCGAGAGGTACGCGGTTGTCCCATTCGTCTAGAAACCGAGATTGGTTAGCCGACTTCTTCGTCATGCACTTAGTGCATGAAGAGGTCATCCTTGGGATGGATTGGATGTACCGCCATCGAGCCGTGTTAGACATCAGCCGGAGGACCTTGATGATTATCACGGAGACGGGGCACGAGGTGATTTTCCGAGGTTGGGACCTCGGGAAGGCCGGTACAGTCATTAGCGCGGTCCGAGCTGCTAGACTTATCGGGCAGGGATGCGAGGTCTTCTGGTGCTATGCCATGAAGGAGGAGTCGGGACCATCGCTAGAGGAGATTCCTGTGGCTTGCGAGTTCGAGGACGTTTTCGGGGAGCCACCTAGGCTACAACCGCAGAGGAGCGTTGACTTTGCTATTGAGTTGGAGCCCGGCACGAGGCCGATCTCCAAGGCTCCATTCCGCATGGCGCCGATCGAGTTGCTGGAGCTGAAGAAGCAGCTCGAGGAGTTAGCCGAGAGGGGTTTCATACGCCCGAGCATTTCCCCTTGGGGTGCACCGGTCCTCTTCGTTAAGAAGAAGGACGGATCTTTGAGGCTATGCATTGATTACCGGGAGTTGAACAAAGTCACCATCAAGAACAAGTACCCGTTACCGCGCATTGATGATTTGTTGGAACTGTTGCAGGGAGCCTCCGTGTTTTCACGTACCGATTTGAGGTCGGAATATCACCAACTTAGGGTGAGAGAGGAGGACGTGCCAAAGACGGCATTCAGGACGAGGTACGGCCATTATGAGTTTGTCGTGATGCCATTCGGGCTCACGAATGCACCCGCTGTCTTCATGGTGTTGATGAACGGCATCTTCATCGACTTCTTGGACCAGTTCGTGGTAGTTTTCATTGACGACATCTTAGTCTACTCCCGGAGTAGGGAGGAGCATGAGGGACACTTGAGGACGGTGCTACGAGTCCTCCGGGATAGAGAGCTTTACGCTAAGCTCTCTAAGTGTGAGTTTTGGATGTCCGAGGTGGCATTTTTGGGACATATAGTTTCCGCCGAGGGTGTCATGGTCAACCCGGCGAAGATAGAGTCTGTTTCCTCATGACCGCCTCCTAAGACGGTCAAGGAGGTGCGCAGTTTCTTGGGCTTAGCGGGATACTACCGCCGTTTTGTTGAGGGTTTCTCCGTGATTGCACGACCGCTCACTTCCTTGCTGAGGAAGTCTACCAGGTTCGTCTGGTCCGAGCCTTGCTAGCGCAGCTTCGAGGAGCTGAAGAGGAGGTTGACCTCCGCTCCTGTGTTAGCAAAGCCTGAGGGCGTAGAGGACTTTGTGGTATATAGTGACGCCTCCAAGCTAGGCTTGGGGTGCGTTTTGATGCAGAGAGGTAGGGTTATTGCGTACGCTTCTCGGCAACTGAAGCCGTACGAGGAGAATTACCCTACCCACGATCTTGAGCTAGCGGCAATGATTCATGCCCTGAAGATCTGGCGACACTGCTTGTACGGGACTACATGTCAGATCTTCACAGACCATAAGAGTCTGAAGTATATTTTCACTCAGCGGGAGTTGAATAACCGCCAGAGGAGATGGTTGGAGCTGATTAAGGACTTTGACTTGGAGATTTTATACCATCTTGGGAAGGCGAACGTAGTCGCCGATGCTTTGAGTAGGAGGACACCTCGAGAGGAGGCGATAGCTCGACTTACGGTTCAGCCTCAGCTGCAGAGGGATTTGGTGGGTTCGGAGTTGGATATCCGGTTCCCGGGTACGGACTGTAGTTTGTCCGAGTTGGAGGTACTACCTGACCTGTCCGGAGAGATCCTCCCATTTTGATGAGGCTCCAAGACAGGATGTCCCGAGGAGAGGCACCGCAGTTTATCACGGAAGCAGACGGGCTATTGAGACGTCAGGGGCGTATTTGTGTACCGTCGGATCAGGAGCTGAGAGCGGATTCTGCATGAGGCCCATTCCACACCTTACTCGGTGCACGCAGGCGCGAGTAAGATGTACCAGGACATTAGGAGATCTTATTGGTGGGGTGGGCTCAAGCCCGATGTAGCTAGATACGTGGCCCGATGCGCGACCTGCCAGCAGGTCAAGATCGACCACCAGAGACCCGGAGGAGAGCTTCACCCACTGCCCGTGCCGCAGTGGAAGTGGGAGGACATATCCATGGACTTCGTGACCGGTCTGAGATTGAGTAGGAGCTTTGAAGCGATATGGGTGGTAGTAGACCAGTTGACGAAGACCGCACGTTTCATTCCTATACGGGAGACGTGGCCGGTGAGTCGTTTAGCCGAGGAGTTCACCCGTCAGATTGTGAGATTACATGGAGTACCGAGGACCATCATCTCGGACAGGGACGGACGTTTTACCTCGAGGTTCCGGCAGCAGGTACACGCCGCCCTAGGTTCGAGTCTCCATTTCACCACCGCATACCATCCTCAGACCGACGGCCAGTCCGAGCGGACTATTCAGACATTAGAGGATATGCTACGAGCATGTGTACTAGACTGGGGTCAGGTATGGCCAGATCACCTCCCATTGGTCGAGTTTTCGTATAATTACAACTGGCACGCGTCGATTGGGATGGCACCTTATGAGGCATTGTATGGACGGAGATGCCGTACTCCCTTATGTTGGAACGAGCTGGGGAGTTCTAGCGTTGTAGCTCCAGATCAGGTGCAGGACGACATGGCTAGGGTTACTTAGATCCAAGAGAGGATGTTGGCAGCACAGAGCCGCCAGAGGTCGTATGCGGATAGGAGGCGTAGACCTCTCGAGTTCAGGGTAGAAGCTCAGGTGTGGTTGAGGGTATCACCGACACGGGGCGTCAGGCGATTCGGCATTAATGGGAAGTTAAGCCCCCGATATGTCGGTCCATTCGAGATCTTGGAGAGAGTCGGTGAGGTGGCATACCGGTTAGCACTCCCACCGTGGTTGGAGGGTATATACCCAGTCTTTCATGTCTCTCAGTTGAGAGTGTACATACACGACCCGAGACACGTCATCAGTCACGAGGACCTAGTGGTCGAGCCGGACCATACCTTTGCAGAGCACCCGATAGCGGTCTTAGAGCGGAGTACGAGGCGCCTTTGATCGAAGGAGATACCGATGTTGAGGATTCAGTGGTCGAGGCGAGGAGCCGATGAGGCTACATGGGAGACGGAGGATAGTATCCGGAGGAACTATCCCGAGTTTTATGCAGACATAGTGACATCGATAGGACCGTCGGGTTAGTTCCGAGATCTTCTTTGTTTGCTTTATATGTTATGTGTTTTTGTATGAGTTATGAGTAACTTGCGAGCTCTTGATGTGACGCGATCTGTAGACTTGGATTAGAGCCGATAGTGTACGTTTTATGAGTTCCACGGGATTACGAGACGGGCTGGTTGGAGAGTGTTGGGTTTAGCAAGTTACGGGACGAAACTTGTTTTTAGGGGGGTTAGTTGTAACGCCCGGAATTTACTCCGGACTTGGAGCACTTTGTAGTTATCCCGTAATCCCGAGATGCCGAGTGCCGGGATTTATTTCCAAAGAAAATCCCGAGCCGACTCGTCGTTTTTCCTTTTTTCCGCGTTCCGACCCTTCGTTCCGGGTTAAAAATGACAAGGGGTCATTTCCGACCCCTCAGTCCGTGTGAGGGACAAGAGGTCAGCTGACCCCTTGATCCCCAACCCTCCTTTGCAGCCTTGTCTCTCTCTCTCCTCCGTTGGCTCACTTCTCACGTTACTCCACTCATTCACCCATCTCTTCTCTTCTCTTCTCCCTAGGTGCTGGAGATCCCAGCTGTGGACTGCAAAAGGAAATCCCAGGCTGTTGGTAAGCTCTTTCCTCTCCCTTCCCTCTCTTCCTTGTTGTTCTTTCCCTTCTTCTTCCTCCCTCCTTCATCCATGGCTATGGCGGAAGATCTTGTGGAGTTTTGCTCAACTCTTTGCATGCCTAGGTTCTTAGCTCGTTTAGGTCAAGGAGAGGTGCCTAAGACCCATGGTGGGTGTTTGAAGAAGATCCAGCAAGAGAAAAAGGACTTTGGAGCCAAGGATCCACGATCGGAGACGAAGAAGACGACGTTCAGCACATAACCCGCGGGGCGGCTCAGCACAGCCGCAGGGGCGGCACAACACAGCCGCGGGTGCGGCCCGGCACGGCCGCGGGTGCGGCTCATCACGTCCGCGGGGGCGGCTCCTGGAAGTCGACGCAGTCCACCGCGGGTGCGGCTCCTAGTTCTGCGGGGGCGGCTCCTGTGTCCGCGGGGGGTACCAGCTTGACTCCGCGGCTGCGGTTTCTGCAAAAGTAGGCTTCTCCTCTCCTTCACTCTTCGTTCATTCCTTAGTTTTGTTGTGGAATCATGTAGTAGCATGCCTAGGATAGATCTAGAGTAGTGTGAGATGACATTTAGTGGTTGTGAACCTAGGAACCCTTAAGGTTCGATGTAATTGTTGGATATGAGCATGTGATCATGATGGATCTTCTAGGCTAGCTTGTGCCTCTTTGGTTGAGGATTAATATCTTGTGATGATATAAACTGTTGTGGGTTGTTGCATATGTGGAGAGTGTGATGAGTACTTGGGACCAAGGATGCATTCCTAGTTTGAGGGTTAGGTGATCTTGCATAGATCCCTAGAGTGAAGTAAGTCTAAGACTTCTTGAGTGTGAGTATGTATTGATATGCATATCTCTTGTGAGCAGGTTGTGGGCTTCCGCCTTAAGGAAGCAAGAGTGTGGTGACTTGGGTTTGGTGACGAGGTAAGTCTCCGGACTTACTTAGCTCGTATTTTATGTATTAGCATTGATGTGTGTTTGGTGGTGTGTGTTTATGTTCTTGTATAACAATTAAACCGGTAATTAGGACCACCGACCTTATATATATATTTTGGCCCAAGTGTATGATAATGGGCGGTGACATTCTGCCTAGCCCTGCGTGGGTCTAGGAGGATCTCGGCGACTAGCCCGGCGGGTTAGATGGTCGGGTGCATCCGTACCATTCTTTGCCAGTAAGTAGAAACCGGGGCGAGACCACGGTGGTTCTCGTGCCACAAACCGAAGTTGAATTAGAACGGGATATGACTTAATAATAAAAAGATAATTAACCGGACTTGTGTGTTTTATGTTATGTGCTATGGTTGTGTTTGTGCCTTCACCGCTTTTCTAATGCTTCGAATATGAGCTAACGGTTTTAAACCGTGTTGTAGATGACTTGCAGGTTAGGGACGCCGCTGAGTGAGATGGAGGAGTGGACAGCCGGAGTCTCCGTACATTATAGGTCGGGGATCGTTTTTGGGTTATGTTTCTTATCGTTGTTCATGGATGTTGTCGTACGTTTAGACTTTCGTATCGAGTTGTATTGTTTTGAGGACTCGGCTGAGTTTCCACCTTGTGTTTGTCACTTTTCGTTTTTGCATGCATTAAAAACGTTTTGAGATTTCGCCTTTATTTGTAACTTGTTGGAAGGTCCGGTGAAATTGTTGTCAAACTAGGGCTCGGGACCCATTGTGAGGTCTCGCCCGTAGCATCCCGAGTCCCGCAGATTTGGGGTGTTACACCAAAACCCTCATCTAACAAAGCTCTTGCACGGGGTTTTGGATAGAAGTGGAGGTTTGTACGGGGTTGGTGGAATGTACACTTCTTCCTTCTCTGCGGGCTTTTTCTCCACATATTCAAGTTGAACTAGGGATCTCGGCCGAGATTTTTTTATCTCGGGCTGAGATCATAGTCTCTGACGTGGAATCTCGATCGGCCATATAGGGATCTCGGGCCGAGATACTCCCAGAGGTGGCCAAGATTTCTCCTTTCGCGTGTATTTCGTCCGTTTTTAATCCTCCTTCAACAGTGATGGCCAAAATTTGTCCCTTGGGGTTCTCCTCAGTCTTTCCAAGAAGCCTTCCTGGACCTCTAGGAGCTTCTTCAGCTTTCTTGAACTCTTGACTTTCCAAAACCTTTTGAGCTTTGGTAACACTAGTGACAGTACTCTCTAGATTACTCATCCTTTCCATTAGTTGCTCAAACATTGCCTCAACTCGATCTTTCGGTTGAGATTGTTCATTTGGCTTAGACGCTTGACCTGCACCACTAGAAGATGGTTGAGGGTTCAAATCACCCACAGGATTAGAATATGAAAAGCCTGGATGATTATGGTTAGGCCTAAAATTGTTTCCTTGGTAATTCCTATTGAAGTTATTATTGTTATAATCTCTTTGATTTTGATATCCTCCTCGAAAATTACCTCTATTCATGTAATTTGCATCCTCTTCTTTGGATGCTACCTGCACTTCAGCTTGCTGGTTTTTGATGTTAGATGCAAATAATTCTTTTAAAGATTTAATTTCATTGTACGAAGAATCAAACCTTGCATTTGTCCGGGTATTTTCGTTTACCTTATACACTCCCGGTCTAGTCTTCTTCTCTTCAACCTTCATGTGAGAGTACTTCTCCATAACTAAGGCTTGCTTCTCAACAAACTCCCAAGCCTCATCTTCTTCCTTGTCCATAAAAGTACCTCCAGAAAGTGATTGCAACTTGAATTGAGTGTCCTCATGAAGTCCCTTAAAGTAATCTCTAACAACTCAATCTTAGGGATCCCATGATGTGGACAATCCAGCAATAGGTCCTTGAACTTCTAACAAGACTTGAATAAGCTCTCCTTATCCTTCATGATGAAGGCATTTATCCTTCTTACAAGCTCCGTAGTCTTGGAAGGTGGGAAGAATTTGGTGAGAAATTCCATAGTCATCTGTTCCCAAGTGTTAATTCGTCCGTATGGTATTGATTGATATCAAGCTAGAGCCTTATCCCTAAGAGAAAAAGAAAAATCTCTTAGCTTGTGATTATTACCTTCCTTACAGGGTGTTATCACCATATCCATAAGAATCTCATAGTTCATCAAGTGTTGATGACCAGACTCCGAATTCATCCCTCCAAACTGATTCTGGCGAATCATCTGGAGTACATGCGGTCGCAACTCATACCCATGGGCTACGGGATCTCCAAAGTTAACTCCAGAACGGTTAATCCTTTGGGCAGGATCCATTCGTTGTACGAGTGTTTGTGGATGATCCACAATAGGCTCGTATCGGACAGGCATGAGAGGTGCGATAGGTGGTGGTGGTGGAACGTGTGGAGTAGGAGGCTGGACGACACGAGGTGCATCGTCCGGGACGTCCGACTTCTCGTTCAACTCGGGTTGTAGAGCGGCTCTTCCTTCGTTGTGAAGATGAAGCATCTCTCTCATGGCAGCTCTAAGCTGCTCCATCATGCGTGTAGTGACTGCATCTCTCTCTCTCGACGCCGCTCTCTCGACTTCCATGTCTTTTGCGGCTTTCCTAAGCTCCGCTTTGTAATCACTCTCTTGAGACACCTTTGAAGCCTTCAATGCTCTAAGTCTCCTTCTTAGTGTTTTCTCAGGCTCGGGATCAAAAGGAACTAGTTCTTTTGTCCTCCGAGTGCTTCGCATACACTGCGAAAAGTAACTAGTGTCCTGAAAATGTTAAAGACAAAACAAAAGGCGAGATCAAAAGTAAAAGAAAGACCTATACTATAAGAAATCAACTAAAAATATCAACTAAATAGTCTCCGGCAACGGCGCCAAAACCCCTATCAAAAATAGGGTTTTACACACCTATAAATCCCTATCAAAAATAGATAGAAATTCACAAGATAGTAAAACAACTAGTCTGCTTTAAATTTATAATCTCACCATATCTACTCTAAATTGCAGCGAACCCACAATGTATGGATCAATCGCAATAATGTGCAAGTATTCTGAGGTCGATCTCATAGACTAAGTTAGATGAAAATGAAAATAATCCAGAATAGTATAAATTTGAAATAAGAAACGGATTGGAAAAGAAAGGGAAAGAAGGATCAAAAGGGTGTTGAAGAGGTTTGGTGGATTCGCAATCAATTATCTGAATTGATTGAAAATCAAATAACAAACAAATAACACAAACAAATGAATATATGGAAAGAATGTATTTCCAAGGATTTAAGATCATTATTTATACACATGAACTCAAGATATATGGATTCTGCCGTGGCATATATATAAGGTTGAAGAGCTCATGATTAATGTTTCTTAAATCAATGATCTTTTACAGTGACGTCTCGAGAACATTAAGGTCTGCAACCTAATACTTATTGCTTTAAAGGTAAAGAGGGAGAAAATAAATAAATAAACTTTATTCTTTCAATTTAGGAATCAAATAACCCTTTACACTTACGTCTCAAGAATTATTGCCTCAAAGGAAGGAATAATGGCACATTCAATCCAATAAAGGTTAAACCCTTATTACTTAGGAACATGTTCTCTTATGTATCTAAATAGGAAAATCTCAGTTACGACTCAATTCCTACTTAGGGTAAAGTGGTTTAGATTGATTCTAAACTTGCAAAAACCAAACATTTCCATAGGATTTAAAGCGATTTACACAACCTATTATAAAGAACAATCAATTCATCATAGTCCAAGGTATAAACAATTCTCTAACTACCTTGGAACCACAAAAGTTTCTAGCCAATGATATTTCATATCAAAACCTGAATTCAATTCAATAAAACAAAACATGCAATTGAAATAAGAAAAGGGAATGAAGAAAGTACCTTACTTTATTGAATCTCGAAACAAACTGTCTTTAACTTCCAAATCTCAAACCAAACTCTAAATAAACTGAAAAAGTTTGAATCTTCCTTCCTAAACTAATGATCAACAATGGTGAAAACGAACGGAGAAGAAAGGTAGGAAAATATTCTCCTTTTAACACAAGACTGAAATTTCTCTTCGGTGGGATCCTTTCTCATTTGTTCGGAACTCTACTTTTATAACCTAAAACCCGTTGAAAGACGTGGGCTGGGCGAAAAAGGTCGAAATAAAATAAAATTCGACGCTTAGGGAAGAATCTCGGTCTGGATCTCGGCCGAGATAGGTCAATGCCGGGGCCGAGATTTCGACTTCGTACTTCAGCGTCATGGGATCTCGGTCTGGTCACCCGAGATCTCGGTCGAGATGTGGACCGAGATTTTGCATAAGAAACTCCAATCTTGGGCCGAGGTATATGGATCTCGGCCGAGATGTCCTTCAACTCGGGCACTTTGTCTCGTTTGCTCCAAATTCGTCGTCTTCTCCTTTCCTTTGCTCGTATGGTTGCTCCTAAGTATCCATTCCGAGGCTTGATCCTTAAATGCACCGTTTTAGCTCCAAAACACGCCAAAATACCTACAAAGTCACCAAAAGTGTGTGTAGACATCTATACTCGCAAAGTAACACTAAACAAGCATAAAAGACACAAACTAAGGCTAAAACATGCATGCGGAAAAGGAAAAACTACATATATGCTCTATTAAACTAGGTCGATAAATCATGTTATCACATTTATACACGTCCATGCACGAGGATCACATATGCGTGGGAAAGGAGAGACGTTATAGAGAGCTCATTGGAACCAAGAGAAGTCTTACATAGAAGCTATGTCACTCACATGCATGCATGATCACATATGCATGAGCAATGAGAAGGATTTGAGTCGGGAGCAAGGAGCTGCGTGTGTAGGGAAGAGTTGGACGTTTTTTCATATCTAAGTTGGGCCTCTTTTATTGTTTAAATTAGGCCTTAATTAGATCTATTATTTCATCCCATATTTAGACTCATTTAATTATGGGTGAAAATGGTAAGTGTGTAGGTTTTTTTATCAAGGAAACAAAGTGTGTAAGCAAAATTTTATAGAAACACTAACTATGCACTTTCTATTTGTGAAGGGACCCAACGTTACACTCTGTTACCCAACTCTATTACCCAACCCTGTTACCCAACCTTGTTACCAAACCTTGTTACCCAACCTTGTTACCCAACCCTGTTACCCAACCCTGTTACCCAACCCTGTTACCCAACCTTGTTACCCAAATTTGTTACCCAACGTTATCCAAATTCACTTATGTTACCCAACTTCGTTGTTACCCGATTTTAATACTCAACGTTCTATATCCAACTTCACTTCGGTTACCCAACTTCGTTGTTACCCGATTTTAATACCCAACGTTCTAATTCCAAATTCACTTATGTTACCCAACTTCGTTGTTACCCGATTTTAATACCCAACATTTTATATCCAACTTCACTTCGGTTACCCAACTTCGTTGTTACTCGATTTTAATACCTAACGTTCTACATCTAAATTCAGTTATGTTACCCAACTTCGTTGTTACCCGATTTTAATACCCAACATTCTAAATAAATTACATAAATTACTGTACTACTAAACTACTCCCATAATCCATATCCTAGTTATGGTTTTTAAAGACAATGTAAGCAACCACGTATTCAAAAATTTTCCATTGTAACAAGTGCATGCAAACTCTGGTAAGTATGGAGTACCATACGTCCATGTTAAATTTTAAGAATTTACTTCATGATCAAGGGTTATCAGTTTAAATTTTCACAAAGAAGCTTAAGAAGGTATTATTGATCAGGAGGGAGCGACACCGACAAAAGCCACAACAAGATATTAGATACTACCTTGAGAAACAATCTGCATGCTTATATTTATAAAGTTACAATGCAGCCAAGAATTTTAGCTCAACATTTTAAACTACAAACAAAACTAGCTGCTCAAACAAAGATGAATTGCTCAAGTTTGATTAGCACAAATGAAGTGGCATCAATATGCCAGGAAGATGCAACAAACGTTTCCCGAATCCAAAAATATCACAACCATAAACAAAATGAAACCCCTGAAGAACTTCTAGGAAATACACAGAAGATGAGAAGTATGAATGGGGAAACGATGAACTTCAGTTAAGCGCCATAGATAGATGAGGGATTCAACGGTTTCTGGTCTCAAGATGTTCCATGATGTACCTACAGTCATGTCGTATGATGAAATAAAATATAACGATAAAAAATGGACATTAAGGGTTCATTTGGCACGTATTACTGATTACTTCTGTTAGTAAAGTTTCCTACCTGCCCATCACGGAAGAAATAATTTTCTCTTGCCAATTTTGTTGGCGTTGATTGGTAGAAGTTATAGCAAGTCCAAGCTAGCTACAACATTGAAGAAAATAAAATTTCAACAGGCCACACAGAGTACGTTTACGGAAAACAAAACTTGCTACATGATCAACCATTAGAATCATCAAAAGTGTTTTGATTGGATTCAGTATCATCATAGGTAATGGGTGCCAATTTTATAATTGGTTAATGGTTACAAGCAAATATATAATCAGTGGTACTTTTTCAACAAAAAGTTCCATATGCTTGTCAACATTCTAATTAAAGCCAATATACCTCATGAGCCAGTGAAAGAAATTGCTCTCTCTCTCCAGGGCCATAATCAAATGATCCCAAGGCCAACATTCCAGGGGCAAAACATGCTAATTCATCCATATGTAGATGATCCAAGAAACACCTAAACACTCATATTGTCCACATTTAGCACATAATGAATTTTAAAGCTATGGTTCATATTGCAGGCTCAAAAGATATTTGGCAATAGATGGACTAAGATAGCAAAGGTGGTCTCCGGCAGGCCAGTTAAATTCTAAATTACCTAAAACTGCTCACTAATTTACGAAATTTTACAAGACTACCCAAAAAACTTGGGCTATCTTTGCAGAACACCTGTTAAAATGTAGTTTGTTAACTAATCAGTTTATTTTTAACCATTAAGACTGAGATAATATGAATGATCATACAAGACTGACAATGCTGTTAAGAATCGATTCACCACTTTGTGCAAGAAGAGAGCGAAAACACAAGAATTGATCAAGGAGAGCAACACCATTTACATGAATGCAAACAACAAGAGAGCCCTTTCAAATACTAATGGTTTACACTTTGAGGGTTCAACGGATTCAGCATTTACAGTTAAGAAGCTAAGGTAACTTACTCCGCGTTTATACTTAGCCATGGATGAAATATGACAACTTTTAGACAACAATATAACATGCTAGCTGCTTTCCTTTTTCTTTTTTTTTTTGATGTGGAGCTGCTCATATTCCAAATCTCTCAGAAAGCCGCAAAGTTGAAGATAACAATAAACTTGACAATTTACCTCCTCTAAATCAAGGTAATCGGATTCACCGAGGAGTTTGGTTGAATGAAATCATTTGATATCTGCAATAGCAAGCTCTTTTTAGTTTCAAGTGATATGCAAGAAGATAAATGAGATCTTGCTGCATGTAGGTAATGTAAAGTCTGAAGGAACATTTCTGAAGAAGGATGATCCCAAGGTACTTGCTTTATTGCAGCAAGCTGAGCTCCTCAGCTCTCTTGCAACCAAAGTCAATACAGAGAATAATGCACATAAAAGCTTGGATAATGTAACACCCGGAATTTTATTATTTTTATTCCGGACTTAGAGCACTTTGTAGTTTTCCGTAATCCCGAGATGCCGAAGACCGGGATTTATTCCTAAGAAAAATCCCGAGCCGACTCGTCGTTTTTCCTCTTTTTCCGCGTTCCGACCCTTCATTCCGGGTTAAAAATAACAAAGGGTCGTTTCCGACCCCTCGTTCCGTGGGGAGGGACAAGAGGTCAACTGACCCCTTGGTCCCCTCACCCCTTTTGTCAGCCAAAGTCTTCCCTCTCTCCTCCCTTGGATCACTTTGCACATTACACTCCTTTCACTCCATCTCTTCACTCTCTTCTCTTTCCTTCTCATCTCTTCTCCATGGCTGCTTGAGGATCCAAATTGTGGAACTGTAGAAGAAGATCACAGGCTGTTGGTAAGCTCTTCTCTCTTCCTTCCCTCTCTTCCTTGCTGCTCTTTCCCTTCTTCTTCCTTCCTCCTTCATCCATGGCCATGGATGAAGCTTGGAGAGGTTTTCACTCAACCCATGTGCATGTCTAGGTTCTTAGCTCGTTTCGATCAAGGAGAGGTGCCTAAGACCCGTGAAGAGTGTTTGGAGAAGATCCAGCAAGAGAAGAAGGACTTTGGTGTGTAACATGATCATAGATGGAGGTAGTTGTTGCAATATAGCTAGCACTGATTTGATTAATAAGTTGCAAATTACCACATTTTATCACCCTAGGCCTTACAAATTGCATTGGATGAATGATTGTGGAGAATTAAAAGTAAATAGGCAAGCTAGAGTTACTATCACTTTGGGTAACTATGAGGACACCATTATTTGTGATGTAGTTCCCATGCAAGCTTGTCATATTCTTTTGGGACGTCCATGGCAATTTGATAGGAGAGTTAAGCATGATGGTTTTACTAATAGGCATACCTTTGAATTTAATGGTCAAACACTAACTCTTAAGCCTATGACACCATTGCAGATTGCTGAATTTTATGAGAGGAAGAAGGAGTTGAGTGTGGAGCAAAATGAGGTGAAAAAGAGAGGGGATAGCTCACGGCCTAAATCAGAACCCACGGCCAAGACTAGTACCACCCTATTAGCCACACCTTCTAGTGTCCTTCTAGCATCCAAGGAGGAGTACATCCTAGATTACACCCCTTTAGATGCCATTCTTGTGAGCTTGTGCAAGAGCTTAGTGACTTTGAGTGATGAAGCCAAGGCCACCCTACCTAAGCCCATCCTAGCTATCCTAGATGAGTTTAGTGATGTGTTTCCCGACGAGATTCCGGCTGGCCTTCCACCTTTTAGAGGTATTGAGCACCATATAGATCTTATTCCCGGTGCTACACTCCCAAACCGTCCAGCCTATAGGATGAACCCTAAGGAGAGCCAAGAGATCCAAAACCAAGTGCAAGAACTCCTAGATAAGGGTTATGTAAGGGAGAGTTTGAGTCCTAGTGCCGTTCCCGTCCTCTTAGTGCCTAAGAAGGACAATACATGGAGGATGTGTGTTGATTGTAGAGCCATCAACAACATCACCATTAAGTACCGCCATCCTATCCCACGTTTAGATGACATGTTAGATGAGTTGAATGGAGCCACATTGTTCTCTAAGATAGATCTTAGGAGTGGTTATCACCAAATCAGAATGAGGGAGGGAGATGAGTGGAAAACGGCGTTCAAGACCAAGTTTGGTCTTTATGAGTGGCTAGTGATGCCATTTGGTTTAACCAATGCTCCTAGCACATTTATGAGATTGATGAATCACGTGTTGAGACACTACATTGGTAGGTTTGTTGTGGTTTACTTTGATGACATCCTCATCTATAGTAAGTCACTTGAAGAGCATGAGGAACATTTGAGGGAAGTACTTGCAACTCTTAGAATTGAATATTTGTATGCTAATTTGAAGAAATGTGAGTTTAGTACTAATCAAGTTGTTTTTCTTGGTTTTGTAGTGAGCACAAGAGGTCTAGAGGTGGATGAAGAGAAGATCAAGGCAATCCAGGAATGGCCTACTCCCACAACCGTCGGTCAAGTGAGGAGTTTCCACGGCCTAGCAACCTTCTATAGACGTTTTGTGCGAGATTTCAGCACCATAGCAGCCCCACTCACGTCCTTGACAAAGAAGAAGGTTCCATTTGTGTGGGGAGATGTTCAAGAGAAGGCGTTCAAGGAGTTGAAGTGGCGGCTGTCCCATGCACCTCTCCTAGCTCTTCCGGACTTCACCAAACCTTTTGAGGTCGAGTGTGATGCTTCGGGTATTGGCATTGGAGGAGTACTCATGCAAGAGGGTAAGCCACTAGCCTTCTTTAGTGAGAAATTAAAGGGAGCATGTTTAAACTACTCGACCTATGATAAAGAACTTTATGCATTGTTTAGAGTATTAAAAACGTGGCAACATTATTTATGGCCTAGTAAATTTGTCCTACGTACCAATCATGAGTCCTTAAGACATTTTAGGAGTCAAGATAAGTTAGATAGGAGACATGGTAGATGGATGGAGTTTATAGAAACTTTTCCTTATATCATAAAGTATAAAAAGGGCAAGGATAATGTTGTAGCGGATGCTCTCTCTAGGAGACACTCTTTAATCACAACTATGGATTCTAAGGTCTTAGGTTTCTATTATATTAAGGATCTATATGTTGATGATTATGATTTTGGAGACATATTTAAGCAATGTGCATCTAGAGGAGCCTTTGATAAGTATTACTTGTTTGAGGGTTTTCTATTTAGAGTTGATAAAGTGTGCATTCCTAAGTGTTCCCTTAGGCTATTACTTGTTGAGGAAGCCCATATGGGAGGCTTAATGGGGCATTTTGGGAGAGATAAGACTTATCATATGCTGCATTCACATTTTTATTGGCCTCATATGCTTAGAGATGTAGAGAACTTGCTTAAGAGATGTCTTGTGTGTTTAAAGGCTAAGGCTAGATTGAAATCTCATGGATTGTATAGACCCTTACCCACGCCTAAGTCACCTTGGGAGGATATTAGTATGGACTTCATTGTTAGGTTACCTAGGACTAAGAAGGGGAGAGATTCGATTTTTGTGGTGGTAGATCGATTTTCTAAAATGGCCCATTTTATTGCTTGCCATAAGACCGATGATGCTTATAATGTAGCTAACTTGTTCTTTAGGGAAATTGTTAGATTACATGGAGTACCTAGGAGTATAGTGAGTGATAGGGATGTTAAGTTTCTTAGTTTCTTTTGGAAGACTCTTTGGGGTAAACTAGGGACGAAGTTGTAGTTTTCGACTTCTAGTCATCCTCAAACGGATGGTCAAACCGAAGTAACTAATAGGACGTTAACAACCATTCTGAGGGCTGTTTTAAAAGATAATTTGAAAGCTTGGGAAGATGTCTTGCCTCATGTAGAATTTGCATATAATCGTACATTACATTCTTCTACTAACGTAACTCCTTTTGAGTGTGTCTATGGGTTGAATCCTTTGACCCCTTTTGATCTTATACCGTTGCCCATAGAGGAGCGAGTAGATTTTAATGCAGAAAAACAGGTGGAGATCATCAAGGAAATGCATGAAAGGACACGCAAAAGGCTAGAGGAGAAGGGGAGGCAAGTGGCGGCCAAGGCTAATAGGAACCGCAAGCAAGTGTTGTTCGAACCGGGAGACCTCGTGTGGCTGCATTTGAGGAAGGATAGGTTCCCGGAAAGGCGCAAGTCCAAGTTATCACCTAGGGGAGACGGACCATTCAAAGTACTACGTAAGGTTGGCAACAACGCTTATGTACTAGAGCTCCCGGAGGACTATGGAGTGAGTCCTACTTTCAACGTAGGAGATCTAAGTCCCTTTGAGTCAAGTGATGCGGATGGTGATGATTCGAGGACGAATCCTTCCGAAGAAGGGGAGTATGATGAGGGACCATCACCAACATCCCCTACTAGTCCTACAATGCAAGGGTCAATCACTAGATCAAGGGCAAGGGCAATTCAAGAGGAGGTGTCCAACTTGTTGGTGTCTTTAGCTCCTAAGGAGACCATTGATGATCTATCGCTGATTAAGGCTTCCTTAGTCACGTTAATGACGATTCCCGACGACTTGGACGTGGAAGGGAGACCATGCACACGTGATTTGGAGCCATGCAAGAGCAAGGAAGAGACACTTGTCCCGGAATTGCAAGAAATGGAAGATTGAGGCTTTTGGAGCTTCTATTGTATTTTATATCATCTTTTGGTATAAAATACAAGACTTTTTTATAACCTTTAGGCTCAAAACATTTTAAGGGTTATTTTTATTTGTTTTAGTTTGTTTTGTTTGTTTTGTTTGTTTTATTGTCTTTTTTTTGACAAATGTTATCCCTTTTTTTAGATAGGAGGCTTTCTAGGCATATAAAAAGCCTCCCTTAGCTTCTTTCCTGATTAGAAAGATTTTAGCCAATTGATAAACCGTCTCTTTGAGAGCTTTTGTTCCTATTCAGAAAATTCAATCAATAAAGTGAGCCATTGATTGAATCGTTGTGAATCCCTGCTAGATTGTTCTTGTGTGTGTTAATCTCTTTAGAGATTGGTGCTACTAGTCAATACTAGTCCCTCCTTGTGCTTGTCTCCATTGAAGGCTTGTGTAAGGTTATAGAAGAAAGGGTTGAAGGCATCATCTTGCTTGGGTTTTGATCAATCTGATCAAGATTCTTGTAAGGGAGTCTTTTGGTTCTTTTGGATCTACTTCTACCATACATTCCCACGTTCCATTTTATTCTCTTTTCTTCCATTTATTCCAACGCCATTTCTTGTTCTAACAATCTGATTTTCGTGCCATTTGTCAAGGAAAAACGTCCATTGTTGGTCTTCGAGGATTCTCAATCTAGATCTAGTCATTTGCGGCCCCAATCCCGCATCAATTAAAAACGATTTTCTGTTTTTGCCTTTATTTGTGCCTTGTTGGAAGGTCCGGTGAAATTGTTGTCAAGCTAAGGGTCGGGACCCATTGTGAGGTCTCGCCCGTAGCACCCCGAGTCCCGCGAATTTGGGGTGTTACAGATAATGCGTGGAAGGTATTAGATCAGATACTATCACAAATAAAATGTCACATAATCTCAACTGCTATGTTTTGGTAATAAACATATCACATCAATGACTTCAAGTTATCAATTTTTGTGTCCCAAGATTCTTGATGAAGAAAGATTTTGTTGATGTTGAATTGCTAATGAACTTTTTGTTTGATTAAGGTACTTGAGAATTTTCTATAAGAAAAAAAGTTAAAGAGGTGCTCAAGTCAACAACTTTTGAAGAGGCTTTGCAACTTTACCACATCAAGGATTTAGTGGAGGAATTGACAAGTGCAAATGAAGAAATTCAACGTTCTCAAAAGTAACAGATTTACTTATTTCAATTGATAAAAGCATAATATAATGCACTAACCTAAGGCGTAAACCCTAATTCATTGTTGTATAACACCTTAATTAATAGAAATACAAATGATCAACATATACATTTTCCAGGTAATGAGTTGGCATTGTAGTGCCCTGCACACATTTTCCAGATAATAAAATTTCACAATATTCAAAAGATTGACAATTTATTTCAAAATACTATAATCTCAACCAGACTCACAATCATTCCAACATGCGCATATAGATAGAAATCATTCCAGCATGCACACAATACTCAAAAGATTTGAGAATTCAAATTTTTTTAAGGCATTTTATCAAGCACTTAAAAGTGCATAGCTATAACCTACACAAAAATTAAAACTCCTAGATCTATAATGATTCAGTTTCTCAAATCTTAACCCAAAAACATGAAAAAGCTTCAAAAAGGAGAAGATAGATTAAACGAAAGTCCAAACCCTAAATAGAAGTGGATAGGAAAGAGAAGTAACATGAGATTTCCAATTGGCTTGGGCATCCTTCTTTTGGCGACTAAGTGCGGAATCATCCTAATCACGAGATACACCACAGAAAAATCAGAGATACATCACATAAATCAGATCTAGGTAACAAACGAACAACACTTACCTAGACGAATTCAAGGGTTTATGAGCCCCTTTCGGCCATAGCTTCGTAGCTAGCAAGCAACCAACGACATAGGGGAGGAAGGGAGGTGACGATCGAAGACGAAGAAGATGAAGAAGGAGACGAAATGGGACGACGAAGAAGGCGACGGGCGAATCGCCAATGTCGTCCAGAGAAGCGAGAGATGGAGAGGGAAGAAGGGGTGAAAAAATTAAAAACGCTATTTATACCTGCACACTTAGTCCCGTAATAAAATTCAACCTACACACTTAGTACACCACATAAAAAACCTGCCATATTACCTCATTTATCTCTTTAGTTATGGGCTTGTTTTTAGTTGTTTTGTTTCATGGGATTTTTAGGTTAGATTTCAGCTCATAGTTTGATCTTATCTTTTCTTTTTCTTGGGCTTTAGGATAAGATCAGCAGTTCATAGTTTGATCTTATCTCATTAGAAACCCTAGGTAGACTAGGAGACTCCCAGCTGCGTATATAAGAAATTCTAGGCCGGACGTTTTTACTCACCTCAGAACTTAATTAAAATACATATACTTTTCAAGTATTTTCTATCTCGTGGAATCGAGAATAGATTGGTGGATTCCTATTCAACTGAGCGAGTGGATTCTTATTTATCCAAGAAGCTTGATCTGTTTTGAGTTGTGTCACTTGAATTGTCAAGTTGGTGTTCTCAATCAACTTCAGGTGACTTCTCGTGTTTGGGGGACAATCGTCTTTCCTTTTGTGTGAGATTATAATGGAAGGGTTCTTCAATGATTTTTGGTTGTGGGTTAGGACCTTAGTATCCCTAGTGTGCTCCAAGTTGCTTCAAGAATTCGACCAGATCTATCCAGCTACCGATCCATCACCATCATCGGATCATCACACGTTTTCTTTTCCATCTTCACGTCTTTTCCATCTTCTTCCACTTCGAGTCTTGGTGTTGAAAGATCAGGGCAACCACACCGCTAACCCATATCCGTAAGTGTGATTCCTCTTTATCTTGCTAAGAAGTTAGGTCTTAGAGAACCGAAGTTGGTTAAGATGATATTGTACATGGCGGATAGAAGTTCAATCACCCCAATGGAATTCTTGAGGATTGTCCAAGAAGAATTGGAAAGTTAATTTATCCTACTAATCGAGTTTGTGGTATTGGATATCAAAGAGGATGAATGATGTCCTATAATTTCGGGGAGAGCTTTCTTAGCTACAGTCGGTACTCAAATTGATGTGAATAGTGCTTCTCTTATTTCAACGTTGGAGAAGAACAAGTGAAGTACTTCTTCACGTATTTTCCACCAAAATCGGAAGCAAAGATTGTGGATGTTGATAGATCAGGTGATGAAGAATTTGAAGAGCTATATGGTGTGGAAATGTTTAAGGATAAAGAGCATCCCAAGAAAGGAGATTCAAGGATGAGTTTTGAGGCCAATAATTGAAGACCTCTAGTGAGGCATGGAAATGATTGAATAAATGGGTCACTGTGAGGATTTGTGGGATGGATCAGGGCTGGGAAAGAAAATTATGCCTAGATCCCGGCTGAGAAGAGATTTGGTTGAGCCTACGACCTTAAACAAGGGCACTTGATGGTAGGCAACTCATTGGTATGTTATCTCTTTCTTCATGCCTTGTTTTTGTTTATATAAAACTTGAGTTTTGTGTTATGAGCTTAGTGCACGTTATAGGAGATTCCAAAGGAGATTTTGAAGAGATATGCAAGGAAAAACTAGGCAAAATTAAACCAAGTTGAAGTGAAAGATGGTAGGTTCAATCGAGCCAATGAAAATGCACTTCAGTCGAGCCAGTACGAGTGGAGCGAGTGAGCCGATCGAGCAATGTTTTGTTGTTGATGACTCGGACGAACAGAGGAGAATGACTCGATTGATCCTAAACCAACTTGATCGAGTTAGGACATTTAGCGCTTGCCGGATGGCTATTTTTTGGAAGATTTGGTAAGATTTTATTCCCCATTAATGCTCCAACAGTCATATTGCCTACATTTGACCCTTTATACCTCTCTCTACCTATATTTACCCATTCTAACATAAAAATACTCCCTTTTACTCTCTTCTCTACCATTGCTCTCAATTCTCTATTTTCTTCTAATCTTGGTATTAGTTGAGCAAGTCTTGTACTTTACGGTCTTCCAAGGTTTTTTAGAAGCTTCTTAAGTCGACATCAAGGTTTTTTTTTTTCTTGTTTCTTATCTTAAGTCTTTCAGTTAAGAGCTATGATTGAACTTCTTAAGGTATAGACTTGAAACTGTGGAAAATTTGTTAATGATCTTGATTAAAGATTTTTATTTGAGAATTGAATCAGTTTAGTAGTATCATGGGTAGGTCGAATGGATTACTTGGTTGCATGAATCGAATTGATTAAGTTTAATTTGACTGAGTTGGTTGATTCTTTCTTATTCATGCATGTCGAAGTTCAGTATAAATTTTGAGAAATTGATTTGTTGAAATGGCATGATATTTTGGAGTTGTTTGTGGATATTGATGCATGCTATGGATAGTTGTTGATTGTCAAATATTGATCTTTGAAGGTTTTGAAGCATGAAAGTATGTTGGATAATTGAGCATGTGATAGATTATTATGGCTATGCATTGTTGGATATCTTTATGTGTTTTACATGGACTTGATCATGCTTTGGTTGTCAACATAACTCATATGTGGATAGGTAGAAAAATTTCCATTATTTTCCTTTGTATTCCATGGATTATTATTCTCTTTTTCATTATTGGTACCAAATTCGTCCATATGGCACCAAAGGCCACTGGAGCATTGTTTGATTCACCAAGCAAGAGGCTTATGAGCTCTAGAGGGAAAGAACCCATGATTGAGGATGTTCCGGTGAAGAAAATGAGATAAAGATTCCCGCAAAGTACAAGGCCTGCTATGAGAAGTTGATGACACATGATATAAAGTTGACTCGGTACATCAACATCGAGTATATGGGAGAGCTCGGCATAGGACAAGACTTGTTTTCCATGCTCTCAAGGTTTGGACTCGAAGATTTCTTCACCCGGAGGGAAGAAACTTATGAGGACCTTACACTCGAGTTCCTTTCTACCCTTGAGCTCACCACTCAAAACATGACCCTAATGACCTTACCTTGACCTTTAGGTTGGGAAATAAAGCAAGGAGGTTGGTTGTGAGAGATTTTCAATCCATTTTGGGAATGCTCAACACCGAGAGGGAATTACACAAGCTAGATCCTAAATTTTGGACGAGCATTGCTAACACAGACTTCAAAGCCGGAAAGAGAAAAAGTAAGACCATCTACCATCCTACCTTTTGGGTATTCTTTAGAATCTTGGGGGAGAGTTTATGTAAAAGTTAGGATTTCTTAATCCTAACTAATGATGATTAGGGGTGATTAACTTAATCATTGATAGTAATTGACTCATAACTCGCGAATAGTGCGTAAATGCCGAGCATGAATTTCATCGTTATGTTCTTGACGTAAGTTTGAAGTTATGATGAGCCTCCGGTGAATAATTTTTACCCTCCAGTATTTTTTGGAGCATTTGGGAGCTCCAATAAATAAAGTCGCCTTTGAGATAAATGACCAGAACATCAGATATGTTCTAGATGTAAAATCATATGAAAAGGCAAAGCGGACAAAAGAGTCTCTACTCTGATTCTTAGCGGTTAAGAAATGCGGCTTAGGAATATCCATTTTCCGAGAAAGTTGCAAAATAATTATCTTGATAATATTCCGGATTTTCTATTCCAGTTTCACAAAGTTTGGAGGCCGAAAAATATAACCGTATTTTAATTAAATAATCTGGATAAACTTTATATATAATACTTTATATTATTATATAATTTTCATTTCATATTTATAAGTTATATTTATATATATCGTATTATATGATATATATTTATGAAGAATCAAAGGAAAGGGGGCTGACAACTTCATCTTCTCAACAATTCAATCGCAATGTTACAGAGTAAAAGCCGAGAGCGAAGCGAAATACATTGGTCCATCTTCAATCTTTCATAAATTTTCGTCTTAGATTCATTTTCAAATCCGTTTGTACCATCGAGTCCCTTATCTCGTTCTCTTCATCGTGATACAAATTTATTTTCCGTTTGCGAGTTTTTTTTGGTTAAGCCTCCATTTAATGCTATCGGAACGCCGACGACCACCACAAGACGCCGAAAGTCGTGTTTCTTACCGTGCCCTTATTATTGGCATCGACAGGAGTCTTTATCTTCTTCCGGATCGGGTTAGTAACGAATAAGTTATGAAATTATTCGTTTTTCGTATTACGGTTTGATCTACTTTGACTTAGATTGGTCAAAATGTATAAATGAAAATTTCATTATACTCTTATTCTGGTGAATTTTGGCTATTTGTTTGTTGAAATCTGAAAATTGGGTTCAGACGAATCGTTATTTTGGTAAATTTTCATTAATTAACTAAAGGTTAATTAATGAGAATGCTCACTTGTTCAAACTTCAAATCCACTTTGTTTGATATCAGCTTAGCGGGACATTGTAGATTTAAGTCTCTCCAATCTTAACAGCTCCTAGGTAAAAGGTTTCACAATTGCACATCATTAGTTATTCAGACTCATAGAGCCACATCAAACTAAAATCTCTGTTCTAGCTTCACTTTTGCTTACAGCAGCCAAAATTTGGAGAGAACTTGATGCACCAGACATCGGGCCCTTCTGCTAGATCCTTAGTTAGCTCATTTGGAGAGAACGAGTCCGCTTCCGCTAGATCCCCAGTTAGCTCATTTGGAGAGAACAAGTCCGCTTGAACCGGAACATCTTTCAACTGCTGGGATGAAACAACATCCGCTATTGCTTTCATTGCTGATGACGACTTGTCGTTATCATCATCGTCAGCCTTAGAAGTACCAGGTTCCGCTGATGCGTCCTCCTCCTGAGATGGTGGCACAAAGAATGGTATTTTCCCTCTTTGCCAATCATGGAGAACCATTTTTCCTGCAGTCGTCAAGTCCGGCTCCCCTCCCTGTTCAAATACACCATCAATCGTCATAAGATCATAACCATATTAACAATTTGGTCATCCTAGTGGATTTCATGTATGGTTTCAAGTTGCTAAGTCTCTCATGACATTTTCCCGTTTAGTTGTAACTCCGGAAACGAATTGGAAATGAATCTAGTCCACATTGAAACCCTGTTCATGGAATCATTCCATGTAGTTTCATGCAAAATGCACTTGCTTCACCCCATTTTGTTACCCTATAGGATATCAAAACTATAAATTTGTACTACAATTATTTCAAACCACAAGGAATTATTCCTAAAAACTATTATTTCAAACCACAAGGAATGATTCCCAAAAACTTCATGAAGATGGCTATACGTATGGACTAGATACGTTTCCATTCCGTTTTCGTTTCCGGAGTTCAAACCAAACAGGCCTTCAAGTATTCACGACAATAATGTGCTTATTACCATATCATAAAATGAAAATGGTCAAAGTAGACTAGAAACATACCTTTAAAAGCTTGCCACTTATTTTGCAGAGCTTCACAAGAAAATGATTGTCATCTTCCCTGGAGCCATTGGATGCTGAACGTTAGAACTAAAGATAAGCCTAAAGAACAAAACCCCACACCGAAACAAGATTATGGAAATCTATGGTATCCATATCTGGATATTATAAGGTATCAAGGTATGAGTAAAAGTATGAGATTGATATCTAATACCTTTGTTTCGGAGAGGAAGGATAGAAGAGGAAGGAGCTATTTTAGATTTGTGATACCTCCAGTTTTACTTGTATACCAAACATAGGTATGAGTTTTTTTTTTTGTCGATACCCATATCTGATATCTAGATATAGATACCAAACAAACCCTAATGTACATGATTCTTTGAAAACTAAAAAGTTACATATAACATTAAGGCAATATATATATATATATATTATCACATACCAATCTACTATTTTGTATGCTCTTTGCAGGTGTTCCTTCTTGACCCTGTTCAAAACCTCTCCAATATGCTCTGCTGCATCTTGCAAATTTGCCACTCGTACCTGCAGAGATCACAGTCAACATTGTTCGGTATAAAGAAAAGTGGAAAAACTAAAACAAGCATTAAACCACCTGTGGTTTATAGTTGCTGCACCAAATCACTCATTATTTATAATTGTTTGCACCACACCATCCGTTATTTATAGTTGTTTGCACCAAACCACCCACTACTTATCGTTGTTTTTCGATTGCACCCAACCATTTAAAACAATCACCCAATACATCTTTCTCGTCTATTTGCTAAAAAAGAAAAGAAAAGAAAAAGTTTCTCTGTTAATTTTTTTCACTCAATCTTTTATCTTTTTCCGCATCAACAGAAGAAAAAATAAATAAAATTATGGATTGCCTCATGGTGGCTCTATGAACAATTGGGAAGAATGGAAAGAAATTGAACAAATAATTTGATAAAAGGGTGGTTCGATGCAAACAACTATATATAGTAGGTGGTTTATGCTTTGTCTTCTACAAAAATGACAAAGGTAAGCATTCATTACATACCACACCCTTGAGTACAACATCTCTCTCCGAGTCCCTGTTCTGGTAAATAACCCCGGGGCAATCAATTAGATAGATCTTTTTTGTAAGTGTAATATACTGCCAGACTTTAGTCTCCCCAGGTATAGGAGCCACCTTGCAGACCTTCGAGTTTTCAAGAAAAATAGATAATAGTTAGTAATTTAGTAAATATACAGAAAAAGCCAAGATAGCAAACATGAGAATTACATTCTTTGTGCGCAAAGTATTTATGACAGATGACTTTCCAACGTTTGGGTAACCAATAAATCCAACTGATATTGCTTGCTTGTCACTCTTCAATCGGGAGAACTGTCTAAGAACAGATAGAAGAGAACCCTGAAAGACAATAGAAAAAATTTACTCAAACTGAGATATCTCAAATCTGCCACCATAAGCAAGAAATATAATTAGGCAATAATCTGCAAGAATATGAGCTTTTCATGATTTTGATCCAACTCATTGCATCTCTATAAAAAAATAAGACCCAACAAGCAATCAGTTTTTAACTAGTATAGAGAAACAAACAACAGATGTACATAATTGAGAAATTCCCAACAATACATGCCTATTGCTGTTCACCAGAAGGTCAACCGACCCAATAAGCAAGAGAGGTTATTCGAAGTTTAACAAGGTAAAAACATGTAGGATAAAATAATTCTTCAATATATGTAACACAAGAACCGGGCCCAATCAACCTAATACCAAAGATAGAAGACTAATCATTTAACAGAACACAAAACCTTGAGCTGTTATTGACAAGGCACTCAATAAAGTTTTTTGGCCCAAATACTCGAGTCATTTCCAAAATACATATTACTGTATATCACATATAGTCAAGCCCTCGCCAACATAAACAACAAGGACATGCACAATTTAATCAAATAACATATTGATGGACTTTTTTTGCAGTACCTTTTGACGGTCATTCAATAGAGACATGGGAAGTTTTTTCTCCCTCAAGATAACATTGTAGCTGCTTGATAAGTGGTTCTGTAGCTCATCACGAAAAAATTCAAGCTGCTTCTGATCGACAACTCGAGTATTACCTTTTTTAAGAGGGAAGATCACATAAGTTGTAAAACTCTATCTCCAAAAGAACAGAACTACAGAATCACTTCAAAATATTGATTACTTAACTAATATGTAAACCAGTAAGATTGTATGAAGAATGCTTCCAAAACCAATTCAGCGAAATATGAGCCAATCGGCTGCTCAAATATCAGGAATGACATGCAATGCATATGCTCCTCAACATGAACTATAGATCCAATCCACCAAGGAAAGACAAATGTGATTGAATAATGCCATGGAGACAAAAAAACCCTATATTAATCTTTAGGTTACATCCATTAACCATAATTAATTCTACAACTCATTTCAGAATATAAGTATGATGCATTTAATGGAAATTTGAACCCGACACGCCAAAAAAACATACCGAACCAACGCCGATCCGGTTGGATGCGAGTGGAGGCAACTCCTAGGACTGATACTCGTGGCTGAGAACCTTCCCTTTCTGGTCACGCTTGGGCCGGCCGATAATTATACATCTTGAGACGTTTAACGGTGGCGGAGCTACGAGTCTCGCTGGTTCCAACATTGGCTCTGTTGACATCCAGTGAATGCTTGGGCTTGCCCTCCTTCTTTGTAGCCATCGCAGATGAAGTTTACAAATACCGGGCTGAGAGCTATGTTACACTGAAACGGAACGACAATCATAAATTTTTTACTAAAGAAAGGTGAGTAAAGGTCAACATAATGTACAAAAATATTATTTTAAACATCTAAATAAGGTAAATGTATATATCATCAACATATATATAGCTAAAAAGAACTCTATTTGAGAAATAATGTCGATTAGTACATGAAATAAACAGTATGGGCCCGTTTGGTTTCAATTCTGAAAACGTAAGAACCTGCCCTTGGGAGGGGAACAACAGCTGGAGTATGAAAACGAATTTAGTCCATATGTATAGAATTTAAGCTGTTTTTCTTATGGAAAACATTAATTGTTTTTAAGGTGGAAATTTCAAACAAAATAAAGTAGTGATACAATTACAAAATCTTATGAAGCAAAATCCAGCTCATCTGGATCCAGAATTACAATAGGGATATTGTTTGAAAATATTTGAACATGGCTATTACTATTTACTAGGTCTAATCCTAGACCTATGATGAGCAACCATGTTAAATTTCGATTAACAGCCACAAAATTACAATTGTTTAGCTTCTGAACTGCAACCAAAATATCTCCAACAATAAGCCCTATCTCTGATGCAGCGCAATCTTCAGTACAAATCAACCAAACTGCAATTTTGAGATCATATATCCATTTTCATGAGGATAAATCACATTAATTCAAACAGTAAATCAGGAGCCATAAAAAAATGCAAGTAGACAAATTCACTGTCAAATTTTTCAATAAAGAAGGATTGAAGAATGGAAGAAAATTGTAACTGGAACAACGAAGGAGAAGGTGCCGTCGAATTTGTTTGACAAAGGGCCACGAAGCAATAATCATCGTCAACAACAACCTATTTCAATTATGTCAGATTTGCTAATATATGTTCCGTGATTCATACTAACAATGCCCATCAAGTACGGAAAACAAACTGCGAAATGATCATGTCTATCCCCTACGGAGGTTTCCAAGCGTGGTTGATCGAATTGATCAGCATCAGGTTGTCTCCCTCAATCTCAATGTTCATTCCACTCCTAATTGTTTAGCCTTTTATAGGCCTTCCCGCAGAGCAAACGCTTTTGCCTCTAGAACTGAATTTGCATGACATTTCCCTTTTTCATAGGCCAAACGAAAGCCGTGGTTATTTTGAATGATAAACCCAAGGCGAATTGGTTGTTATTGTCAGATGCTGCATCAAAGTTAAGCTTAATGAAATTTTCTTTTGGTTTTTGCTAGCTGATATCCTTGGTCTTCATTCTTTTTCTTTTATTTATTCTGCTCTCAGTTAATTGTTTATTATTTGCTTGTTCCCAATCTTCAATTTGTTTTAGTGCAATTTGTTTTAGGTTTTGTGTTGGTCTTTTATTGTTAAAGATTATTTGATTTATATCCAGCCAGATATTCCACCAAATCATTGCCACTTGTCTAAGTTCTTGAGATGGGATTTTATCCTTCTATACAAGGAGTGTCTCATAAGTGGATTGATTATAAGTGTCAATATCCTTCAGGATGGTTGATATTTTGGTATTATACAGGGTCTGGTGAGTGCATTGACACTCAAAGAAAAGATGTTTGGCGCTTTTCTGTACGATGATTGCAGAATACGCAGTGCATGACTACCGGAGTTTTTTGTTTGTCAAGATTTTCTTTGGTTGGAAGACCATTTAGAGCCATTTTTCACATGAAATTTTGGACTTTCGGCATGATGCTCATGCCCCATATCCATGTTTTGTCTTCCGATACCCCAACTTTCCTCCTTTGGATCATGTTTATTGCAGATTTGGTGGAATACCACCCATCGTCGTTTGTTGACCAATAAATACTATCTCTTGTCATTTGTTGGGAGGTTATATTCCTTAATCTTATTAATGATTTTTACTTAAAGAATGCCTTCAAGTTGATCTAGGCGTTGTTCATTCCACTTTTTAACCGAGATAAAGGTATCTACCTTATCCGATGTTCTAATTAGGGTTTGGTCAAACACTAATGTATATAGGGGTTCATCAATTAACCATCGATCTTCCCAGAACTTGATTGTGCTTCCATCACCCCATCTCCAACGTAAGCCTTTATTAAATTCTTCTTTCAATCTAGTCAATTTCTTCCATTGCTAGGATGTATTTTTTCCACACTCGTAATTCCATAGGTTTTTCCCACCGAGATATTTCTCTTCTATAACTTTGACCCATATATTTTCTCGTTCTGCCTTAATTTTTCCAAAGGAGTTTCATTTGTAGTGTCTTATTCATATCCTCAGCCTTTCTTATGCCGGTACCGCCTAGGGCTTTTGGTTTACAGATTTTATCCCAACTAATTAATAGGTGGTAGTTCGGTCCTTTATTCCAAAAGAAATTTATATTAATTTTGTCTTGTTCATTGTGAATGATTGCAGGTAACATAAAAGCCTGCATTAGGTAACTTGGCTTTGCGTTAAGGTTTGCTTTAATTTGGGTTGTTCGTCCCTCTTGCGAGAGAGATGAAACTTTCCATTTCGAGAGTTGTTGTCTTGATTTTTGGACTACTGAGTTAAAGATCTTTTTGTTGACCTTTCCATTTATGATAGGGCAACCTAAATATGGCTCTAGATTTGTGGATGAGGAAATCCCAAGATGAGCTTGTATTCTTCTTTTGCTTGCAGGGGGTCTACATTATTTGAGGTTTGGAAGGTAGATTTGTGATAGTTTATTACTTGGCCAGAAGTTTCAAAATATTCATTCAAAACCGACAACATTTTGTTGCTTGCATCAGTCGTCGCCTTGGTGAAGATGATGATATCATCTGCAAAAGCTAAGAACGGGATTGATGACCTATTTTTTGTTATGGGGAAGCCAATTGATCGTGGATTTTCTCCACTTATTTTTTGTATCTTTCTTGCTAAGATTTCAGCTCCTAGGTTAAAGAGGAGCGGGGATAGAGGATCTCCTTGACGGAGACCTCTTTGCGGACAAAATAGGGTTGTCGGTGAATCATTTATTAACAAAAAATATGAGACAGTCGTTATGCATTAATTAATCCAATTTTAAAATTTCTCACAAAACCCGAATTTTAGTAGTCCCAATTTGAGGAATTTCCATTCAAGTTTATCATATGTTTTTTCCATGTCCAATTTAATGGCCAGATACCCTTCTTTTCCTTTTTTGATCTAAACCCGTGGAAGACTTCATGGGTTATAAGGACATTATCATGGATTGCCCTATTTTTAGTAAAATCGCTTTGTAGTGGGTGGATTAGTTTGGGTAAAATTGAACTTAATCGGTTTGCTAAAATTTTTGCTATTATTTTGTATACCGTGGAACATAGACTGATTGGTCTACAGTTGGCGGTTGTTGTTGGGTTATCAACTTTCGGGAGGAGTGCAATGAACGTGTGGTTCAATTGTTTAAGGATTTTACTAGTTATGTAAAAACTTTTTACAGCTCTTGTGACGGCTGGTCCAATGATGTGTCAATACTTCTGGTAAAAACCAGTTGTCATTCCGTCAGGGCCGGGCGATTTTTCACTGCCGATGTCAAACAATGCGTTTATGAATATCGATATTCGACGATCGAAATCGCATCGTGTAATCTTCCAAAAATTCCTCATTTATGTCGCTCTCCTTGGATAGTATGGTTCCATCACTTCTTCTTATATTTGAAATTATCTTCTTATTTCTTCTGCTCGTGGTTTTTCTATGGTGGAATTTCGTGTTTTTATCCCCTAAACGCAAATTTTCCGTTTTGGCTCTTTGCACCCAATATTTATGTTGGTATTCCAGAATGCATTCTCTTTTCTTGCATAATCTCGTTATCTTATCATTTAATTGTTGATCAAAAGCCGAGAAAGGCTGCCTTTGAGGGGTTTCTATTTGCTCATCAACGGATTTTAGTTGGGTATTATTGTTCCCGAATTTCGCACGACTCCATTGTTTCAAGTTTTGTTTTAGGAGATTCGTTTTTTTTAACAAGGTTGAACATATGTGTTCCGGGGAACTAGGTTCTCCATGTTTGTTTGATTAGGTTTTCACAGTCTTGCCGTTGCATCACATAGACTCGAAGCGGAACGGTTTGTTTCTATAAGTTGTGACTGTAACGCCCGGAATTTTATTAATTTTATTCCGGACTTAGAGCGCCTTGTAGTTTATCCCATAGTCCCGAGATGCCGAGTGCCGGGATTTATTCCTAAGAAAATCCCGAGCCGACTCGTCGTTTTTCCCTTTTTCCCGCCTTCCGACCTTTCGTTCCGAGTCGAAGTGACAAGGGGTCATTTCCGACCCCTCGTTCCGGGCAAAAGAGGACAAGACAACTGCTGTCCCCTCACTTTGCAGCCCTTGTCCCCCTCTCTCTCTCCTCCCTTTCTCTTTCACGTTCATTCCTTTCCCTCTTCCTCCCATGGCTCCATCTTTGCTCCTTACTCTTCTCTTCTTCCATTTTGTGTGGAGATCTTGCCGTGGACAGCTTGGAGAGGCATTCTAGATATGTGGTAAGCTCCTTCCTCTCCCTTACCTCTCTTCTTTGGCTGATCATCCTATCTTCTTTCCTCCTCTTCATCCATGGCCATGGATGAAGCTTTGAGAGGTTTTCACTCAAGTCCCTTGCATGCTTGTGATCTTAGCTCGATTAGGTCGAGGAGAGGTGCCTAAGACCAGTGGTGGGTGTTTGGAGAAGATTCAGCAAGAGAAGAAGCACTTGGGAGCCAAGGATCCACGATCGAGACGAAGAAGACGAGCTTCTGCAGCGTAACCGCGGGGGCAGATCATCACGGCCGCGGGCGCAGACGGCCGCAGGGGCGGCTCAGCACCGCCGCGGGTGCGGCTCGGCATGGCCGCGGGGCGGCGGAAGACTCACGACCCAGCACACCGCGGGTGCGGCTCGGCATAGCCGTGGGGGCGGCGGCAGACTCACGGCAGCACAAGGCCGCAGGTGCGGCGGGGGACGGCCGCAGGTGCGGCTGGGCTCCGGCGCGGGCGCGGCTCGGCAAAACCGCGGGCGCGGCTCGGCAAAACCGCGGGGGCGGCTCCTGGCAGGCGACGCAGTCCTCCGCGGGTGCGGCTCCTTGTTCAGCGGGGGCGGCTCCTGTGTCCGCAGAGGGCGCCGGCTTGACTCCGCGGCTGCGGTTTCGACAACAGTAGGTCCCTCCTCTCATTTCCTCTTCGTTCCTTCCTTAGTATTGATGTTGGATCTTGTTAGTAGCATGCCTAGGATGGATCTAGAGTAGCTTGGAATGCCACTTAGTGGTTGTGAACCTAGGAGCCCTTAAGGCTCAATGTAAGTGATGGATATGAGCATGTGAGCATGATGGACCTTCTAGGCTAACTTGTGCCTCTTTGGTTGAGGATAACTCTTGTGGAATTATGGACTGTTGTGGGCTGTTGCAAGTGTTGAGAGTGTGATGAATACTTGGTACCTAGGATGCATTCCTAGTTTGAGGGTTAGGTGATCTTGCATAGATCGCTAGAGTGAAATCTAAGACTTCTTGAGTGTGAGTATGTATTGATATACATATCTCTTGTGAGCAGGTTGTGGGCTTCCTCCTTAAGGAAGCAAGAGTGTGGTGACTTGAGTGTGGTGACGAGGTAAGTCTCCGGACTTACTTAGCTCCTATTTTACGTATTAGCATTGATGTGTGTTTGGTGGTGCGTGTTTATGTTTTGTTATAACTATTAAATCGGTAAATAGGACCACCGACCTTATATATATATATTTTGGCCCAAGTGTATGATAACGGGCGGTGACAATACTGCCTAGCCCATAGTGAGGTCTAGGGGATTCTCGGCGACTAGCCCGGCGGGTTAGATGGGTGGATGCATCCGAACCATTCTTTGCCGGTAAGTAGGGACCGAGGCGAGACCACGGTGGTCTCGTGTCACAAACCAAAGTTGAATTAGAACGGGATACGACTTAATGATGTAAAGATAATAAAATGGGCTTGCGTGTTTTATGTTATGTGCTATGTATGTGTTTTTGCCTTCACCGCTTTTCTAATGCCTAGAATATGAGCTAACGGTTTTAAACCGTGTTGTAGATGACTTGCAGGTTAGGGACGCCGCCGAGTGAGGTGGAGGAGTGGACAGCCGGGGTCTCCGTACATTATAGGACGGGGACGTTTTTGGGGTTATGTTTTATATCGTTTGTTTGGGGATGTTGTTATACGTTTTAGACTTTCGGATCGGGGTTGTGTTGTTTTGAGGACTCGGCTAAGTTTCCACTTTGTATTTGTTACATTTCGTGTCTCGCATACATTATAAACGTTTTCGAGTTTTGCCTTTATTTGTGCCTTGTTGGAAGGTCCGGTGAAATTGTTGTCAGGCTAAGGGTCGGGACCCATTGTGAGGTCTCGCCCGTAGCACCCCGAGTCCCGCGGATTTGGGGTGTTACAAAAGTGGTATCAGAGCCCTAGGTTGACAACAATGGCACTCGCAATCTTTTTAAAGGCCGAATGAGGAATAAACAGAACCCGCACGGGTTCTGACTTTTCGTTTTCAAAATCATGTGCATGAGTCGGGTTTGGGTTAGAATGTACGGGACCACCACTACTTCCGCAAACCTCGGCGACATAGATCTCTGGATTAGAAGTATGTACTTATATTATTACATAGTTATATATATATGTATGACCTTAGGATGTTTGTGGATATTGTATGTATCTAGCTATGTATGCGACCTTAGGATGTTTTGGGCTTGTATGCCTTAGATATGGAATGTGATTATGCTTACTTTATGCTTTTAGAAGTTTATCATACCGATATAGTAGGTATTACCTATGTATTTATACATAAGTAAACTCCATACGCTATTAGATAGCACGCACGAGAGCTACCGCTTACGTAGGACCCGCCAGGGGTAGACCCCCTCTTTCTCCTACCGTCCCGAGACGGGGACGAGTAGGATGACCCTCTAGGCACGAGAGGTCGGGGACGTATCCCTATTGCGGACCCGCCAGTTGTGGATCCACCAGTAGTTAAGGTTCCCGTAGAGGACGTCGCCGAGAGCATCATTCCCGAGGCTGGGGATAGGACCGTTGGGAGGTCCGGGCGTAGAGTTCTCCATCTGCTAGGACCAGGGGAGCGTCCATTGGAGCTACCGTGTTTGAGGACTACGTACGACGAAAACAATGGAGATAACTAACGTTAGAGATTTTGAGAAGACGCACTTACAAGATATCATGAAGTGCGGTTAAGCCTATGAAGGCGAGTCATGTGACTCAACAACGCCGAGAAGGGTATATTTATCTCGCATAAGAAAAAGGAAGCGTGGAATGAAGAATGAGCTAACGGAGTTTAAGGTACCCCAAGAGGGTAGCCTTCATGAGAATGGTAACATGGAAGCACAAAAAAATGGTAAGTCTTTGACATGCGAAGAAGGTCAGTTATTAGCTAATTGGCGACAACCGAGAACGCGCATGTGCGGGTGGTCTATGGATGAGTGTGAAGGAGAGTAACCAGGTTGTGGATAACAAATGAACGGTAACAAGAGCTTAGATTATATCTTAAACTCTTGATTTGAAGTTGTTATGGAGAACACCAGTTTGCGGAAAGAGAGACGGTTATCTTCATTTGTACATCGATTACAATGAACCGAACAAGATTACAATGAAGAACAAGTACCCCCTTACCACGTATAGATGATCTACTCGACCGGTTTCAAGGGTCGGTTGTCTCTTCTTAATCGAGTTAAGGTTTGATTGTCACCAATTGAGAAGTTGAGACTGGGATAGTGCAAACATGGCATTCTGGACAAACCATGGTCACTACGAGTTGTAGTGATTCTATATGGGCTTACTAATGCCCGAATAGGACATTCTGGTCTACTCTCGAAGAAGAGAGAAGTTGTATGACCAATTGTCTCGGGATGACAACCCCCGAAGGATGTGAAAGAAGTTACAAGTTTTCTTGGATGTGCTGATCATTACCGGATTTGTGGAGAGATTCTCCAAGTAACACCATCTATGGCTAACCTACTCCAGATGACGATGAAGTATTGAGTGGGACAAAAATGGACAATGGAGTCGTCGGGAGTTAAGAGGATATTCATTGGTGCAACTGTTCTGAAACTGCCTCGAGGTACGATCGGTTTGAAGTGTACAAGCGATTCTTCAAGACATGGTCTTGACTGAGTATCGAGAGACGATGTAAAAGTTATAGCATACATGTCTCGTTAGTAGAAGTAGTGTGAAGCAAAGTACTTACTTCATTGCTTAGAAGTTGCAACAAGAATTGAGGAAAAGTAACATCGAAGTTTGGTTTGACAAGAACCAAAGCCAACGGTGTAAATTGGAAGTTCGATCTTCTTTGTTAAAGACAAGCAAAGAAGAAACATAATGGAAATGTTGTAGTGAGGAAGACCCGAGAAGGAAGTTGAGTTTCCGATACATCGGACCTTTTTGAGATCTTAGCGCAAGTTGGGAAAGTGTTGTACCGGCTGGCATGGCCTCCGAGAGTAAAGGGTGTTCACCCGGCGTTTCAAGTGTATCAATCGAGAGAGGAGGACGTGCCGAAGATGGCATTCAGGACGAGATACGGCCATTATGAGTTTGTCGTGAGGCCATTCGGGCTCACGAATGCACCGCCGTCTTCATGGAGTTGACGAACGGCATCTTCATCGACTCCTTAGACCAGTTTGTGGTAGTTTTTATATACGACATCTTAGTCTACTCCCGGAGTAGGGAGGAACATGAGGGACACCTGAGGACGGTGCTTCGAGTCCTCCAGGATAGAGAGCTTTGCGCTAAGCTCTCTGAGTGCGAGTTCAAGATGTCCTAGGTGGCATTCCTGGGTCATATAGTTTCCGCCGAAGGTGTCATGGTTGACCCGGCGAAGATAGAGTTTGTTTCCTCATGGCCACCTCCTAGTACGGTCAAGGAGGTGCGCCGTTTCTTAGGCTTAGCGGGATACTACCGCCGTTTTGTTGAGGGTTTCTCAACGATTGCAGGACCGCTCACTTCCTTGCTGAGGAAGTCTATCAGGTTCGTTTGGTCCGAGCCATGTCAGCACAACTTCGAGGAGCTAAAGAGGAGGTTGACCTCCGCTCCTATGTTAGCCCAGCCTGAGGGCGTAGAAGTTTTGGTAGTGTTTAGTGACGCCTCCAAGCTAGGATTGGGGTGCGTCTGATGCAGAAGGGTAGGGTTATTGCGTACGCTTCTCGGCAGCTGAAGTCGTATGAGGAGAATTACCCTACCCATGATCTTGAGCTAGCGGTAGTGATTCATGCCCTGAAGATCTAACGACACTACTTATACGGGGCTACGTGCCAGATCTTCACAGACCATAAGAGTCTGAAGTCTATATTCACTCAGCGGGAGTCGAATAACCGCCAGAGGAGATGGTTGGAGCTGATTAAGGACTTTGACTTGGAGATTTTGTACCATCCGGGGAAGACCAACGTAGTCGCCGATGCTTTGAGTAGGAGGACACCTCGAGAGGAGGCTATAGCTCGGCTTACGGTTCAGCCTCAGCTGCAGAGGGTTTTGATGGGTTTGGAGTTGGATATCCGGTTCCCGGGTACGGACTGTCGTTTGTCCAAGTTAGAGGTATTGCCTGACTTGTCTAGAGAGATCCTGCAGAAGCAGGAGGGATGTCCCATTTTGAGGAGGACCCAGGACAAGATGTCCCGATGGGAGGCACCGCATTTTATCACGGGAGCAAACGGGTTGTTGAGACGTCAGGGACGTATTTGTGTACCATCGGATCAGGAGCTGAGAGAGCGGATTTTGCATGAGGCCCATTCGTCACCTTACTCGGTGCACCCAGACACGAGTAAGATGTACCAGAATATTAGGAGATCTTATTGGTGGGGGGGAGAACGAATGGCTCAAGAATCCAACAGGTTTCCGAGCCGCGGAGCTGCTGTCTTGGCTTGGCAACGTCTTTAGTTCCTTGATTCATTCCGTGGGTAGATCCATCATTGCCGAAGTACACAAAATACCGGCTGGTACAAAGCAGGTCAGGAAGCTTGACATGACAGAAGTTCGAGGCAGGCTCAAGCCCGATGTAGCTAGATCTGTGGCCTGATGCGCGACCTGCCAACAGGTCAAGATCGAGCACCAGAGACGGAGGAGAGCTTCCCCCACTGCCCGTGCCACAGTGGAAGTGGGAGGACATATCCACAACTATTAGATTGTGAGATTACATGGAATACCGAGGACCATCATCTCGGACAGGGACAGGCGTTTTACCTCGAGGTTTTGGCACGCGTCGATTGGGATGGCAACCGTATGAGGCGTTGTATGGACGGAGATGCCGTACTCCCTTATGTTGGGACGAGTCGGGGAGTTCTAGCGTTGTAGCCCATATCAGTTACAGGACGACTTGGCTAGAGTTGCTTTGATCCGAGAGAAGATGTTGACCGCGCAGAGCCGTCAAAGGTCGTATGTGGATAGGAGGCGTAGGACCTCTCGAGTTCAAGGTAGGAGCTCAGGTGTGGTTGAGGGTATCACCGACGCAGGGCGTTAGGCGATTCGGCATTAAGGGGAAGTTAAGCCCCGATACGTCGATTCATTAGAGATCTTGGGAGAGAGTCGGTGAGGTGGCATACCGCGTTTAGCATTTTGCCCACCTCGGTTTAGAGGGTTATACATCCGGTTATTTTCATGTCTCTCAGCTGAGAGAGTACATACACGACCAGAGACACATCCATCAGTCACGAGAACCTAATGGTCGACCGAACCATACATTTGTAGATCATCCTATAGCAGTTTTTAGAGCGGAGTACGAGGCGCCTTCGATCGGAGGAGATACCGATACTGAGAGTGCAGTGGTCGAGACGAGGAGCCGACGAGGCTACATAGGATACGGAGGATAGTATCCGAAGGAACTATCCTGAGTTTTACGCAGATTTAGCGACATCGATAGGACCGTCGGGCTAGTCCCGAGATCTTCCTTGTTTGTTCTGGGTGAATATGGAATTTTGTATGAGATATGTGTATCTTGCGAGGTCTTGATGTGATGCTATACGTAGACTTCGATTAGAGCCGATAGTTGAGTTTTATGAGTTTCACGGTGGTTACGTGACGTGTTGTCCGAGAGTGTTGGGTTTAGCAAGTTTCGGGACGAAACTTGTTTTTAGGGGGGTTAGTTGTAACGCCCGGAATTTTATTAATTTTATTCCGGACTTAGATCGCCTTGTAGTTTATCCCGTAGTCCCGAGATGCCGAGTGCCGGCTTGGAGAGGCATTCCAGATCTGTGGTAAGCTCCCTTCCTCTCCCTTACCTCTCTTCTTTGGATGATCACCCTATCTTCTTTCCTCTCTTTCATCCATGGCCATGGATGAAACTTTGAAGGTTTTCACTCAAGTCCCTTGCATGCTTGTGATCTTAGCTCGATTAGGTCGAGGAGAGGTGCCTAAGATTAGTGGTGGGTGTTTGGAGAAAATCCAACAAGAGAAGAAGCACTTGGGAGCCAAGGATCCACGATCGAGACGAAGAAGACGAGCTTTCTGCAGCGTAACCGCGGGGGCGGATTATCACGGCCGCGGGCGCGGACGGCCGCAGGGGCGGCTCAGCACGGCCGCGGGAGCGGCACAGCGCACCGCCGCGGGTGCGGCTCGGCATGGCCGCGGGGCGGCGGCAGACTCACGGCACCACAAGGCGCGGGTGCGGCGGCGGACGCCGCGGGTGCGGCTCCTTGTTCCGCGGGGCGGCTCCTGTGTCCGCAGGGGGCACCGGCTTGACTCCGCGGCTGCGGTTTCGGCAACAGTAGGTCCCTCCTCTCCTTTCCTCTTCGTTCCTTCCTTAGTA